>CM045733.1:47432500-47505000 GCA_024760905.1 Plotosus lineatus
AAGTTTCTAAAGTACATAATACTGAGAATATAGGATTTTCTTTAACTTAATTGCAATGGAATCATGTCTTTTCTTAATATTCCAGCAGACCTGAGGTATCACACACACACACACACACACACACACACACACACACACACACACACACAGACAGACTGTAAGCAGTGGGTGACTGCTCATTTGTGTATGGATCGCACCATTTGCACTCATTTCCCCCACTCCCTTCATATACTGTATTTTCTTCCATTTAAATTGCACTAGTTCATCTGGATGCTATTAATTTAACCGTTTGGACACTGTGTGTGTGTATGTGACAGAGAGAGAGAGAGAGAGAGAGAGAGAGAGAAATAATCTTCAAAGCCGAATTACAGCGTTGAATTTAACATCTATACTAATGCTGCTAGACATCACAGATGACTCTCCTTTTCCAGAAATTATGTGTATTCACAATCTTATAAATAAACTTACTTACTGTTATTGAAGAGAAAGTTGGATATAAGTTCCGCACGCGGTATACTAGAGTCAGAAAGTAAATCAGAAGTTAAAGTGTGACGGCCACTGCGCATGTGCAAGCCCCAGCTGACCAATCAATGTGCTCATTTCAGGTCTTCCTAAGTAACTAGCCTGCATTGTTTACATGCATATCGGCTTTATAATCTTTATTTTATTCACTGAAACAGCATTTTAATATTTAAACAGTATCCAAAATGGAGAGATGACTTCAAGAATATTCTTCTGGCGTATGGATTATACCGTGTCTTGTACCGAACTCAGTGAATATGTTACGCCTCGGGTGTATGCGTTGGACCCAGAGATGCAGGAGACCAGAAGAAGATTCAACAATTTTATTTTGCACTTGGAACTGTAAATCACGGGAATAATAAATCAATGGAACTGGTCGAGCACGAAGCAAGATATCAGGGTTCAAAGAGAAAGCAGAGGAACGGAATCACTGGAAAGACAATCTTCTGACATCGGAGGGAAGCGCGCCACTCCCATTTATATCTGGCTGTTTGCTGATTGCAGAGTGGGACCAGGTGCACTCTTCTGGAACTCACCTACCGGCAACAGCCACGCCCCTCGCCAGCCCCTGCAATGACTAAAGAAAGAATTAATTCCGCCAGCCAGCATAGACCATAACAGTAACACCCCCTTAAGGGGTGCCACCTGGCGCCCGACCAGGCTTGTCCGGGAACTGACAATAAAATTGGTCTAATAAGTCCGGGTCTAGGATTATGGAGCGGGGAATCCATGAGCTTTCTTTGGGTCCATACCCCTCCCAGTCCACTAGGTACTGAAAACCCCAACCCTGCCTGCGTACATCAAGGATACGGTTGACTGTGTATGCGGGATGTCCATCAATCAACCAGGGAGGAGGGGGTGGGGAGTCAGTGGGGGGGGGGGGGACTTTCTACCACGGGCTTAATCAGGGAAACATGGAATACTGGGTGTACTTTGAGTGAGGATGGGAGTCTTAGTCAGACGGTGCTGGGGTTTATAATTTTCTCTATTACATAGGGCCCAATGTATCTGGAAGACAGTTTCTTGGAGTTAACTTGCAGGGGCAGGTCCCGGGAGGAGAGCCACACTTGTTGCCCGATTGTGCAGGGAGGTGCCGGGGTTCGATGACGATCGGCAATCCTCCGGTTTTGGGCCACTGTTCGTTCCAGGGCAGCACGTGCTTCTTTCCAGACCCAGCGTGCTCTGTGAAACTGTGCCTGGACAGATGGAACGGCCACTTCCACCCACCTCCTGGCTGGGAAACAGGGGAGGCTGGAACCCATTAATCACCATGAAGGGGACATCCAGGTGGCCGCGCAGATCAGAGAGTTGTGTGCGTATTCGACTCATGGGAAGTGTATGGCCCCGGAGGCTGGGAGGCGGGAGGCGACGCAGCACAGGGAGGATCTGAGGCTTTGATTCGCTCGCGCCGCCTGCCCGTTCGACTGAGAATGGTAGCCAGAGGTCAAGCTGCAGAAGACTCCCAAGGTGTCGCAGAACGCCTTCCAAACTCTGGATGCAAATTGGGGGCCCCAGTCTGAAACGACGTCCTGGGAGATGCCATGGAGACGAAAGACGTGTTGGACCAGGAGACCAGCTGTTTCCATCGCCGAGGGGAGTTTGGGTAGAGCAACGAAGTGAACCTCCTTGGAGAACCGGTCCACTATCGTCAGGCAGTGTTGCCCTCAGACAAAACCTGTGACAAAGTCCACCACAATGTGTGACCAAGGACAATGGTTCACGGGTAAGGGTTGGAGGAGACCCGTGGGTGCACGATGGGATGACTTGCTCTGGGCACAGGTGGCACAAGCTCCCACAAACTCTCTGGTGTCAGCTGCCATCATTGGCCACCAGAAGCATTGTTGGAGCAAGAAGAGAATTCGGTGGGCTCCGGGGTGGCAGGCTAATTTTGAGGAGTGAGTCCACTGGAGTGGTGGGGTTCTGGCCAGCGGGGGAACAAATAGTCGACCTTGGGGGCACCCGACGGACTCCGGTTCCCCCTGATGGGCATCCCGAACTAGCCGTTCTACCTCCCATTGAACTGCTCCAAGTATACAGGAGGCGGGGAGGATGGTCTCCATGGTAGTGTCTTCCCCCGAGGAGAACTGTCTGGAGAAAGTGTCTGGCTTCGTATTCCGGGAACTGGGTCAGAATGTTAGTGTGAAGCAGAACCTTCCCAAGTAGAGTGACCATCGTGCCTGACGGGAGTTCAACCTTTTGGCTGTATGGTTGTAGGATAGGTTTTTATGGTCAGTCCAGACCACGAAGGGGTGAGCTGCCCCTTCCAGCCAGTGCCTCCACTCCTGGAGCACCAAGACCACTGCCAGCAGCTCACGATTCCCAACATCATAATTCTGTTCCGCCGGGGATAAGTGACAGGAGAAGACGGCGCATGGGTGTAGCTTCTGGTCTGTGAGAGACTGTTGGGAGAGGACCACCCCCACCCCCGAGTTTGAGGCATCGACTTCCACCACAACCTGCAGCAAGGGGTCTGGGTGGATCAGTATGGGTGCATTGACGAATTTAGCCTTCAGCTTGTCAAATGCCGCCTGGGCACTTGGGGCCCACTGGAACGGTGTTTTGGGTGATGTCAACTGTGTGAGGGGGGCTGCTAGGCGGCTATAGTCCCGCACAAACCGGCTATAGAATTTTGCGAACCCCAGGAACCTCTGCAGCTGTTTACACGTCCCCGGAGTCGGCCATTCCGCCTCTGCCTTCACCTTCACCGGATCAGGTCTTATCTGACCCTTCTCCATGATGAACCCCAGGAAGGAGACTGAGAGGACATGAAACTCGCATTTTTCTGCTTTAACAAACAATCTGTTCTCTAGGAGCCTCTTTTATACCATTCTCATGTGGCGGAGATGCTCATCTTGGGCTCTAGAGAAGATCAAGATGTCATCCAGTTACACGAATACAAAGCGGTTCAGCATGTCCCTAAGCACATTGTTGACCAGAGCTTGGAAAACCGCCAGGGCATTGATTAGTCCGAATGGCATGACCAAATATTTGAAATGCCCCAGGGGCATGTTGAAGGCCATCCTCCACTCGTCCCCCTCCCGAATTCGGACTAGGTGGTAGGCGTTTCTCAGGTCCAGCTTGGAAAAAACGGTAGCATTGTGGAGAAGGGTGAAGGCTGAATCGATTAGAGGGAGAGGGTATTTGTTTATGGTGATATGGTTCAGGTAATCAATGCAAGGTCTCAGGGTCTTGTCTTTCTTTTCGATGAAGAAGAATCCAGCGCCTACTGGGGAAGATGAGGGCTGAATGAGACCTGCCGCCCGCGACTCGTTAATATATGCCTCCATGGCGTCTTTCTCTGGCTTTGAGAGGTTGTATAGTCGCTGGGAAGGGAGCGTGGAACCTGGGACTAGGTCAATGGTGCAGTCGTACGGTCGATGAGGAGGTAATGACCGAGCTCGGTACTTGCTGAAGACCTCTTGCAGGTTGTGATATTCTTTTGGTATGCCGGCTAAGTCCAGATCCTCCAGGTCGACCGGGGTTCGTGAAGCTTGGGAGGGTACAGCCATCATTAAGCAGTGCTGCAGACAGTCGTCACTCCAGCTGCGTATGGTGAGGGTGCACCAGTCGATGTGGGGATTGTGGGTCTGCAACCATGGCCACCCCAACACTAGGGGAGAGAGAGAGGCAGAGAGAACAAACAGCTCCAAATATTCCTGGTGGTTACCGGACAAACTGAGCTTAACCGGCTTGGTCTTGTGCATGACGCGAGCTATGAGTCGACCATCAATGGCCACTACCTCCTTGGGGGTAGCGAGTTCATACACGGGCAGGTCATGGAGCTCAACCATCCCCGAATCGATGAAGTTAGCGTCAGCGCCTGAGTCAATGAATATGTCTACAGGATAAGAGTGTTGCGCGGAGTGTAGCGTACCTTGAACTTGCAGGCGCTTCGCGGTTGTCATGGAGGATCCTCCTCATAGCTGTCGGACCCTGTCGCGCAGGGCACTGGGCGAGGTAATGGCCCTTCTCGGCGCAGTAGATGCAGAGACCATTGGCCAGTCACCTGTGCCTCTCCTCAGCTGTCAGTCTGGTGCGGTTCACCTGCTTGGGTTCTTGACCGTCATCCTTCATCAGAGGGGGAAATGGCAGAGTGGCTTGAGGACAGGTAGATAAAACTGGTCCTCTCCTCCCGGAACCTATCCCTCTCTCTCAGCTGGTTGTCCAGCCTGCAAGACAAGGCGATTAACTCCTTAAGAGTCGTTGTCTCATCTCGGGCCATGAGCTCGTCTTTCAGCCTTTCATTAAGCCCCTGCAGGAAAACCCCCCGGGGTTGTTCCAGACGCTTTCGATGGCGAGAATCCGGAATCGGATGGCGTACTCTGCCACCGACTGTGAGCCTTGCCGAATTCATGGGAGCTGGGAGCTCGTCTCCTCCCCTTTCGCCGGACGATCGAAAACCTTCATTTCTCGCATGAACTGGTCTAACTGGGAGCATAATTCCAGGGTATGGGTGGTGACCGCTAACGCCCAGGACGAGGCTTGCTCCGTGAGTAAGCTCATGATGAAGGCGGATTTTGCTTGATCGGTGGAGTATGTGACCGGCTGCTGACTGAAGACAAGCGAACACTGATGAAGGAATTGTGCGCAGGAGCCCGAATAGCTGGCTGGCGTGGGAATGAGTGGTTCTCGGTGCTCGGGGAGTATAGCTGGCACTGGCGCTGCTGCCGAAAGTGATGGGTGAGGGGGGTGGGTCGCGGCAGCGAGGTGAGTGGCGATGGCGTCCATCCTTCCGCCGAGCTGAGCCAAGCTGGTAGTTATGTGCTGGAGATTGTCCATCATCTGATGCAAGGCGGAGTCTTGTTGTCCCAGCCTGGTGCACTGGTCGGATAGTGTCTGCCAAAGCTGCGCGGTCTCCGCTGGATCCATATTTCAGGTCAGAAGATTCTGTTACACCTGCAGTGTATGCATTGTACCCTGAGATGCAGGAGACCATAAGAAGATTCAACAATTTTATTTTGCACTTGGAACTGTAAATCACGGGAATAATAAATCAATGGAACTGGTCGAGCACGAAGCAAGACCACCAGGGGTCAGAGAGAAAGCAGAGGAACGGAATCACTGGGAAGACAATATTCTGACATCGGAGGGAAGCGCACCGCTCCTATTTATAGCTGGCTACTTGCTGATTGCAGAGTGGGACCAGGTACGCTCTTCTGGAACTCGCCTACCGGCAACAGCCACGCCCCTCGCCAGCACATGCAATGGCTAAAGAAAGAATTAATGTCGCCAGCCATCACAGACCATAACAGAATAATTGCAAAGAAAACCAGTAAGTTTACTACTGTTTTTATCTAGTTTTTTGAGGGTACTGGTCAGAAAAATGGAAATAAAAGACATTTTGAGTGAGTTTTAGTCGATTTCACTTGAACAAGTGATAAATGCAGCCGTGAGGGGGGCACAAACCAGTGTCTCTCCCTCACGCCGGTCCCAAGCCCGGATAAATGCAGAGGGTTGCGTCAGGAAGGGCATCTGGCGTAAAACAAATGCCAAATAAACTGCGAATCACAAGAAAGAATGACATACCGGATCGGTCAAGGCCCGGGTTAACAACGACCGCCATCAGTGCCGTCAACCAACAGGGTGCTGATGGAAATTGGACTACTGTTCGAACAGTTAGACGTCGAAGAAGGAGAGGCGGGAGGCGTGTCCATTGCCAGAGAGAGAGAAGGAAAGGCATGAGTCTAGGACTGAAAGTAGGGACTTTGAATGTTGTAACTATGACAGTAAAAGGTAGAGAGCTGGCTGACATGATGCAGAGGAGGAAGGTGGACATACTGTGTGTTCAGGAGACCAGGTGGAAAGGTAACAAGGCTTAGAAGCATAGGAGCAGGGTTTAAGCTGTTTTATCATGGTGTGGATGGGAAGAGAAATGGAGTCGGAGTCATCTTGAAGGAGGAGTTTGTCAGGAATGTTCTAGAAGTGAAAAGAGTGTCAGACAGAGTGATGAGTCTCAAGTTAGAAATTGAAGATGTGATGGTCAATGTTGTTAGTGCTTATGCCCCACAGGCAGGATGTGAGCTAGAAGAGAAGGAGAGATTCTGGAGTGAGTTAGAGGAAGTGATGCAGAGTACACACAGAGGTGAAAGGGTGGTCATTGGGGCAGACTTCAATGGACATGTTGGTGCAGGAAACAGAGGGGATGAGGAAGTGATGGGTAGGTTTGGTATCCAGGACAGGAACGCAGAAGGACAGATGTTGGTAGATGTTGCAAAAAGGATGGAAATGGCTGTGGTGAATACTTTCTTCCAGAAGAGAGATTAGCATAAGGTGACTTATAAAAGTGGAGGTAGGAGCACACAGCTAGACTACATCTTGTGCAGGCGATGTAATTTAAAGGAAGTCAGTGACTGCAAAGTAGTAGCGGGTGAGAGTGTTGCCAAACAGCATAGGATGGTGGTGTGCAGGATGATGCTGATGGTGAGGAAGGTGAAGAAGGCAAAGGCAGAGCAGAAGACAAAGTGGTGGAAGTTGAAAAAGGAAGAGTGTCGGGTTGTCTTCAAGGAGGAGTTGAAACAGGCTTTGGGTGGTCAGGAAGTGCTTCCAGATGACTGGACAACTACAGCTAATGTGATCAGGGAGACAGGGAGGAGAATACTTGGTGTGTCATCTGGAAGGAAAGTAGATAAGGAAACTTGGTGGTGGAATGAGGAAGTGCAGGAGTGTGTACAAAGGAAGAGGTTAGCTAAGAAGAAGTGGGACATTGAGAAAACCGAAGAGAGTAAACAGAAGTACAGGGAGGCACAGCGTAAGGCGAAGGTAGCAGTGTCAAAGGCCAAACAGAGCGCGTTTGATGACTTGTATGCTCGGTTGGAAAGTAAGGAGGGAGAAAATGATTTATACAGGTTGGCACAGCAGAGAAATAGAGATGGGAAGGACGTGCAGCAAGTTAGATTGATAAAGGACAGAGAGGGAAATGTATTGACTGATGACAGAAGTGTGCTGGGAAGATGGAGAGTACTTTGAAGAGCTGATGAATGAGGAAAATGAGAGAGAAAAAAGAGTAGAAGAGGTGACTGTTGAGGACCAGGAAGTAGCAAAGATTAGTAAGGGTGAAGTGAGGAGGGCATTGAAGAGGATGACGAATGGAAAGGCAGTTGGTCCTGATGACATACCGGTGGAGGTATGGAAGTGTCTAGGAGAGGTAGCAGTAGATTTTCTGACAAGAACATTTAACAAGGTCTTAGAGAGTGAGAGGATGCCAGAGGAATGGAGGAGAAGTGTGCTGGTGCCCATTTTTAAGAACAAGGGAGACGTGCAGAGTTGTGGCAACGACAGAGGGATAACGTTGATGAGCCATACGATGAAGTTATGGGAAAGAATAGTGGAAGCTAGACTCAGGGCAGAGGTCAGCATTTGTGAACAACAGTTTGGTTTCATGCCAAGAAAGAGCACCACAGATGCAGTGTTTGCCTTGAGGATGTTAATGGAGAAGTACAGAGAAGGTCAGAGGGAGCTGCATTGTGCCTTTGTGGATCTGGAGAAAGCATATGACAGGGTGCCGAGAGAAGAACTGTGGTATTGCATGAGGAAGTCTGGAGTGAGAGAGAAGTATGTTAGAGTGGTGCAAGACATGTATGAGAGATGTAAGACAGTGGTGAGGTGTGCTGTCGGTGTGACACAAGAGTTCAAGGTGGAGGTGGGACTGCATCAAGGGTCAGCTCTCAGCCCCTTCTTGTTTGCTATGGTGATGGACAGGCTGACAGACGAGGTTAGACAAGATTCCCCATGGACTATGATGTTTGCAGATGACCTTGTGATCTGTAGTGAGAGCAGAGAACAAGTGCAGGAAAATCTAGAGAGGTGGAGGTATGCCCTGGAAAGGAGGGGAATGAAGATTAGCCTCAGTAAGACAGAATACATGTGCATGAATGACAAGGACCCAAGAGGAACGGTGAGATTACAGGGAGCAGACATAAGAAAGGTGGAGGATTTTAAGTACTTAGGCTCAACAATCCAGAGCAATGGAGAGTGTGGAAAAGAGGTGAAGAAGTGTGTGCAGGCAGGTTGGAATGGTTGGAGAAAAGTGTCCGGTGTGATGTGTGATAGGAGGGTATCGGCAAGAATGAAAGGAAAAGTGTACAAGACGGTGTTGAGGCTAACAATGTTGTATGGTTTAGAAACAGTGGCCCTGGGGAAAAGACAGGAGGCAGAGCTGGAGGTAGCAGAGATGAAAATGTTGAGGTTCTCTCTGGGAGTAACGAGGATGGATAGGATTAGGAATGAGTACATCAGAGGGACAGCCCATGTAAGATATTTTGGAGACAACGTCAGAGAGGCTAGATTGAGATGGTTTGGACATGTACAGAGGAGGCATAGTAAATATATTGGTAGTAGGATGCTGAGGTTGGAACTACCAGGCAGAAGGCCTAGAGGAAGACCAAAGAAGAGATTTATGGATGTGGTGAAGGAGGACATGAAGGTCATTGGCGTAAGAGAAGAAGATTCAGAGGACATGGTGAGATGGAGGCAGATGATTTGCTGTGATGACCCCTGAAGGGAATAGCCAAAAGGAAAAGAAGATGTAATAAATGGTAACAAAAATATTCCCCAAAATAACCTGATTTATTCACAAGGAGAATAATTCAAAAAGTTATGCTTTAAAAAAAAGTCAAATAAATGTATAACTGTATCTGTGTAATAATAATAATAATATAATAATACTACTACTACTACTACTACTACTACTAATAATAATAATAATAATAATAATAATAATAATAATTCATTTTTAGAATTGCTTAAACCTAATTCGGATTGTGGGCAGTCTGGCGCTTATCTCAACTCTGAACAGCTTACCAGGCCATCCATCGCAGGGCAAAATCATGCGAACAGCTGTGTAGTCTACCCTTTCTGAAAGTCAGCAATCGTCCTTCAACATGCTTCTCCCCATGGACAATGAGAGACATAACCCTCTTAACTGCACTGGGAAGACAGCAATAACAACCTGTTGATAGTGGGGCTTGAACCCCCAACCATGGGATCAGTAATCCAGCACCCTATCACTGGGTCACCAAGGCCTTAGTTCAAATTCACAGTGTAATAATTTTACAGCGAGAATTATATATTATTAAAGGAACATCAGAAACAAGTGAAAATGTGATATACTGCTAGGCACATAAATATGCTTTACTTTAGCACCCACTTAAGATTATTTTGGGTCACCAGCTGTTAAAAAATAGGATTTTATGAACAACAGCAGCACGGATGATATCACATGATGATGACATGACATTGCCCATCGATTAATGTTTATCTGGCTAATTCTCAAGCTGCTGCATGGGATCGTTTGTGTACTGTACAATAGTGTGTGAGTAATTTTGGCAAAAGAATGCCCCCCTATTCTTTTTCTGCAGGGCACTGAATGGGTACTGTGTATTTCTCATCATTCCAAATTACTATCTGTATGCTCAACAATCCCCTCATAAAGTGTTTGATAACACAGCTCTGTACCATCAAACTGGACTGGCGCATGGCCGGGATATACAAACCACCTTGACCATATGCATGTGGTCTGACACATTTCTGTTTTCTCAAAGCGATCTTTTCTGCACTTACATGCACTTTTGGAGTCTTTTTAAGGTGAAATACTGTTGGAACATCTTTGTGTTTTTGTTTCATTTCAACCCCATTAATTCCATAATAATTAGGATAGAGTTTTCTGGGAGAGGTTTTTAATAATTAAACCTGAGAATTTGTTATCATTTTTGGACCTGTCTAACAGACTAGATCAGCTTTCCAACGTGCACTGATAAGGGGAAATCCTGTTATATCAGAGGAGAGATTATGTGGGAAAAACAAGTTGAATAAGTAATTCTGAGAAAAGCAAATTAAAGAAAAGTTTACAGAGTAAACTGAATAGATTACTGCATAGCTAATATATTTTTCCAATACATTGAGCTTTTTTTACCGTCCAGAGCAGAGATGCAAAATGTAGTATTGTCTATTGTTTATTCGTTGTATAAGCTGTGATATGGATCTTGTGATTGTAGTCAGTGTTCCATTACACAACTCGGTTTGAGTTGGACATACAAAAGACTTATGAAAATTTTACCCATAATCAACTGCAGGAAGTTGTGACCACTGCCAGCTGACCCAACCAGTTATGAAATAGTTTGCCGAAGGTAATACAGACCATCATGCTGCATGGAATTATCCCATTTTATGGATGGTCTCCTTTTAATTTTGCCTTTCATGGCTTATAAAATTGTTTAATATCTGCTGAAGTGAATCAGTGAAGAAGCAAATAAAGACATCACCCCCAGGTCATTTGTGATAGTAGCAGATTCTAACAGGATCATTTAATTCCTGCACATGATTGATAATGGCACCAGCTAAATGGACAAAAGCCTTTCTTCTATTAAACCATCAGGCAAAGTGAAGACCTCCCATTTTTGAAGGCAGGAACGCTGAGTATACAAGGGACCAACCACAGGTCAAATAAAACAACTTTTATAATTCTACCCCAATGACAGTGCAATCTGTCCATTCAATTTTATAGCTCTGACCCCTATTACAGTCTTGGCCTGGCATCATTTTTATCTTGATGGGTTGAAATGTTTCATCCAGACCAGTGGTTGTAATGTAGTTATACGACTGGGGTTTGTGGATGTTTGAATGATCGGACACTTTATTGTATTTTTGCACAACATTCCTGCATTTCTGTGATCTCTCATAGGTGATATTTCAGCATTTGATAGAGTTGAACAATGACACTGAAACATCCCATTTTGGGGCTGCTGTGGGTAAAGAAAGTTATTAAATATTAATATGTGTGTAATTATTTAAATTATTTTTTTTTTTAATGATTTCTTAATTTTAGACTCACAAGGGCTGTGATAACTA
Organism: Plotosus lineatus; assembly: GCA_024760905.1. Taxonomy (NCBI): domain Eukaryota; kingdom Metazoa; phylum Chordata; class Actinopteri; order Siluriformes; family Plotosidae; genus Plotosus; species Plotosus lineatus. The sequence goes on from CM045733.1 coordinate 47,443,868, forward strand.
TGCTAACTGCTGTCCTCAGAAGTCGTTCTTGAAACAGACAGTGGAATAATTTCAGTGCAAGGAATTTAAGACAAACCTGCTTAAAGAAGTGAAGGAATTGCATATTTACATGGTATGACCGATCAGTCTATACCAGGGGTGGGCAATTATTTTGGCTAGGGCCACATTGACTTTTAAACTTTGACAAATGGGCCAGGTAGGCAAGATACGATAAAATGAATTTATTAACAGTAAAACAAGATGCAAGATTGAGCAAAACAAAACCTCTCGGGCTCAATGCAGTGTCTCTTCCTCATGCTGGTCCCTCTTCTTTTCCTTTCGGCTGTTCCCTTCAGGGGTTGCCAGAGCAAATGATCTGCCTCCATCTCACCCTATCCTCTGCATCTTCTACTCTTACTCCAACTACCTTTATGTCTGCTTTCACCACATCCATAAATCGTCTCTTTGGTCTTCCTCTCGTCCTTCTGTATGGTAGTTCCAATCTCGGCATCCTACTACCAATATACTCACTATCCCTCCTCTGTACATGTTCAAACCATCTCAATCTAGCCTCTCTGACTTTGTCTCCAAAACTTCATAAATGTGCTGTCCCTCTGCTGTACTCATTCCTGATCCTATCCAGCCTCGTTACTCCCAAAGAGAACCTCAACATTTTCATCTCTGCTACCTCCAGCTCTGCCTCCTGTCTTTTCCTCAGGGCCACTGTTTCTAAACCATACAACATCGCTGGCCTCATCACCATCTTGTACACTTTTCCCTTCATTCTTGCCGATACTCTCCTATTACACAGCACACCGGACACTTTTCTCCATCCATTCCAACCTGCCTGCACACACTTCTTCACCTCTTTTCTACACTCTCCTCTGCTCTGGACTGTTGAGCCTAAGTACCTAAAATCCTCCACCTTCGTTATCTCTGCCCCCTGTAACCTCACCGTTCCTCTTGGGTCCTTGTCGTTCACACACATGTATTCTGTCTTACTAAGGCTAACCTTCATTCCTTTCCAGGGCATATCTCCACCTCTCTAGATTTTCCTGCACTTGTTCTCTGCTCTCACTACAGATCACAATGTCATCTGCAAACATCATAGTCCATGGAGATTCTTGTCTCAACTCGTCTGTCAGCCTGTCCATCACCACAGCAAACAAGAAGGGGCTCAGAGCTGACCCTTGATGCAGTCCCACCTCCACCGTGAACTCTTCTGTCACATCGACAGCACACCTCACCACTGTCTTACATCCCTATACATGTCCTGCACCACTCTAACATACTTCTCTGCCACTACAGACTTGCTCATAAAATACCACAGTTCTTCTCTCGGCACCCTGTCATATGCTTTCTCCAGATCCACAAAAGCACATTGCAGCTCCTTCTGACCTTCTCTGTACTTCTCTATTAACATCCTCAAAGCAAACACTGTGGTGCTCTTTCTTGGCATGAAACCAAACTGTTGTTCACAAATGCTGACCTCTGCCCTGAGTCTAGCTTCCACTATTCTTTCTCATAACTTGATTGTATGGCTCATCAACTTTATCCCTCTGTAGTTGCCACAACTCTGCACGTCTCCTTTGTTCTTAAAAATGGGCACACGCACACTTCTCCTCCATTCCTTCGGCATCTGCTCACTTTCTAAGACCTTGTTGAATATTCTTGTCAGAAAATCTACTGCTACCTCTCCTAGACACTTCCATACCTCCACCGGTATGTCATCAGGACCAACTGCCTTTCCATTCTTCATCCTCTTCAATGCCCTCCTCACTTCACCCTTACTAATCTTTGCTACTTCCTGGTCCTCAACGGTCACCTCTTCTACTCTTTTTTCTCCCTCATTTTCCTCATTCATCAGCTCTTCGAAGTACTCTTCCCATCTCCCCAGCCCACTTCTGTCATCAGTCAATACATTTCCCTCTGTCCTTTATCACTCTAACTTGCTGCATGTCTTTCCCATCTCTATTTCTCTGCTGTGCCAACCTGTATAATTCATTTTCTTCCTCCTTACTGTCCAACCTATCATACAAATTATCATACGCCCTCTGTTTGGCCTTTGACACCGCTACCTTCATATACCCTATGTCTCCCTGAACTCCTGTTTACTCTCTTCGGTCCTCTCTGTGTCCCACTTCTGAGCTAACCGCTTTTGTACACACTCCTGCACTTCCTCATTCCACCACCAAGTCTCCTTATCTACTTTCCTTCCAGAGGACACACCAAGTACTCTCCTACCTGTCTCCCTGATCACATTGGCTGTGGTTGTCCAGTCATCTGGAAGCACTTCCTGACCACCCAAAGCCTGTTTCAACCCCTCCTTGAAGACTACACGACACTCTTCCTTTTTCAGCTTCCACCACATTATCATCTTCTCTGCCTTTGCCTTCTTCACCTTCCTCTCCATCAGCGTCATCCTGCACACCACCATCCTATGCTGTTTGGCAACACTCTCACCTGCTACTACTTTGCAGTCACTGACTTCCTTCAAATTACATCACCTGCACAAGATGTAGTCAACCTGTGTGCTCCTACCTCCGCTTTTATAAGTCACCCTATGCTCCTGTCTCTTCTGGAAGAAAGTATTCACCAAAGCCATTTCAATCCTTTTTGCAAAATCGATCAACATCTGTCCTTCTGTGTTCCTGTCCTGGATACCAAACCTGCCCATCACTTCCTCGTCCCCTCTGTTGCCTGCACCAACATGTCCATTGAAGTCTGCACCAATGACCACTCTTTCACCTCTGTGTGTACTCTGCATCACTTCCTCTAACTCACTCCAGAATCTCTCCTTCTCTTCTAGCTCACATCCTGCCTGTGGGGCATAAGCACTAACAACATTGAACATCACATCTTTAATTTCTAACTTGAAACTCATCACTCTGTCTGACACTCTTCACTTCTAGAACATTCCTGACAAACCCCTCCTTCAAGATGACTCCTACTCCATTTCTCTTCCCATCCACACCGTGATAAAACAGCTTAAACCCTGCTCTTAAGCTTGTAGCCTTGCTACCTTTCCATCTGGTCTCCTGAACACACAGTATGTCCACCTTCCTCCTCTGCATCATGTCAGCCAGGTTTCTAGCTTTTTCGTTCATAGTTCCAACATTCAAAGTCCCTACTCTCAGTCCTCGACTCACACATGTCCTCTTCTTTCTCTGCCTACGGACACGCCCCCCCGCCTCTCCTTCTTCGACCAACAGTAGTTCAATTTCCACCAGCACCCTGTTGGTTAACAGCACTGATGGCGGTCGTTGTTAACCCGGGCCTCGACCGATCCGGTATGAATTTTGTTTCGATCATTTGCATGAGAAATGTGGCAGAAGTTTTACGCCAGATGCCCTTCCTGTCGCAACCCTCTGCATTTATCCGGGCTTGGGACTGGCGTGACGGGGAGACACTGGTGTGTGCCCCCTCCCTCACGGCTGCATTTCTTCCTCATGCTGGTCCCAAGCCCGGATAAATGCAGAGGGTTGTGTCAGGAAGGGCATCTGATGTAAAACCAATGCCACATAAAAATACGAATCAGAATTTCATACCGGATCAGTGTGTTCAAAGAAGGAGAGGCGGGAGGCATGTCCATAGGCAGAGAAAGAATAGGAAATGCGTGAGTCTAGGACTGAGAGGAGGGACTTTGAAAAAAATCTCTTACTCCAACTACCTTCATGTCCTCCTTCACCACATCCATAAATCTTCTCTTTGGTCTTCTCTAGGCCTTCTGCCTGGTAGTTTAAACCTCAGCATCCTACTACCAATATATTCACTATCCCTCCTCTGTACATGTCCAAACCATCTCAATCTGACTTTGTCTCCAAAACTTCTTACATGTGCTGTCCCTCTGATGTACTCATTCCTTATCCTATCCATCCTCGTTACTCCCAAAGAGAACCTCAACATTTTCATCTCTGCTGCCTCCAGCTCAGCCTCCGGTCTTTTCCCAGTTCCACCATTTCTAAACCATGCAACATCACTGGCCTCAACACTGTCTTGTCCACTTTTCCTTTCATTCTTGCCGATACCCTCCTATCACACATCACACTGGACACTTTTCTCTAAACATTCCAACCTGCCTGCACACACTTCTTCACCTCTTTTCCACACTCTCCATTACTCTGGATTGTTGAGCCTAAGTACTTAAAATCTTCCACCTTCTTTATCTCTGCCCCCTGTAACATCACTGTTTCCATCTGGGTCCTTCTCATTCACACACATGTATTCTGTTTTACTGAGGCTAACCTTCATTCCTCTCCTTTCCAGGGCATACCTCTATCTCTTTAGGTTTTTCTCCACTTGTTCTCTGCTCTCACTACAGATCACAGGGTCATCTGCAAACATCATAGTCCATGGAGATTCGTGTCTAACCTCATCTGTCAGCCTGTCCATCACCATAGCAAACAAGAAGGGGCTCAGAGCTGACCCTTGATGCAGTCCCACTTCCACCTTGAACTCTGCCACACCTAACCCACTGTCTTACATCTCTCATACATGTCCTGCACCACTCGAACATACTTCTCTGCCACTCCAGACTTTATGCAGTACCACAATTCCTCTCTTGGCACCCTGTCATATGCTTTTTCCAGAGTCAGAAAGGCACAATGCAGCTCCCTCTGACCTTCTCTGTACTTGTCTATTAACATCCTCAAAGCAAACACTGCATCTCTGGTGCTCTTTCTTGGCATGAAACCAAACTGTTGTTCACAGATGCTGACCTCTGTCCTTAGTCTAGCTTCCACTATTCTTTCCCATAACTTCATCGTATGGCTCATCAACTTTATCCCTCTGTAGTTGCCACAACTCTGTACATCTCCCTTGTTCTTAAAAATGGGCACCAGCACACTTCTCCATTGCGCTGGCATCCTCTCACTCTAAGACCTTGTTGAATGTTCTTGTCAGAAAATCTACTGCTCCCTCTCTTAGACACTTCCATACCTCCACCGGTATGTCATCATGACGAATTGCCTTTCCACTCTTCATCCTCTTCAATGCCCTCACTTTACCCTTACTAATCTTTGCTACTTCCTGGTCCTCAGTCACCTCTTGTACTCTTTCTCTCATTTTACTCATTCATCAGCTCTTCAAAGTACTCTTCCCAGCACACTTCTGTCATCAGTCAATACATTTCCCTCTGCCCTTAATCATTCTAATTTGCTGCACGTCCTTCCCATCTCTAGTTCTCTGCTGTGCCAACCTGTATAAATCATTTTCTCCCTCCTTACTGTCCATCCTATCTTACAAGTCATCATACGCACACTGTTTGGTCTTTGACACCGCTACCTTTGCCTTACACTGTCTCCCTGTATTCCTGTTTACTCTTTTCGGTCCTCTCAATGTCCCACCTCTTCGCTAACCTCTTCCTTTGTACACATTCCTGCACTTCCTCATTCCACCACCAAGTCTCCTGATCTACTTTCCTTCCAGAGGACACACCAAGTACTCTCCTACCTGTCTCCCTGATCACATTAGCTGTAGTTTTCCAGTAATCTGGAAGCACTTTTTGACCACCCAAAGCCTGTTTCAACGCCTCCTTGAAGACAACACCACACTCTTCCTTTTTCAGCTTCCACCTGGCTCCTTTGTCTTCTGCTCTGCCGTTGCCTTCTTCACCTTCAGCATAATCCTCTACACCACCATACTATGCTGTTTGGCAACACTCTCACCCACTACTACTTTCCTGTCACTGACTTCCTTTAAATTACATCGCCTACACAAGAGGTCGTCTACCTGTGTGCTCCTACCGCCGCATTCATAAGTAACCCTATGCTCCTGTCTCTTCTGGAAGAAAGTATTCACCACAGCCATTTCCATCCTTTTTGCAAAATCTATCAACTACTGTCCTTTAGGGTGCATCAGATTTCTCTGGGGGGGAACCCCAAAGGACAAATAACCACCTTTATTTTTTCGAGTTGTCTATATTTCAATTTTGTTCCATTATAGTCAATAACTATTCTGGTAAAAATCACCGTCACAAAGATGACAATAACTAACACACTATGTCGTCATGAGATGAAATCCTGAATTGCCCGAAAGGTTCCTGTACTAAACAAAAAACATGTAAAGGCCCGTCTGAAATATGAAACATCTGGACGATCCAGAGGAGGATTGGGAGAATGTGATGTGGTCAGATGAGACCAAAATTGAACTTTTTGGTTTAAACAGCACTCGCCGTGTTTGGAGGAAGAAAAATGCTGAGTTGCATCCCGAGAACACCATACCCACTGTAAAGCATGGGGGTGGACACATCATGCTTTGGGGATGCTTTTCTGCAAAAGGGACAGGAAAACTGCATCGTATCAATGGCAACATGAATGGGGCCATGTATTGTGACATTTTGGGTAAAAACTTCCTTCCCTCGGTCAGAGCATTAAAGATGAAACATGGCTGGGTCTTCCAGCATGATAACGATCCAAAGCACACGGAGTGGCTCCATAAAAAGCATATCAAGGTTCTAGAGTGGCCTAGCCAGTCTCCAGACCTCAACCCAATCGAAAATCTGTGGAGGGAGTTAAAACTTCGAATTGCCAAGCGACAGCCCTCAAACATCACCGCTCTAAAGAAGATCTGTGCAGAGGAGTGCGCCAAACTACCAACTAAAGTGTATGTAGACCTGGTCAAGAATTACAGGAACCATTTGACCTGTCATTGCCCAACCAAGGCTACATTACAAAGTATTAAAAGTAACTTTTGCTGGCTGCCAAATACTTATTGGCCTCCCATTTTCACAAATAATTGTTTACAATGTGATTTCTTGGATTTTTTTTTTTTTTACATTCTGTCTCTCAAGCTTGATGTGCACTTATGATGAAAATTACAAACCTCTCTTATCTTTTTAAATGGGTGAACTTGCACATTTTTACGTTGCCCAATACTTATTGGCCCCACTGTATATTCAATATTAATATATTAAGCAAAGAAAAATAAATTACAGAAATAATAAAATCCAAAATTAACCGAAAATGTTGTAATTCTGTTAAAATTATTTCCTGATTACATAATAAATAAACAGAGTAAGTCAGTAACTGCTCAAAATGAGTAAGTTTTTGATCATACTTTTTGTTAAATGAGCCAAAGAATGCTGCTCTGTCATGCTTCATTGACTCCAGGAATGTTAAATCTTCTGGGAGTTTCATCAGGCTCTCTACGTTTGATGGCCAAATCACAAATGTTGATGCTAGCAGGCGTTCCAAGTCTTCAAGCAGAATGGCGGGAACTGGTTGTGCACGAAGCGCGAGCCAGGGATCAGAGAGAACATCGAGGAACAGAGTCACTGGAATCAATCTTCTGACAGCGGGGGGAAGCATGCTGCTCCCATTTACAGCTGGCTGCCGCTGATTGCCGATTAGGACCAGGTGCGCTCCGCTCCGAAACTCCTCTACCGGCAATCGCCACGCCCCTCACCCGCACCTGCAATGAACTGAGGAAAGGTTCGTGTCTCCAGCCAGCACAGACCATGACAGTACCCCCCCCTTTTAAGGGGCGCCACCTGGTGCCCGACCAGGCGATAGAACTCCTCTAACAGGTCCGGGTCCAAGATTAGGGAGCGTGGAATCCATGACCGCTCTTTGGGACTATACCCCTCCCAGTCCACTAAATACTGGAAGCCTCGGCCCTGCCTGTGCACATCGAGGATCTTGTTGACCGTGTATGCGGGATGTCTGTCAATCAGTCGGGGAGGAGGAGACCTTCTACCACTGGCTTGATTAGGGAGACATGAAACAGTGGGTGCACCTTAAATGAGGGTGGGAGTCTTAGTCGGACGGCACTGGGGTTTATGATTTTTTTTTTTCAATCGTGTCGGGCCCAATGTATCGGGGAGAAAGTTTCTTCAACTCAACTTGCAGGGGCAGGTCCCGGGAGGAGAGCCACACTTGTCCGATCTTGTAGGGAGGTGCCGGGGTTCGGTGGCGATCGTCCATCCTCTGGTTTCGGGCTGCTGTTCGTTCCAGGGTGGCCTGTGCTTCCTTCCAGACCTGACGCGCTCTGTGGAATTGTGCCTGGATAGATGGGACGGCCACCTCGACCCTCCTGGCTGGGAAACAGGGGGGGCAGGAACCCATTCATCACCATGAAGGGGGACATCCCGGTGGCAGTGCAGATCAGCGAATTGTGTGTGTACTCTACCCATGGGAGGTGTGTGGCCCAGGAGGCTGGGAGGCGGGAGGCGACGCAGCGCAGGGAGGACCCAAGGCTTTGGTTCATGCGTTCCACCTGCCCGTTCGACTGGGGGTGGTAACCCGAGGTCAGACTGCAGGAGACTTCCAGGGTGTCGCAGAACGCCTTCCAGACTCTGGATGCAAATTGGGGGCCCTGATCTGACACGATGTCATGGAGAATGCCATCGAGGCGGAAGACGTGTTGGATCAGGAGACCCGCTGTTTCCATTGCCGAGGCGAGTTTGGGTAGGGCAACGAAATTGACCGCCTTGGAGAACCGGTCCACTACTGTCAGGATGACAGTGTTGCTCTCAGACGGGGGTAACCCGGTGATGAAATCCACCACTATATGCGACCAGGAGCGATGGGGAACGGGTAAGGGTTGGAGGAGACCCATGGGCGCATGATGGGAGGACTTGCTCCGGACACAGGTGGCGCAAGCTCCCACAAACTCCCTAGTGTTAGCTGCCATCTTTGGCCACCAGAAGCGTTGATGGAGTAGGAAGAGAGTTCGGTGGGCTCCGGGGTGGCAGGCTAACTTTGAGGCTTGGGCCCACTGGAGTTCTGGGGTTCTGGCTGGCAGGGGAACGTATAGTCGGCCTTGAGGGCACCCAACAGGCTCTGATTACCCCTGATGATTATTCTGAACTAGTTGCTCTACCTCCCATTGGACAGCTCCGAGTATGCAGGAGGAGGGCAGGGTGGTTTCTATAGCTGAGTCTTCACCCGAGGAGAACTGCCTGGAGAGAGGGTCTGGCTTCGTGTTCCGGGAGCCTGGTCAGTTGGTCAGCATGAAGTTGAACCTTCCCAAGTAGAGTGACCAACGTGCCTGCCGGGAGTTCAACCTCTTGGCCATACGGAGGTAAGCCACATTCTTATGGTTGGTCCAGACCACAAAAGGGTGAGCCGCTCCCTCAAGCCAGTGCCTCCATTTCTGGAGTGCCAAGACTACTGCCAGCAGCTCACGATTCCCAACATCCGGGGACAAGTGACGGGAGAAGAAGGCGCATGGGTGGAGCTTCTGGTCTGCGGGGGACCGTTGGGAGAGGACCGCCCCCACCCCGGAGTCTGAGGCGTCGCCTTCTACCACGAACTGCAGCGTGGGGTCCAGGTGGATCAGTACAGGAGCATGGATGAATTTCACCTTCAGCTTGTCGAATGCCGCTTGGGCACTAGGAGACCACTGGAACGGAGTCTTGGGTGATGTCAACTGTGTGAGAGGGGCTGCTAGGCGGCTGTAGTCCCACACAAACCGGCGGTAGAAGTTCGCAAACCCCAGGAACCTCTGCAGCTGTTGCCGCATCCCTGGAGTCGGCCACTCCGCCACTGCCTTCACCTTCGCTGGGTCAGGTTCTATCCGCCCCTTCTCCACGATGAACCCCAGTAACATGGAACTCGCACTTTTCTGCCTTCACGAACAATCTGTTCTCCAGGAGCCTCTTCAGTACCATCCTCACGTGGTGGCGATGTTCGTCTTGGTCCTTGGAGAACATCAGAATTTCATCTAGGTAAACGGAAGTGGTTCAGCATGTCCCTAAGCACATCGTTGGCCAGAGCTTGGAAGACTGCCGGGGCGTTTGTTAGTCCAAACAGCATGACTAGGTACTCAAAGTGCCCCAAGGGCGTGTTGAAGGCCGTCTTCCACTCGCCCCCTCCCGGACTAGGTGGGAGGCATTTCTCAAGTCCACCTTGGAAAAGACAGTGGCATCGTGGAGAGGGGTGAAGGCTGAATTGATTAGGTCGATGCGGGGTAAGGAGCGAGCCCGGTCTTCTTGCAGATCGTGATATTCCTCGGTATGCCAGCCAAGTCCAGATCCTCCAGGTCGACCGGGGATCGTGATGCTTGGGAGGGGACGGCCGCCATTAGGCAGTGCTACAGACATTAGTCGCTCCAACCACGTATGGTGAGGGTGCGCCAGTCTACATGGGGATTGTGGGTCTGCAACCAGGGCCATTCCAGCACTAGGGGGGCGAGAGGGAGGCAGGGAGAACAAATAGTTCCAGGTATTCTTGGTGATTACCGGATAACGTGAACTTCACTGGCCTGGTCTTGTGCGTGACGCGGGCAATGCATCTGCTATCTATGGCCACCTCCTCCTTGGGGGTGTCGAGATCCTCCACGGGGAGCGTGTGGAGCTCAACCATCTCTGGATCGATAAAGTTTGCGTCAGCGCGTGAGTCAATGAATACCTCTACAGGATCGTTAAGCCCTTGCAGGAAGGCCCCCGAAGCGCGGGGTCGTTCCAGCTGCTCTCGATGGCGAGAATCTGGAATTGGATGGCGTATTCTGACACCGACTGTGTGCCTTGCCGGATACGGAGGAGCTGGGAGCTCGCCTCCTCACCTTTCACCGGATGATCAAACACCTTCATTTCTTGCATGGGTAGCGACTGACAGTGCCCAGGACGAAGCTTGCTCCGTAAGTAAGCTCATGATGAAATCGGTTCTTGCTTGATCTGTGGCGTATGTGAGCGTCTGCTGGCTGAAAACGAGTGAACACTGGTGGAGGAACTGTGCGCAGAAGCCGATCGCGGTTCTCGGTGTGCGGGGAGTAACGCTGGTGCTGCTGCCGAAACGGAGGGTGAAGGGTGCGGGGGCGGGGTCGTGGCAGCTAGATGAGCGGCGACGGCGTCCATCCTTCCGCCGAGCTGCGCCAAGCTGGTGGTGATGTACTGGAGGGTATCCACCATTTGGTGCAGGGTGGAGTCTTGTCGTCCCAACAGGGCTCCCTGGTTGGACAAGGCTTGCAGGAGCTGAGTGGTCTCCGCTGGGTCCATATTCAGGTCAGAAGATTCGTGCACGAAGCCTGGGCCAGGGATCAGCGACATAGTCGAGGAAAAGAGTCACTGGAATCAATATTCTGACAGTTGGCTGGCTGCCGCTGATCGCCGCTCCGAAACTCCTCTACCGGCAATCGCCACGCCCCTCGCCCGCACCTGCAATGAACTGAGGAAAGGTTAGTGTCTCCAGCCAGCACAGACCATGACAAATATCTCCTGAAAGGGAAGCATTCAGAGGACACTAATTAATATGACAATTCTACTACACTATACACTGTTCTTAAATATGGTATACATGAATAATTGTCAGGTAATCACGTCACAATTCATTATATTAAAATGGCTCATAATGGCATATATGGTGAAAATTTAGCTTTGCGGGGTGACCTCTAAATATTCTTCAATTATGACAATATTTAAACATGAACCTTTTTCTACCAAGTGGAGCAAAATTAATTATCAGACAGATCAAATTTAGAACTTTCATTTCTTTGATGTACCCTACTGTCCTTCTGTGTTCCTGTCCTGGATACCAAACCTGCCCATCACTTCCTCGTCCCTTCTGTTGCCTGCACCAATATCCATATACATATATATATATATATATATATATATATATATATATATATATATATATATATATATATATATATATATATATATATATATATATATATATATATGTGTGTGTGTTTGTGTGTGTGTGTGTGTGTGTGTGTGTGTGTGTGTGTGTTGTGTATAATATCAATAAATACATATTCAATGCTATAAATCCTTATAATAACAATTAAAAATTGAAAAAAATAACATAAGATGTAAATAAAACATAAATACAGACATTCTCCAACTTACCAACATTCGCTTTGCAAACATCTGGAGATACCAACAAAACTGTCTAAGGTTGAAAGTGAAATGAAACTGAAAAAAAACCCCAAGTATAAATAGAAAGGGAATAAAATCTACAGAAAGATAGATCATAAATATAAGTATGCAATATGATTAAACATTACCCTGAGGTCCACTTAATACTAAGCTCCAGCAGAAGGGGGCGTGGTTGCGCAGACGCGCGCACACACAGATGCAACAACGTTTTGATGAAAGATTTTGGGTCGTTTTTTTTTGTTTTGTTTTGGTTCAAGTTTTTTTTTGCATAATTGACCTTGTTTTTGTGACATTTTTCTTAACTCTCCCACTTATTCTTCCTTAATTTATCTATTTTTTAATTCGATGAATATTTATTTTATTTTTTTAAAAACCGCCAAGCACTGAAGCCGCATTAATTGAAGCAGTAACGAGGGATCCCTGTAGTACTGAGAGGTTTTAGTTTTTTTTTAATGAGCTTTTTTTTTTTTTTTTTTTTTAAATTGAAAACAGATTGAACGATGATAGCATGTAATCAATGTCCTCATAGTTTAAGTCTGTCTGGTAGTGCCCATCAGTTTTAATTACAGTTATATAACAACTCTATCTGGTTTCATCTAGCTATTGTATAACGATGTAATTTGTTTGGTGGGGGTGTTGTAGATTTTTGAATGAAGCTGCTGCAATCACTTTTTTGACCATTTGTACATGAGTACATTTACATCAACATGAGGTCATACAAGCAAGACCTGCCACGTTGACGTCTTCATGCTTGTAAAGCTGTTTCCCCTCAAGCAAGCACTTAAACGCTGACACCATACACGTAAAGGTTGCAGAACCAAAACTAAGCATTCGGTTGCTCTCCTTTTTATTGTTATTATCATGCTGTTGGGGAACAAAAGCATTAAATCAGTCCGCTCCTCAGGCATGCCATTAAAATAACACTTTGGAATTCTCTGGTTTATTGAGCAGAAGGTTAAGGCAGAGGACAGCTGTCAGGTTCATTGTACAGAATTATAATGTTGTGCATCTTTTAATGCACATGAAGTATTGTTGTGAACAACATATAAAGAGCCCCGAAGAACCAGAGTGGACCATCCAACATTTTTTGATGAACTATTCTGGCTCTAAAAGTCATTTTACTTTTACACCAGAGGTGAATCTTCTCAATAACTTCAGCACATAGCTGGTTTGGGCTGAGAGGATTTACCTCTGGTTCTAGCTAAAAGTAAAATTAATTTGAGAGCCAGAATTGTTCATAAAAAATGTTGGATAGCTTGCACTGGTTCTGAGGGGTCAAATATGAGGGAAATTTGGCTTGGTTGGTATAATCTGTTAGATTACTTATTCAGCATGAGTTTTAAACCTCTTTAAACATAAAAGTTTTTCTAACTACACTTTTCTTAGACATGATATTTCTTTATAGTTTGGTTCTGTTAGGTTTTTGGACAGTGGTGGCCCGGTAATAGCGTGCTGGATTATCGATCCCAAGGTTGTGGGTTCAAACCCCACTGTCAATGGTTGTCACATCTGTCATGTCCCCCCCCCCCCAGCAGCTAACTGGGTTATCAAAGGCTGGCCATGTCTCTCATGGTCTATGCTGAGAGGCATGTAACAGAACCATTGCTGACCTTTGTTAAGAGTAGGCTGTAAAGCTATTAGTGTGTTTCTGCCCTGTGATAAAATGGTGAGCTGTCCAGGGTGTACTCTGCCCTTGTCCAGAGTCAGCTGAGATAGCCGAAGCCTCCACGTGACCCTAATTAAGATTAAGTGGTTCAGAAAATGAATAAATGTTAAGTTTTATCATCCATTTGATCTGTTTTCATCTTATAAATCAGCACTTGTCCGTTTCAGATGTACTTCAATGACCAAATTTAATATTCTTTTTTTTATTTCAAACAAAATCTCTTGTGAATTTATTGCTTATCCTTACGTGGTATGTATTTTCAAGTATATGCTCTGCCTGTAACACACTTTAATAGGAACATATAAATAACCTCCTACATACATATAAAAAGTGGCCATGTAGAAAGCGATTGACTTTTACCTTTCCTGTAGGAGGATGCGGAAGTATCTCTGCTAATATCTCCTCTTTAATGCACTGTTGGTTTCTCAAAACATGCTGCACAAGCCATTAAAATGTGATTTGTGTATATATTGTTTCCTTTCCTAGAGTGTTCTTTATAGCCTGAAGTTTACTCTACATCTCAGCAATTTTTTTTTGTTACAAATGGGTTTTAATTGAGAATATTGTGAACACTGATTTCAGGTTGTTGAAATACACCACAAGGATGAGACCTATAAATTTGTCCTGTAGAAGCAAGAACTAGAGTGGCAGAAGATGTGTATATTCCAGGAAGAGTCTGAATATAAGTTCTGACGGCCACATGACTAGTTAAATGTGTTTTAAAAATGTGTATATATTGAACAATAAATCAAATCAGTAGAATGAAAAATGACAATCAGAATCTCTTGCTGCAGTTAAAAATCTGGTTTATATTCAGTCCTTTTACCTAGATAATTAAGTTTCAATCTAAAATACAGTACAAAAACCATAAGATGTGCTAAATATGAAATACACCATAAGGTTTCACTCAACGATACAAGGAACAGAAGGAGAATAGGTAGCTTTTCTTTGTACTCTAATGTAATACTGGCACTAATGTGGCAAATAATCTCATGTTGTAATGTAGAAATATGATGCATATTATATGCTAATGAATTTGAAAGAAGAAGCTCCAGCTGAGTGTGGACTTAAAGGATAAAGAGATTATAAGCTTAAAGGAAGATTTGAAGTCAGTTCAGATATGTGGATGGAAAAAAGCAGTCATCTTTTTTCCCCTCTGCTAATGACGTAAGGGTTTTGAATAGGTTTATCTGTTATTTAACAAGATTATGCAAAAAGTTATGAGCAGATTTTCATTCAATTTCTTCCAGAGGTGGTACTTTGCACAAGGATTATCCATTACATTTTGGGGATGATCTGGACTTAATTCTGCGTCTGGAATTTTTTACAAAGGATTCTTATTACTGTGTAAGCATTTTTTTGTTTTGTACACTGGAGACTCTTCTCTGTTTGGGGACTTTTAAGTCTACTGCAGAAAGTTCACCTCATAGCTGAGGTTTACTGAATATTCCGGGCAGTAAGGCGCACCAGATCATAATCCACAATATCAATGAACGACCCATGCCCATACACAAGGCGCACTGGATTATAACGTGCATTAAGCGAAACGAATGTCAGATAAGTCAAACTTGATTCAACTCATTCACAATAACTCTCAACATTGTTCAGTTGAAACACATAAACTATAAAAGAATACACTTCACAATAACTCTTCACATTGTTCAACTATAACAATATTAAACAATAAACTCACGTTATCAGTTCATTTCGCTTCCACTAATCCATCAAATCTTCATCATCACTGTCTGAGTCACTCAGTTGCACAAGTTGAACATAAAACCCGGATCACTTAATTATTTTTTATTATTATAATGTTTTATTATCTATTATTCATTAATGTTCATGGAGTCGCAAGTCAATATAGATGGTGATTAGGTGGAAAAAGTGTTCCAGGGTCATGATCCAAACTTCTCTCAGCCACTCCCCTTAAAGCAATGGTGTCATCACAGTTACAAATATGGCGGCACTCATTCGCAGCATGACTATTGTGTTCATTACAGAACGGAGGTCATTAGTCTTAAGGAACATAACTGTAAATTCACAAAGGTTAATTCGAGGTCTCAGGAGGAGACCTGTAGCAGTGCTTTATTCTGGTGATGAACGTGAGACTTTCATTAAGCCAGATGAGCATCCTAAGATGCAGAAGTATCCTCATAACAAGACAGATTTTCAGAGATGAAGATTAGGTGGAAAAGTCTCCCGGTCTCGTGATGTAAACTTCTTTCAAGCCATTCACTTATTACTCAGCGAGTCACCTGACTATTATAGCAGTAATGCCAATATTTGGACATAAATCCCGATCCCTCTAACTCATGGGTCCCCATCCTTTTTATCATTGCAGACAGTTCAACGCTTGACATTTTTACTGTGGACCGGGGGTGGGTAGGTGGGTGGGGGGTGGTCAGAGATTGGTTATATTGTAAATATAATTTATTTATATAACATTATTATTATTATTATTATTATTATTATTATTATTATTATTATTATTATTATTAACAATAACAATAATTATAATCACTCCATGAATCTTATTTTTCAACACCTGAAATAAAGTTGGCTGGGAAGTAGAGCTTGAACTTTTCTAAAAAAAAAAACAACACACAGGTGAGTGTGCACCAGCGGGAAGAATGAAGGCTCAGTCTCAGTCTCACCCAAAATCCCCAATATTATTTGAAACATGTCCAACTCGCCAATGTTCATATGCCGTCCCCTTGTGGGTTACATTTTAGCGCTCAAATGACCGACATGTAATCGAGAGAATCCGGTCATTTTTCAAAATAAAAAGATTGTAAAATATGGTACATATGTCTGTGTAGGTCTAGATGATGTTTCTGAGACAAATTACACAGCATTATTGGTGGGTGCTGTTCTTTGCCGTTCTGCACCCTCTCTGTTCCAGTATCGGTTTAAACAGTAATACTACTTGATACACATTATATTATGGTAGTATTGGAAGATTGGTGTTAGGCCGCCACAGTCTGCAAGAACAGGTTCAATGCGAATTGGTACCCATTCGACAGAAATGTGATGTGTTCCTACAACAAATACAGTAGGCCCTTGACCATTCACAGTTCAGCGCTCGCGTCACCGCATACGCGGAGATTGGCGACAAACCCAGAAGTAAATGGCATGTGGTTCAAATTAAGCCAACGACTGAGAGCTTTTGTTTCTCCCTCCTGCTGATTGGTTGCAGATGATGTGTACACCTCTTTTTCTTCCTCCTTCGCACACGTCATCAACGTGATTGCTTGAATTGTGAATTCATGTTTGTTTTAAAAGTATTATTTAAGCTCTATGATGCCACTCAAACGCCCTGCATCTTCTATAGCTTCTAGTAAGGAGTCTAAGCGCTTTATTCAATAACAAATATTATCACAGTCTTCTTCTTCTTTTCCTTTCGGCTGTTCCCTTCAGGGGTTGCCACAGCGAATCATCTGCCTCCATCTCACCCTATCTACCCCACCCTCTGCATCTTCTCTTACACAAACTACCTTCATGTCCTCATTCACCACATCCATAAATCTTCTCTTTGGTCTTCCTCTAGGCCTTCTGCCTGGTAGTTCAAACCTCAGCATCCCACTAACAATATACTAGTACTTACTATCCCTCCTCTGTACATGTCCAAACCATCTCAATCTAGCCTCTCTGACTTTGTCTCCAAAACATCTTACATGTCCTGTCCCTCTGATGTACTCATTCCTGATCTTATCCATCCTCGTTAGTCCCAAAGAGAACCTCAACATTTTCATCTCTGCTACCTGCAGCTCTGCCTCCTGTCTTTTCCTCAGCACCACTGTTTCTAAACCATACAACATCTCTCGCCTCATCACTGTATTGTACACTTTTTTTTCATTTTTGCTGATACCCTCCTATCACACATCACATCGGACCCTTTTTTCCAACCATTCCAACCTGCCTGCACATGCTTCAACACCTCTTTTCCACACTGTCCATTGTTCTGCATTGTTGAGCCTAAGTACTTAAAATCCTCCACCTTCTTTATGTCTGCTCCCTTTAACCTCACCGTTCCTCTTGGGTCCTTGTCGTTCACACAAATGTATTCTGTCTAACTGAGGCTAACCTTCATTCCTCTCCTTTTCCAGGGCATACCTCCACCTCTCTAGATGTTCATGCACATGTTCTCTGTCATTTGCAAACGTCATAGTTGTTACGGATAGGGAAAATTTATAAATAATTCTTAGTCAACTCTTTGAATTAAAACCCTACGTCACAACAACAAGTTAAATTAAATGATAGGTAGAGAGAGAAACAAAGGTAGTATTTAAGAACAAAAACTTTTATTAACAAAATTAAAACTCACACCAATAATTATAAATATATACAAGATTAAAAATACTAAATTTCATCGTCAGGTAACAACATATCTCAAACACAATTCAAATACAAAATTCAAGTGGTTAAACTCATAACAAGTCCCAATGATGATATGCACGAATAGTCCTGACGCGAATCCCAGTGTCGACGCCATCCTTGAATAGATGCTTGGATCCAGGAATGTCATGGTCCACTCTCAATGCTCCGCGCAGGGTCACTCTCGCAATTCCTTTTTCCTCGCAATTCTTTTCCTTGTAATCTTCCTCTCGCAGTCCTCCTTTCGCAGTCCTCCACTCGCAGTCCTCCATGTCCAAGGTGCAGAGGGTTTAAATAGTGTCGATTCAGCTTCTCGAAAGTTCTAATCACGTGATTATGCATGTTCGAGAAGTATCTGGCATCCTCTGTCAGTGAGGTAATGCTTACGTCAGTTCTTATATAGTCCTTCCAGAAGGATCCACCAGATTTGATTTGAGTCCCAGGCATTCTCAACATCCATATGTTACATTGTTTAAGCTGCCATTCAACTGTGTAATCTTTACCATTGACTTAAATTATCTGCCTGTAAATTAACGTTCATAAAGTACAGATATACATAACAAAATTAAGATAAACAATTTACATATATACATAACATGGTCCATGGGGATTCTTGTCTAACCTCGTCTGTCAGCCTGTCCATCACCATAGCAAACAAGAAGGGGCTCAGAGCAGACCCTTAATGCAGTCCCACCTCCACCTTGAACTCTTCTGTCACACCCACAACCCACCTCACCACTGTCTTACATCTCTCATACATGTACTGCACCACTCTAACATACTTCTCTGCCACTCCAGACTTCCACAAGCAATACCACGGTTCCTCTCTCAGCACCCTGCCATATGCTTTCTCCAGATCTACAAAGGCACAATGCAGCTCCCTCCGACCTTTTCTGTACTTCTCAATTAACATCCTCAAAACAAACACTGAATCTGTGATGCTCCTTCTTGTCATGAAACCAAGCTGTTGTTCACAAATGCTGACTTCTGCCCCTAGTCTCGCTTCCACTATTCTTTCCCATAGCTTCATTGTATGGCTCATCAACTTTATCCCTCTTTAGTTGCCACAACGTGGCACATCTCCCTTGTTCTTAAAAATGGGCACTATCACACTTCTCCTCCATTGCTCCAGCATCTGCTCACTCTCTAAGACCTTGTTGAATGTTCTTGTCAGAAAATCTACTTCTACCTCTCCTAGACATTTCCATATTTCAACAGGTATGTCATCATGACCAACTGCCTTTCCACTCTTCATCCTCTTCAATGCCCTCCTCACTACACCCTTACTCATCTTTGCTACTTCTTGGTCTTCAACGGTCAACGGTCTTTTTTCAAGTTTTTGAGTGTGCTCCTAATTCCGCTTTTATAAGTCACCCTGTGCTCCTGTTTCTTCTGGAAGAAAGTATTCACCACAGCCATTTCCATCCTTTTTGCAAAATCTATCAGCATCTGTCCTTCTGTGTTCCTGTCCTGGATATCAAACCTGCCCACCACTTCCTCATCCCCCTTGTTGCCTGCAGCAACATGTCCAATGAAGTCTGTACCAATGACCACTCTTTCACTTCTGGGGGTACTCTGCATCACTTCATCTAACTCACTCCAGAATCTCTCCTTCTCTTCTAGCTCACATCCTGCCTGTGGGGCAAAAGCACGAACAACATTGAACATCACGCCTTCAATTTCTAACTTGAGACTCATCACTCTGTCTCATACTCTTTTCCCTTCTAGAACATTCCTGACCAACCCCTCCTTCAAGATGACTCCCACTCCTTTTCTACTCTCATCCACACCATGATAAAACAGCCTAAACCCTGTTCCTAAGCCTCTAGCTTCGCTACCTTTCCACCTGGTCTCCTGAACACACAGTATGTCCACCTTCCTCCTCTGCATCATGTCAGCCATCTCTCTATATTTTCCTTTCATAGTTCCAACATTCAAAGTCCCTACTCTCAGTCCTAGACTCATGCCTTTCCTTTTCTTTCTCCACCTACGGACACGCTTCCAGCCTCTCCTTCTTCGACCAACAGTAGTCCAATTTCCACCAGCACCCTGTTGGTTAACAGCCCTGATGGCGGTCGTTGTTAACTCAGGCCTCGACTGATCTGGTATGGAGGTAATATTTGTGATTTGCATATCAAGTCTGGTATTGGTTTTATGTCGGATGCCCTTCCTGACACAACCGTCTGCATTTATCTGGGCTTGGGACCCGCGTGAGGGAGAGACACTGGCTTGTGCCACCCCACTCATGGCTGCATTAACTTGTGCACGAATGAGAAAAAAGCGGTGTACACATTATTTCAACCAATCAGCAGGAGGGAGAAACAAAAGCTCCCAGCCATTGGCTAAATTTGAATCACGTGCCAGTTACTTGAGGGTTTGTTGGCAATACGTGAGTATGCAGGGGCATTCCTTGGAACAGCCGTATTATGAGATTATTGTTATGACGACTCAAAAAGTCAGTATGTAACATAAACATAATGAATGGCTGTCTATTCACTAATAATAGCTTTAGCCAGTAATTGCATAATGCCAACTAACAGTGCTTGACATGTTCAAATTTTCTTTTTTGGAGCATATGAGTCGGACCCAAAGATGCAGGAGACCATGTACGAATATTCGACAATTTTATTTTAGCACTGGGAAAACCAAAATCACTGGAAGTAATTATTCAAGGGAAATTGGTCGAGCATGAAGCTGGATACCAGCAGTCAGAGAGATCACAGAGAAAACGGAATCACAAGGAAGGAAAATCTTCTGAAGCCGGAGGGGAGCACACCACTCCTATTTATAGCTCGCTGATTGTTGAGTGTAAACAGGTGTGCTCCCTCGACCTCGCCTGCAGGTAACAGCCACGCCCCTCACCAGCGCCTGCAATGAATGGAGAGAGAGTTAACGCTGCTAGCCAGCACAGAATATAACAGTACCCCCCTAAGGGGCACCACCTGGCACCCGACCAGGCTTGTCCAGAAACTGACGATAAAACTCTGTTAATGAGTCCAGGTCCAGGATTTGGAAGCGAAGAATCCACTAGCATTCTTCAGGGCCATACCCCTCCCACTTCACCAGGTACTGAAAACCTCGACCCCATCTGCGTACATTGAGGATGCGATTGACTGTGTACGCGGGGTGTCCATCAATCAGCCGGGGAGGAGGGGGTGGAGCATTGGTGGGGGGATGGAGGGGACTTTCCACCACAGGCTTGATCAGGGATACATGGAATACCGGGTGTACTTTGAGTGAGGATGGGAGCTTGAGTCGGACGGTGTTGGGGTTTATGATTTTTTCTATCACATAGGGCCCGATGTACCTGGGAAACGATTTTTTGAGTTGACTTGCAGGGGCAGATCCCGGGAGGAGAGCCATACTTGTTGCCCGACTGTGTAGGGAGGTGCAGGGGTCTGATGACGATTGGCGATTCTCCGGTTTCAGGCCACTGTTCGTTCCAGGGCAGCATGTGCTTCTCTCCATACCTGGTGTGCTCTGCGAAACTGCACCTGGATGGATGTAACTGCCACTTCAACCTCCTGGCTTGGAAACAGGGGAGGCTGGAACCCGTTGATCACCATAAAGGGGGACATCCTGGTGGCGGTGCAGACCAGAGAGTTGTGAGCATATTCGATCCATGGGAGGTGTGTGGCCCAGGAGGCTGGGAGAAGGGAGGTGACGCAGTGCAGGGAGGATCCGAGGCTTTGATTAGTTCACTCTGTCTGCTCGTTAGACTGAGGATGGCAGCCGGAGGTCAAGCTACAGGAGACTCCCAAGGTGTCGCAGAACGCCTTCCAAACTCTAGATGCAAACTGGGGGCCCCGGTCTGAAATGATGTCCTGGGGGATTCCATGGAGGCGAAAGACATGTTGGACCGGAAGACCAGCTGTCTCCATCGCCGAGGGGAGTTTGGGTAGGACGATGAAGTGAACCACCTTAGAGAACCGGTCCACTATCGTCAGGATAACTGTGTTGCCCTCGGACGGGAGTAAGCCCATAACAAAGTCCACCGCAATGTGCGACCAGGGACGATGAGGAATGGGTAAGGGTTGGAGGAGACCCGTGGGTGCACGATGGGAGGACTTGCTCCAGGCACAGGTGGCACAAGTTCCCACAAACTTCCTGGTGTCGGCTGCTATTGTTGGCCACCAGAAGCATTGTTGGAGTAGGAAGAGAGTTCGGTGGGCTCCGGGGTGGCAGGCTAATTTTTATGAGTGAGCCCACTGGAACCCTGGGGTTCTGGCTGGTGGGGGAACGTATAGTCGACTTTGAGGGCACCCGACGGGCTCCGGTTCCACCGGATGGGCATCCTGAACTAGCCGTTCGACCTCCCATTGAGCGGCTCCAAGTATACAAGAGGCAGGCAGGATGGTCTCCATGGTAGTGTCTTCCCCTGAGGAGAACTGCCTGGAGAGAGCATCTGGTTTTGTATTCCGGGAGCAGGGTTAGTATATTAGTGTGAAGTTGAATCTTCCTAGGTAGAGCGACCATCGTGCCTGACAGGAGTTCAACCTCTTGGCCATACGAAGGTAAGATAAAATTTTATGGTTGGTCCAGACCACGGAGGGGTGGGCTGCCCCTTCCAGCCAGTGCCGCCACTCCTGGAGCGCCCAGACCAGGAGCTTACGGTTCCCAACATCATAGTTCTGTTCCGCCGGGGACAAGCGATGGGAGAAGAAGGCGCATGGGTGTAGCTTCTGGTCTGTGGGAGACCGTTGGGAGAGGACCACCCCTACTACCCTCGCCTGCAGGTAACAGCCACGCCCCTCACCAATGCCTGCAATGAATGGAGAGAGTTAACGCCGCCAGCCAGCACAGATCATAAGAATAAACTTGGACAATATTTGTTCAAATTTACTTTGAAATGTGACACACACTTACACACACACCCACACACACACAGAGACACCATCCTCCATAATTATTGGCACCCTGGTTATGTTCTTTAGCTTCAAGTGAATTTTTTTCGAAATAATATAGGACCACAATATGAAAAAGGAAAACCCAACTTTTAATTCAAGTACATTTATTCAGTGGAGAAAAAATCCCACATTCCGAAATAAATCTTTTCCATAAAATCATGTGTGTCACAATTATCAGCACCCCTGATGTTAATATTTTGTACAACCCCATTTTCCAACAAAACAGAACCTCATCTTCTCCTATAATGTTTCACATGGTGGGAGAATATGGAAAGAGGGATCATGGACCATTCATCTCTGCACAATCTCTCTAAATCATCCAGCAACCTGGTCTTCTCATGTGCACTCTCCTCTTCAGTTCACTCCACAGGTTTTCAATGGGGCTGAGGTCTGGGGACAGATGTCCATGGAAGGAGCTTGATTCTGTGCTTGGTGACATATTTCTGTGTAGATTTAGCCACATGTTTAGTCATTATCTTGCTGATTTTTGACCCATCTTCAGTTTTTGGGCACAGGGCACAACATTTTGATTTAAATTGTCTTGGTATTTCAAAGGGTTCCTGTTGCCATTGACTCTAACAAGATTTCAAGGGCACACAGTGGGCATGAGGTGCTTTTCAGCATACTCAACTTTTATGTTCTACAAGATCCACTTAGAGTGTTTGTTGCCAAAAGTTCTATCTTGGTCTCATCTGACCAAAGCACATGGTTCCAGTTGAAGTCCCAATACCACTAAGTGAAGTCCAGGCATATGCATTTATGATTGTGAGTGGGAAAAGATTTTTACCTTCATGCCTCCCAAATAGCTTGTTGGCATGTAGTTAGTGAATGTTGGTTGTTTTGGAGACTGTGACTCTAAGGTGCTACCATTTGTTGCAATTTTTTGACAGTGAGCTTTTAATTTCTCTTACCACACTCCTCATATTATAACCTCACGTCCTTAACCAGGCTTGTTTACCACTGTTCCATTTTAAATTTCTCAATCATTCCTCTGACAGTAGATATGGACAAGTGCTAGCAAGTGGCTATACTGTATTCGACGTAATAAGTACCCTGCTCCAATAAGCCCCCCCCCCACAGTTTTTGCTCTTACGCCTAATAATCATCCATGTGTACTGGGAGCAAAATCTTAGATCAAATTTATCAATTTTATTCAATCAGTCTCTGTAACTATATAATGAAGTGTTCACTGCATGTAAAAGTGAGTTTACACGGTATTTCAAGACCCCCTGCCATTGGGGAATGTCTATAATGTTCATCAGTAACAATACATTTGATTTTTCGACGGTGCTTTAAAAAACAGGAAATTATTTTGCTGTTTTCTCTTGATAAATGTCCAACAACCAATGAACCATTAGAAACTGCTACAACAAAACTATGGGATGCTCTGAATGAGTGGGGCGATGAGCCAGACATGGACCTATCAGAAAGTAATGATGAGGATTTTTCACCCGATTCTCCTTCTCACTAACTTCATAAATTTAAAGACGTTCCTGGCCACGTGCTTGTTTGTGTTGATTGGTTCAAACACAAAGTTGACATTCTCGCTAAAGTTGACATTCTTGATTGGCTCATTTTACTTCCAGGGAAAATGTTTAAAGGAAATATTTAAAGGAAATGTTTAATGAATGGAAATATTTCCAAGATGGCGCTGGGCGACCTGCAGCCAGTTACAGGAGCTCTTCACCTTGTGTTCCCATTTTTTCTCTTTTCTATTGTATATAGGCATGTTTCTTTATCTTTTTTCAAATTTTCTTTTTCTTTTTTCAATCCTGCATTTGGGTAGCCCACTTTTACAATGCTTTTGTTTTGCTTTGCACTTTTACTTTCATTTTTTGGATTGGCATCAGGAAACTCATTCACCAAAAGGCTCTGAATAATGCAGGTCTTACACAAGTGAGATCCTCCTTGGCCTGCGCGGCCCCTCTTTCCTTCATGCGGAAAAGCCTGTTGTTCCCATGGAAATATGGAGGAAAATGAGAGGCTGCAGAGGGGGACAAAAGACGTGGAGGACATATGTTCCCTCTGTCATCTTTGGAAATGTCCGCGCTATCGTCAACAAGACCGAGGAGCTGGCGGTGCTGACCTGGCAGCAGCAGAGGGAGTACTGGGACTGTAGCCTCATGTGTTTTTTGGAGACGTGGCTAAATGAACACATACCAGACTCCGTGGTTTCGCTGAACGATTTGGCGGAGAGCAGAAAGAAGAAAGGAGGGGGTTTGGCGGTCTATGTGAATGAATGGTGATGCCACCCGGCCAACGTGCATGTGAAGGAACAGCTGTGCACGCGGAACCTGGAGCTGCTTGCGGTGAGTGCATAGCCGTATTATCTACCGAGGGACTTTTCACACGTGATTGTGTTTTTCGTGTATATTCCGCCCTTGACTG
Source organism: Plotosus lineatus (assembly GCA_024760905.1). NCBI lineage: Eukaryota > Metazoa > Chordata > Actinopteri > Siluriformes > Plotosidae > Plotosus > Plotosus lineatus. Next base: position 47,469,003 of record CM045733.1, read on the forward strand.
ATGCGGCGGCCACGTGTGAGTGTCTCCACAGCGCTGTCAGTCAGATGCAGACTAGTCACCCCCGCGCCATGATTCTGATCAGCGGGAACTTTAACCACGCCTCTTTCTCTGCCTCTCTCCCAACGTTCACGCAGTACACGCACTGTACTACAAGAGACAATAAAACGCTGGACTTGCTGTATGCACATGTGAAGGACGGCCTACACCTCCCCCTCCCCCCACTGGGACGCTCAGATCACAACCTCGTCTACCTGCTCCCCCAATACACACCCAGCGTGCGAAAGGAACCTGTGCAGAAGAAGTATGTGAAAGTGTGGACCGCGGAGACCAATGAGAGGCTTAGGGACTGTTTCCAGACCACAGACTGGAGCAAGCGCTGTGACTCCTTTGGTGATGACATTGATGGCCTCACACACTGTATCACTGATTACATGAACTTCTGCGTGGCACTGTGCCAACACGGAGGGTACGGTGCTTCTTCAACAACCACTCGAAGGTCACCCCTGAGCTTAAAGTCCTCCTGAACCAGAAGAAAAGGGCTTTCATCTCGAGGGATAGAGAGGAGCAGAAGAAGGTTCAGCGTGAGCTCCAGTGGAGGATCAGGAGGGCCAAGAAGGATTATAAGAAGAAGATGGAGGAGAAGCTGGCTCACAACAACGCGTGGGACGTCTGGAGAGGAATAAAGACTATGTCTGGATTTGGGCAGAGCGTCAAAGGGACAGCTGATGGTGACTAGTGCTGGGCGGATGAATTAAACGGTTACTTCAACAGGTTTGATTCTCTCCCCCCTCCCCCTCTGCCCCCTCCATGCTCCCCCTCTTCACATGTCTCCAGCTCAGTGGACACCCCCCAGGCCAACTTCACCTGACTGCAGCACCCCACAGACACATCCCCTCCCTCTGCAGTCCACCCCAATCCCCTCCCTCAAGTTGGACCAGGTAAGGAGACAGTTGAAGCAACTGAATCACAGGAAATCTGCAGGACCAGATGGCATCAGTCACAGGCTGCTGAGGACATGTGCGGACCAGCTCTGTGAGGTCCTCTGCCACCTCTACAACCTGAGCCTCAGCCTGGAGAAGGTCCCTGTCCTGTGGAAGACCTCCTGTGTGGTCCTGATTCCTAAAACAGTGCAAGCCAAGGAACCGGCCCACTACAGACCTGTTGCCCTGACCTCTCACCTCATGAAGACCACGGAGAGGCTCCTCCTCGACCACCTCCGCTCTGTGGTGAGCCCCACCATAGACCTGCTGCAGTTTGCCTACAGCCCCAACATCAGGGTAGAAGACGCCATCATCTACCTGATGCAGCGGCACTCACCTACCTGGAGGGTCATGTTCTTTGACTTCTCCAGCGCCTTCAACACCATCAGGCCGGCGCTTCTGTGGGGGAAGCTGGAGGACTTGAGAGTGGACGGACATCTTGCTGTCTGGATCATCAACTACCTTACTAACTGTCCACAGTACGTGTAATAAGCTCATTGGGATCGCCGCTGGTCTGGTGGTTGTCGATCTCTGAGCAGTATTCCATCCATCTTTTGATGATGTCCTCTTCGGTGAGGCAGTTTCCCCTTTAATCTTGGATGGTGCTGACTCTTGGCTGCTTAGGACGTGTGAGCTTTTTTTTATAATTTGGTGAGCCTTTGTGCTGTTGTTATTTTTAAGATTTTCCTCGACTACTGCGCACTGTCTCTGTATCCAGGTTTCTTTGGCATTCTTCATTCCCCCTCTTATCTTCTTGTTGATCTCTCTGTACTCTACAGTTCCAGCTGCTGTGTATTTCAATTTCTTTAAAACTCTTCTTCTGTCACATATATCAAGAATCTCATATGTCACCCATGGTTGCTTCTTTGGGCAGTGTTTTCCCAACGTGGTCAATTCTTCGACATTTCGACAAGCGTAAGAAGGGCTGCAAACTTCCCGCCAATTGCTGTTTGGAAGGACTCAAGAATGGTTGGGTCTTTCAGCCTTTCCAGATTAAACATCATTTGTGTAACCTGTGGTTTTTTTGGTCTTAGTCAGTCGGACTTTGAAGTTCAGTAACACTAGATCATGGTCACTTCCAACATCAGCACCTGGGAAGGTCCTCGTCCCAGATCTGCGGATACCAGATCTAAAGCGGTTTTGTACCATGATGTAATCTATCTGGTGGTGAGTTCTGTTTGGCATGTGCCAAGTCCAGCATCGTGAAACCTTATGTTTGCCAAGGGTATTAGCAAGCACCATGTTGTTATAGCTGGCAAACTCTAAAAGTCGAATGGCTCTTTCATTTGTTAACTCATTGCAGGCTAGGCCATAGTGGTTCTCCCAGACTTTGGGTGCATCTACTCCCACCTTAGCATTCCAGTCTCCCTGTATGATAAGGATGTCCTTTTTATCTACGTGGCCCATAATGTCCTGAAGTTGGGTGTAGAATTCATCTATTTGATTGTCGTCATAGTCCGTTGTTGGTGCGTAGACCTGTATCACCGTGATGTTAAAGGGTGTTGCTCGGAGGCAGATGGTGAGTAGCCTGCTGGATATAGGTCGGCAATGGAGTATTGAGTCCTTGATGGTTTTGTTTACTAGGAGTCCGACGCCATTTGCCTGTCTGTCAGGTTCATCACTGTTATAGAGAATGTGACCTTTTTTTAGTTTGATGCTCTCCGATGTTCTTCCACCTGGTTTCATAGAGTCCAATGACATGCCATGTGTATTTTTCTAGCTCATGGGTGAGTTCTTGCAGTTTGCCTGTCTGCACAAGTGTTCTTATGTTCCAAGTTCCGATGCTGATGTGGTCCCTTCCATGGATCGCATTCAGTGAAGTTGAGGTTGAGGTCGAGGTTACGGTTACACCATTAGCACCCTTATCACCTTTGCTCTGGTGTCTGACCGAAGGCGTGGCCCTTGTTGACCCGGGCGACGGCTGAGCCGGTATGGACTTTGGTTGCTGGTTCATTTCATGTGGTGTGTCTTGGGCATGTAAATCTGGCGGGGCCCATTCCTCTCCAGACTCAATTTGAAATCAGAGTTTTCTTCTCTTAGCCTTTACCTAAAAAGATATAACCTACAAGGCAGCAGGTCGTTTGAATTTGGAGTAACCATCTCCTAGCCTTTGCCTAAAAAGGCATACCTTACAAGGCACCAAGGGGATTTTTTTCTTCAGCGTTACCTTCTCTTATCCTGAATGCTGGCTAGGCTTGTGGCCAGACAGGAGACTGGCCATATAGCAGGTAAGGAGGACCAGAACTACCATTAGGAACGTGATCTTTAGCCAAGGGTCCTTGCTGGGGTAAGGTGCTACCTCTCTTACCAACTGTGGTCGCAGTTTAATGCTGTACCCGGGGCTAATTAAATATAAACACTGAACTTAAATTTAAAAATAGTATGATATTGTAAGTGCAAAGTTTTTACTGATGCTGAATGAATATAAATAATGTAGACCTGCACACACAGGGTAATATGAAGGTAGAACTATATGAAGTATACTGTATGTATAATAAGTTCATTTAGAGGTCAAAAGAACTTTCTGAACAAACTTTTGTCTTTTACTGCTCTTTTACAGTTGTCAAAGTACAGTTTGGAGAAGAAAGTAAGCGAGCTGGTATGGGTTTACAATTATATAAATTGTTGACCGAGGTGAGTGGGAGAGGCAGAAATTAAAGAGGAGGATATGAGGAGGAGAGAGTGGCTCATCACAAGTAACGGATAGGGAGTGTATGTGACACTTGAGCTGCCAGTGCAGCCCAGAAAATACCACCATTAAAATATTTTATATTGTAGCTTCGCTCTGTTTAACCTTTGAAGTGACAGAAAGAAAATCTGTTTGATACAGACAATCAGAAAGTAACGGTAGAAAAAAGGGGGGATGTTTCCATAAAAATCCCTCAGGCAAAAATGAAACCCTTATGTAGCAGTGAGAAAATATATTCTTCCAAGGTGTTAAACAACTGTCTTCTGCCCCAGAGAGAAATCTCAGCATGGCCAGCACTTAATAATCAAAGTCCTTTTTTGAAATGTCTTAAATAGAACAGAAAGATTCTAGCCTTGGTCTGACCATTACTGACTTCCAACAAGAGTAGGCTGCAAAGTTGTCAGTGTTTTTCCACCCTGCGATGGCCTGGCGAGCTGTCCAGGGTGTACTCTGTTCTCGCCTAGAAAGTCGGCTGGAATGGGCGCCAGCCTCCCCACAACCCTAATTAGGATTAAGCAGTTACAGAAAATGAATGGATGAATGAACAGTCTGGGTTTGAAATATGTTTTTATGAGATTTTTTTGAGTTTTACTTTTATTTAATTTTTATCAAAATATGGAGACATTTCACCAAAAGGGGGAGGTAGAGTGCAAAATGTTTACAGGAACAGAAGGTGCATCTGCTGGCCCAGGTGAAAGACAGCCTTCTGAATCAGCTGGAAGAGGTCGAGCATTTCAGAACAGCATCAAAGCAGTGTGCTATGGTCAGACAAACGCATGAGAAACTGGAACAGAATGTTAGGCTACATGCCAAAGAGAAGAACCCCTTTATATTAAAATTCAGCCGTAATATCACCCCCAACAATATGACTGCACCCTATACCGCAGTAAGAAAATGTTAATAAATTTTATGCAACAACATGTCTCGTACATGCTTTGTTTCAGGGAGATTTTTTTTTTAAGCTAAGATCTTTTAGTCTCCCAGATTAGTTCTAGGTCAATTATGTATATTTAAACAGGAGCTCTAATCCAGATTGCAACTATGATTTCAACCTGAAATTCCAAGATAGATTATTTTATTCAACACACCTCCTAGATTAGTCTGATTATTTTATGAATGCCTGCAGTGGTGATAGTGAGAGTCTGCATATTAAAGTTAATCATTCCTGTCTGGTATTTACTTAAGTTGTGTTTAAATTCTGTTTATGTTGAGCAGCTTGTATAATAAACAGTACTATCTACTCCTTCCAAAAAGCAATATCAGTATTTATGTAAAGTCGTCATGGTTTTTAAGTCAAGCAGACGTTTACAGGAGATTTCTCCTGTACAGTATATATGTTCTATATCAGTATGAGTACTTTCTCATTAGTGAGAGTGAAACATTCTACTAAATGCTAACAAACATTTACTGTGCAATAAAATCTATCTTTTTGTATTTTTTAAGTCAAGGAGGCCATACGGATGAACAAAAAACTTGTATCTGTCAACAAACAACTAGAATCTATAATTACCACCATGAAAAAGGGCATTCTTTAATGTTTTATGTCATTTTTATTTAGTTTTGTTCATTTATGCATAATTTTTAAATATATTTTCCTTTTTTTACATGCATTATGTATGAAATTTTATTTTGTCTTAAATATTACTTATATTAAAAAGAATGTTCTTTGAAAAGGTGAAAGCCAAAATTGTAATTATTTCATAATAATAATTTAATAATTACTGTAGTAGTACTACAGCGGCAGGAGCAACAACAACAACAACAACAACAACAATAACAAAAATACTACTACTACTACTACTACTACTACTACTACTACTTTTACTACTACTACTACTACTACTACTACTACTAATACCGTGTGCGACATGATAAACCCCAGGACCCTTAAAAATTTTTCGTAGGTGGGCGCTTATTAAAATGTTTACCAGCGGAGTGGAATGGTAAGTGCTTATTAGCAACGAGGTGGAAAACATGAATAACAGAACAATAAAAGAGTTTTACTTGTATTTGTGTTATTCATTTTGTGGTATCAGCCAAATTACTTACATGAAAGCTGAAAATAAACAGAAAACAGTATAATTAAAAAAAAGACCCTTTAATTTTCCCTCCCGGTGCTGTTCCTTTAAATATATTCCCCCAGATGTAAAATCGAGCCAATCAACATGAATCTCAACTTTAGCACATGGCACATTGAACCAATCAACAAAAACATGCACATGGCCAGGAAAGTCTTTAAATTTATCAAGATAGTGAGCAGAGTGAAAAATACTGGTCATCACTTTCTGATAGATCCATATCTGGCTCATCCCTCCATTCATTCAGAGCATCCCATAGTTTTGCTGTAGTAGTTTCTAATGCTTCATCGGTTGTTGGACAGTTACCAAAAGAACACAACAAAATATTTTCCTGTTTTTTTAAAGCACAGCGGAACAATCAAATGTGTTGTTACTGATGAACAGATAGACATTCCCCAGTAGCAGGGGGCATGAAATACCGTGTAAACTCACTTTTACAGGCAGTGAACACCTCATTTTATGGTTACAGAGACTGATCGAATAAAATTGGTAAGTTTGATCAATGATTTTGCTCCCAGTACACATGGGTGGTTCTTCGACATAAGATGATTGGGGGGGCTTATTGAAGCAGGACGCTTATTACGTCACATATGGTAATAATAATAGTCACTTTATTTTGATTTGAAATTTTATGTAGGAGTTTTATAAAGATTGAGAATGACAGATACATTTGTACATAAAAACGTTAAATTAAGATTTGCGTGCACATATTAGTCAGAAATTTTATTGGTTGATAGTAGTTGACTGCATTCTTTATTTTAGGATGTGGAGAGGCTTAACAGTGACCTTGTAAAAACCAAAGTTAAATCTTTGTGCAGATCTGGAGGGTTCTTATAATCTGCTGAAAGCCCACCAACTGCAGGTGCTTAAAGAATGGTTAACTGTGGTACATGTCTTATCTAGAAATAGTAACATATACTAGTATATGGTGATAACGAAGGAAGTATGGCACACTGTAGACTTGATTCACTTTGTATGAGACTGGAATGAACAAGAAATGTAGAAATTAATTCTCGGTAGGAATAGCAGAAAAGCAGGTACAGTTATCTTTTTCTACGTGCAAAGCTACACCAAAAAGAAATTATAAGTGAACTGTTTGTACGTAGGTGTGTGTATGTGTGTGTGATATACTAGTCCTTCTCAAAATATTAGCATATTGTGATAAAGTTCATTATTTTCTGTAATGTACTGATAAAAATTAAACTTTCATATATTTTATATTCATTGTACACCAACTGAAATATTTCAGGTCTTTTATTGTTTTAATACTGATGATTTTGGTTAAAGTTGATGAGCCATACGATGAAGTTATAGGAAAGAATAGTGGAAGCTAGACTAAGGGCAGAGGTCAGCATTTGTGAACAACAGTTTGGTTTCATGCCAAGAAAGAGCACCACAGATGCAATGCTTGCTTTGAGGATGTTAATAGAGAAGTACAGAGAAGGTCAGAGGGAACTGCATTGTGCCTTCGAGGATCAGGAAAAAGCATATGACAGGGTGCCAAGAGAAGAACTATGATATTGCATGAGGAAGTCTGGAGTGGTAGAGAAATATGTTAGAGTGGTGCAGGACATGTATGAGAGATGTAAGACAGTGTTGAGGTGTGCTGTTGGCGTGACCGTGGGACTGCATCAAGGGTCAGCTCTGAGCCCCTTCTTGTTTGCTATGGTGACTATGATGTTTGCAGATGACATTGTGATCTGTAGTGAGAGCAGAGAACAAGTGCAGGAAAATCTAGAGAGGTGAAGGTATGCCCTGGAAAGGAGGGGAATGAAGGTTAGCCTCAGAAAATCAGAATGCATGTGTGTGAATTAGAAGGACCCAGGAGGAACGGTGATGTTACAGGGAACAGAGATAACGAAGGTAGAGGATTTTAAGTACTTAGGCTCAACAATCCAGAGCAATGGAGAGTGTGGAAAAGAGGTGAAGCGTGTGCAGGCAGGCTGGAATGGTTGGAGAAAAGTGTCCGGTGTGATGTACGATAGGAGAGTGTCAGCAAGAATGAAGGGAAAAGTGTACAAGATGGTGGTGAGGCCAGCGATGTTGTATGACTTAGAAACAGTGGCGCTGAGGAAAAGGCAGGAGACAGAGGTGGAGGTAGCGGAGATGAAAATGTTGAGGTTCTCTCTGGGAGTAACGAGGATGGATAGGATCAGAAATGAGTATATCAGAGGGGCAGCAAATGTAAGATGTTTTGGAGACAAAGTCAGAGAGGCTAGATTGAGATGGTTTGGACATGTACAGAGGAGGGATAATGAATATATTGGCAGTAGGATGCTGAGGTTGGAACTACCAGGCAGAAGGCCAAGAGGAAGACCAAAGAAGATATTTATGGAGGTGGTGAAAGAAGACATGAAGGTCGTTGGAGTCAAAAAAGAAGATGCATAGGACAGGGTGAGATGGAGGCAGATGATTTGCTGTGGCGACCCCTGAAGGGAGCAGCCGAAAGGAAAAGAAGAAGAATACTGATGATTTTGGTATACAGCTCATGAAAACCCAAAATTCCTATCTCAAAAAATTAGCATATCATGAAAAGGTAGTCTAAACGGGCTATTAACCTAATCATCTGAATCAACCAATTAACTCTAAACACCTGCAAAAGATTCCTGAGGCTTTTAAAAACTCCCAGCCTGGTTCATTACTCAAAACCGCAATCATGGGTAAGACTGCCGACCTGACTGCTATCCAGAAGGCCATCATTGACACCCTCAAGCAAGAGGGTAAGACACAGAAAGAAATCTCTGAGCGAATTGGCTGTTCCCAGAGTGCTGTATCAAGGCACCTTAGTGGGACGTCTGTGGAAAGGAAAAAGTGTGGCAGAAAACAGTGCACAACCAGAAGAGGTGACCGGACCTTGAGGAAGATTGTGGAGAAGGGCCGATTCCAGACCTTGGGGGACCTGTGGAAGCAGTGGACTGGGCTACAGGTGCCGCATTCCCCAGGTCAAGCCACTTTTGAACCAGAAACAGCGGCAGAAGCGCCTGACCTGGGCTACAGAGAAGCAGCACTGAACTGTTGCTCAGTGGTCCAAAGTACTTTTTTCGGATGAAAGCAAATTTTGCATGTCATTCAGAAATCAAGGTGCCAGAGTCTGGAGGAAGACTGGGGAGAAGGAAATGCCAAAATGCCTGAAGTACCGTGTCAAGTACCCACAGTCAGTGATGGTCTGGGGTGCCATGTCAGCTGGTGGTGTTGGTCCACTGTGTTTTATCAAGGGCAGGGTCAATGCAGATAGCTATCAGGAGATTTTGGAGAACTTCATGCTTCCATCTGCTGAAAAGCTTTATGGAGATGAAGACTTCATTTTTAAGCACGACACCAGACCCAACACTGTGGATGAGCTTAAGACCGCTATCAAAGCATCCTGGGCCTCCATAACACCAGCAGTGCCACAGGCTGATTGCCTCCATGCCAAGCTGCATTGAAGCAGTCATTTCTGCAAAAGGATTCCCGACTAAGTATTGAGTGCATAACTGAACATAATTATTTGAAGGTTGACTTTTTTTGTCGTCAGTGTGTTTCTGTCCCTTGCTAAAAAGGGTTGTGACAGGAAGGGCATCCGACGTAAAAACCTCTGCCAAATCAAACGTGCGAATCAGATGATTCGCTGTGGCGACTCCCAAGTAAAAGGGAAAAAGCTGAAAGGAAGACAGACAGACTGTTTTTGTATTAAAAACACTTTTTTTTTTATTGGTCGGCTGAAATATGCTAATTTTTTGAGATAGGGATTTTTGGTTTTCATGAGCTGTATGCCAAAATCATCAGTATTAAAACAATAAAAGACCTGAAATATTTCAGTTGGTGTGCAATGAATCTAAAATATATGAAAGTTTAATTTTTATCAGTACATTACAGAAAATAATGAACTTTATCACAATATGCTAATTTTTGAGAAGGACTAGTATATATATATATATATATATATATATATATATATATATATATATATAGAGAGAGAGAGAGAGAGAGATCACCAGGAGCTCATGAGCTCCCTCCAGCATGCCCAGTGGCTGCTGCAGACTTAGACACAGGCTGTGAATCGAACTGAGCAACAACTCCTCATTCATCCAGAGGAGTATCAGGTTAGTCATCATCATTATAATCATCTTCATAACATCATCTTCCACCCTGTGTGTGTGTGTGTGTGTGTGTGTGTGTGTGTGTGTGTGTGTGTGTGTGCGTGTGTATGCGCGTGTGTGCTTGTGTTCAGTTTTCACAAGTTAAGTGTTTTATTAGTCTTCCAATGTATGTCTGTCAAATGCACTGTTTCAAAACTTTTGAGGGAAATGTCCAAGAAAAGTTGTCTGAAAATACATGATTTATTTATGGCAGAATTTTGTGTTCAGGTTCTTTTACTTACTTAGTCGCAGCCCTAAGCAGAGAACCATAGATTTGGAATATGGATAGGATGGCTGTCCCTCATCTATACAGTAGTTGTCCAGTGCATACCCACCACAGGAAACCCAATATGGCTGCCACATCTCTGAGTTGATTCTGATTGCCTGTTATGTAACACTGACATGCACTGTGATGGGCAGCAATAATAATGATGATAATAATGACAACACTACACAATAATAATAGCGCTACACAACAACAACAACAACAACAACAATAATAATAATAACAATAATAATAATAATAATAATACACAATCTCACTGAATTGCCTCACTAAATAAATATATGACAAAACATAATGTTAATTAAATTATATGTATAATTAATTGTATAATTAAACTGACAAGACAGAAAATAAATGAAGGAGACATCAGCTAGTGAAAGGAAAGGGGATAAAAAAAAACCTAGGCTTGGACACCTATCAATCTACCAATCATCTAGCAGGAACTCTGCCTTTAGGCAGTGCCCAATGTATATAATATATTAGGTTATGCATAAATTAGCACAGTGTGTAACATAAGCAATGTGGCTCTTAAAAATTATAATCTACCAGGCATTTATTTCAGTCACTTTTTTGTAGTTGAACGCGGGATATTCAGGCCATGAGGTTAACAATAACAGTACGTGTTTCCTCCCTGCACTTGCCTGGTGAGTCGTCCAGGGTGTACTCTGCCCTTGCCCGGAGTTGGTTGGGATGGGTGCCAGCCTCCCCGTGACCCTAATTAAAATTAAGCGGGTACAGAAAATGAACCGGACTGAACTGTTTTAAGAATTTAACAACATGTAGAATGCTATACTTGACCAAACAGAATTAAGCATTCAATAAAGCTGTGTGATAAAAGTTTAATAATTAATACTTTAAAAAGCATACAGTTTTCACATAAACAGTTGATAACAGACTGCACTCCACCTTAGATTTTGACAGCAACATGAAAAACTTTTTGTATTTGTTTGTATTCATCAAAAAGGGAAAAGCACAGACTACTAAATCACGGGGTGCCAAAGATTGTGACATAACTGCTCAAATAATTTCAAGTTTAAGTTTTCATTTTTTAAGTCTGTGGTCTTTCTGCAGCTCAAATAAGTATGGTACTGACTTTGTAAACTGGTGGTGTGGAGTGCATTGCACACAAAAATGGCTATTTATTTACTGTATGTATTCTAGGAGTAAAATAACTGAATATTACTACAGACAGGAACCCAATGATCTCAATCAGAAATATGCTTAATGTTTCTTCATGTATAATTTCATTTCATTTTCTGTAATCGCTGAATCCTAATTAGGGTCGCGGGGAGGCTGGCGCCCATCCCAGCCAACTCCAGGCGAGGGCAGAGTACACCCTGGACAGCTCGCAAGGCCTTCACAGGGTGGAAACTCACTGACAGCTTTGCAGTTACTCTTGTCAAAGGTCAGCAATGGTTCTTTTAAATGCCTCACACCATAGACAGTGAGAGACATGGCCAGCCTTTGATAACCCAGTCAGCTGCACTTAGGGGACAGTGACAACCTTGTGGGGAGTGGGACTCGAGCCCCCAACCTTAGGATGAGCGATCCAGCACCCTATAACACCAGACCATTAGACCACCACTGCCACTTCATGCATAATTATTGGAGGAATTTGATCTCAATATAAAATGATAATGGAATAAATTAATATAATATGAGAAATAAATGACATATAAACTGGACCGAAAGCCTTGTAAATCACATATAGGAAGTATGACTTGCAACTCAATAATGGTAAGCATGTTTATTGTGCATTTATGCATCCTTCTGTTTTATAGGCTCTATGCCTTCATTTAATTCACATATTTACTCACTGATTAAAACCATTATCAACATGACAAAACCCTGCTGATTTGTATGAGTGTCTCTGTCTGTTTAGAACCCTTGGCCAGGTTGAATAAACACATAAAAATTTACTATTGCATTAAAAATTTTCTGGGTGATTAATTTCATTGCAGGTCCTAAAACAAGAACATGAAATGGTCCGAGAGAGGAGTAAAGAAAAAGAGGACAGACTTGTACATTTGATCGATGACTGAAAACATTCCAAAATCACTTTAGAGAGAGGTAGTCGTGCAAAATTCTTTAGCGTTCTCCCCCATCAAAAAGGTAAGTTTCAAATAAAATTAAATGCAAAAACAGGCAGTAGTACTTTGATTATTGCCTTTGCATAGGAGATGACGTTGTCTCGGTATTATGGTCTTGTCAAATATGCAATCAGAGTCTGTATGCAAAGATGCAAGAAGATCAGAAGAGAATTAAAAGCCTTTCAAAAGGCATATGATCATCTCAATGAGAATCACCAACAACTGTCCTCTTGTGTGATGCACCAAACAAGACTCAAGGCTAATCACGGCTGAGCGGAAGGAAGGCTATTTTTCAAACACATTATTGGTCTTTAGAGAATTTACGAGGTACAGGTTTTAAAACAGTCACAAACATCTTTAAGCTGAACACAGCTGTTTGAAATATAATAGCACAAGTAATAATTTATCTATATATCGATTAGTCAGAAGATGTTGATTCATGTTCTATAATAGCAGCTGTGAGTGCAGTGTATTTCAAAATCACATGCTCATACTGTATCAATGATCTTATTTCTATTATATCTGATTTCCATTATATCGGATTCTGAATTGTATGGCAGACAATTGCTAATGTTCCTGTATTTAGAACACATTTTGCTAACAAGAAAATGCACAACTGCATACTCATGTTCTACTGATCTTAATCTAAAGCTATACTGACTCAGAATATGAATCCAGAATTTGATCCACATCTGTCTGTCTTCCTTTCGGCTTTTTCCCCTTTTACTTGGGAGTCGCCACAGCGAATCATCTGATTCGCACGTTTGATTTTGGCAGAGGTTTTTACGTCGGATGCCCTTCCTGTCACAACCCTTTTAGCAAGGGACAGAAACACGCTGACGACTTTGCAGCCTACTCTTTACGAAAGTCAGCAATGGTTCTTTTACATGCCTCTCACCATAGACAGGAGAGACATGGCCCGCCTTTGATAACCCAGTTCGCCGCACTGGGGGGAGGGGGGGGGCAGTGACAACCTTGTGGAGAGTGGGACTCGAATCCCCAACCTTTGGATCAGCGATCCAGTGCCCTATACCACTAGACTACCACTGCCCTGAATTTGATCCACATCTCTAAAATATAATTGAGCCTTCCTTGTCTAAAGACCTGCCTCTTGTAGAAATTTCATGAAAGTCACACAAAACATTTTCTGTTATCCTGCAATCAAACAAATACACAAACCGAAGGTAAAACATATCCTCCTTGGTGGAAGTCATTACAGTATTGCGGTTCATGACAGTTACCAGGACAATATTAATAAATAAATAAATAATACTGCTCTGGAGAACTTCCCTCAGCAGACTCAGTGCTCACACCATTGGTTGTGAGGATTTCCCCAATATTGGCAGCACAGTGACTCAGTGCTAAGCAATGTTATCACACTGCAAGAACATTCTGGGTTGAAGTTCAGCCAAGGGCCTTTCAGTGTGGAATTTGCATGTTCTCCATGTTCTTGAATAAGTTTCCTTTGGGTGCTCCAGTTTCCTCCCACAGTCCAAAGACATGCATGTTAAGTCATTTATCTTTTTCATTTTTTAAATTTCTCATAGGTGAGAAGGTCACTGATTGTGTACAGTAGATTATCAGTCTTTTTAGCATGTACCCCAAAATTTGCCCAAAGTCACCTGGGATTGGCTTTTGGTTTCTTCATGACTCTGATGGATAAACAGTATACACAATGGATCGGTCTTTAGCTCAACTGATTGACTGATGAGTGAGTCCGAGCTAACTAGCTTGCTAAAATACAGTAACTGAATGGCATGCACAGTAAGGTCACTGGCTTGCATTCGCTTGTAACAGTAGTTATGATTTCTGATTTGCTGCCACCAGATCAATAAAACAGGCAGATGTAATAATGCACTTCATAAATTTGGTCATGTCTGCATAATACACTGTCGGGACTAGTGTTCAGTAAATGATGTTTTCATGGCAGTCAGTCATAACCCAGTGGTGAGCTGCTGGATTACTGATCCCAAGGTTGGGGGTTCAAGCCCTACTGTCAATGGCTGTCATTGCTGTCCTCCCAGTGTAGCTAACTGGGTTATCAATGGCTGGCCATGAATCTCACTGGCTGTGGCCAGAGTCATGTAAAAGAACTATTGCTGACTTCTGTGAAGAATAGAGAGCATAGCCATCAGCATGTTTGTACCTCGTCATGGCCTGGTGAGCTGTCCAGGGTGTACTGTTTTGACTCAAAGTTTGACTGAGATTGGCGCCAGCTTCTCTGAAACCCTAATTAGATTTAAGCATTTCAGAAAATGAATAAATGTTTTCATTGCCAACAGTGTTTCAGAAATAACCTCTATCTTATATGTGACATATTACAGGAACAATGTAGACAACATTAAATATAATATAAATAGCATATTCAGTATATGTGGTGTGTCTTTCACAGATGAATTATTAACTCTAATTGTTAAAAATTGCTGTGGTGTAAAAGAAGTAAACCATTTCAAGGCATTGCTTGGGGAGGAGGACTTTATTTTATATAAGATCAGTTTAATATAGACTGGCTTTTTATTTCAGAATGTCTTAATGTATGACTTAGACATCCAAACAAATTTTCCTACCAGTCTGAGCTGTGATTTGGATCTGGACAAGCAGACATCTTTAGATAGAAAAGTCTGTCAAGCCAGTATTCAGGATAACTGTGAGCAAATGAGACATTACAAAGAAGATGAAGATATTCCAGGTGAGAGGAATGTAGACTTCTGTTCTCCAGCCAAGCCGGGCGCCGTTAAAACTAATATTTTTGCACAGAAAGATGTGATATGGGGGGAGTCGGGGTTTCTGGGCTGACAGAAAATCTTTATCAAGAAAGCTTACCTGCACTACTTACTTTTCAATTTGTAATGATGCATGAATTTAATTTCCTCATGCAGATAAAAGGACTGCTGAGTGTCAAGAAGCGGCAATAGGCGGACAAAACTATGAGGTTAATGTTCGTTCACAGATGGATCGAACAACTCTGGCAGTTCCACCTTCAGGCTTTGGCTCTAGATCAGTCAGAGACAAGTGAGAGATTCAGTGGAACCATTGTGACAAATCAGCAGATAAATTCAGCTGTCAAACATGAGGCTAATGTTAGGGAAAGCACACCAGTGCTCATGGGGTTTGCTAACAGTCACCATTTACCCAACACAGTACACAATTATGCAGAAAGCTGTCTTGCTGAGCTATCAGAATCCCAAACCAGATCTGTTTATGGTATAGCCAGTGATCAATTGATGTCTGATGACTAGGTTATCCCAGTGGGGAACAATCTGTTCGTCTACAAAATACAAAACAAAACAAAACAAAACAAAACAAAAAAAAACGAGAGCACCAGGCGCCACATAAACACATGCTCAGGAATTCTCAGGACATTGAGTTGAAAGGAGATGAGCCTCAGACTACATCAGCTGACATAGACAACGCTTCCAGTGCCTCACCCAAAACTGATAATAAAATTTGTGTGGAGGAACAAGAAGCTACAGAATCAGAACTTTCACGTAGCAAGAGTATTATGAAACACAGACAATTAGGTGTTGCCTGTTCAAGTCCATAGCAGCAGATCATTCATTCTTCTGGTATTAGACTCTTTTGCTGAAGGAATAGTTTTTGTGCCTTGTACCATTTGAATTTCTGATGCACCCATTAGTGAAGTACAAGGAGTACAAGAAAGATCTGATGAACAGAGAGGCCTAACCAACACCATCAAGATCACTGAGGTATCCCAGAAGTAGGGGTGGATGCCATTTCCAATCCTTCTGAATCATCCTCACAAAGCACTGTTTATCACAGTTACTAGAGCAGAAGCTCAAACTTGAAATAAAACAGACATCGTCCATACATCTGCTTTATCTGCACAGAGCAATGAGCAAAATGCAGAAGTATCTCCAGATCACCAGGAAGATACTGTTTACACTGATACCAAACTAAGTGAACTGCCAAATGAGGCAGGAAATAAAATACCAGGCATAGAACCAAGTTTCAGCAATGAAAGTAAAAACTACGGCTCATATTTTGAATTGTTCTTCCTTTGAAAGAAACGTTGGATGTGCAGTTGAAAGGTGCACAAACTGCAACTGTGGCACAAACAACCAAATCTTCAACACTCTCAAGAATTTTTTGTTTCTGAGCAGACATCAATGCTACCATCTGGCTTTCAGGATCTGTTCAGGTCATAAAGTTTACCTGTTTTCCAAAAGTCTACACTAAGAAACTGAGGTAGGTAAATCATAGCCAGAATGATATAACAGAAATGTTCTCCCTATCAACCAGACATCGCAGGTTGGAATCCTGGGTGAAGCTGCAGCCATCTGTAGCTATGAGACAGCTAATTGTCTGCGTTCTCAGGAATGGATGGATAAAGGAATGGCATTCGGTTGCCCGCAGTGACACTAAGCCAAATACATGAATCTGCAGTGTCTGTTGAAATAACACCTGAGCTGGTGGGAGCACAATGTTGGTGCTGGTACTAGATTTGTATCTGGGGCACGAGCAATTGGGATTTCTTGGGTAAACCATGCCCCAAGTCAGCTGAGATAGGCTTCAACCTAATCATGACCCTAGTAGGATTAAGTGTTTTTGTGAATGAATGAATGTGTCAAAAAGGATTAGATATCGAGAATAACCTGTATTTAAGGATGTATGAACAGAAATCTGAATCATCAGAATCAGCATACTTTATTGGTCCCTGAGGAAATTGTGTAAATGTAAATACTACTAATGTACTGTATTTGTCACTCAGCTGCACCAAAGGACATGGTGAATGGGTCACACATTCATTCTAACAATAAAACTAGTCACTGTGGAGAATGGAGTGCGATAAAAAAAAAAAAAACGATCTCTGAAATCTCTGCAGATAAGGCAAGTTCTTCAAACATGCAGAGAGAATAAAACCATGCTGACATGGCACATAAAGGTTTGGTAAGATGGTTACAACTGAAAATACATACCCATGTGCCCTCTGTATTTCTCTGTATTTGTTAAAATTTAAAAGGCATTTTTTTTAATCAGGTGCATTTGAAGCATTGTGCTTATTTATATTTTTATCTGTATAATTTTATGTACTAGATATATATATATATATATATATATATATATATATATATATATATATATATATATATATATATATATATATATATATATATATATATATATATATATATATATATATATATATATATATATATATATATATATATATATATATATATATATATATATATATATATATATATTCTTCTTTTCCTTTCGGCTGTTCCCTTCAGGGGTCGCCACAGCAAATGATCTGCCTCCATCTCTCCCTATCCTCTGCATCTTCTACTCTTACTCCAACGACCTTCATGTCCGCCTTCACCGCATCCATAAATCTTCTCTTTGGTCTTCCTCTGGGCCTTTTGCCTGGTAGTTCCAACCTCAGCATCCTACGACCAATATACTCACTATCCCTCCTCTGTACATGTCCAAACCATCTCAATCTAGCCTCTCTGACTTTGTCTCCAAAACATCTAACATGTGCTGTCCCTCTGATGTACTCATTTCTGATCCTATCCATCCTCGTTACTCCCAGAGAGAACCTCAACATTTTCATCTCTGCTACCTCCAACTCTGACTCCTGTCTTTTCCCCAGGGCCACTGTCTCTAAACCATACAACATCGCTGGCCTCATCACCGTCTTGTACACTTTTCCCTTCATTCTTGCCGATACTCTCCTATCACACATCACACCGGACACTTTTCTCCATCCATTCCAACCTGCCTGCACACGCTTCTTCACCTCTTTTCCACACTCTCCATTGCTCTGGATTGTTGAGCCTAAGTACTTAAAATCCTCCACCTTCTTTATCTCTGCCCCCTGTAACCTCAAAGTTCCTTTTGGGTCCTTGTCGTTCACACACATGTATTCTGTCTTACTAAGACTAACCTTCAATCCCCTCCTTTCCAGGGCATACCTCCACCTCTCTAGATTTTCCTCCACTTGGTCTCTGCTCTCATACATTTTACAATACACATTTTTATCAGAAAATAACTGTTGGTGCTGATTTGGAAATAAATAAAATTAATTACTTACTTGGTACATTCCTGTTTTTTATTTTTATCATTAAAATTTTTATTCAATAATAAAACAATCTGCTATCTATTTGTCATTTTTTATTCTTTTTTATTTTTTATTTTGCACAAAATGTGGGATATTGTGATAAATACTGTAATCAGGATATGAAATGATTAACAGCATAGTCTGAAGTTTGGATTATATCTCACAGCTCTAACTGAAGATTAAATAAGTTTTTGGTAGCTTTATAAATCTCTGATTAACAATTTATAGTATTAACATTTTTATTGATTTTTTTATGTCTATAATTATAGGTAAAGTCCTTTGGGCTTTTTACACCCGAGCCATAGTGGCTCATCAGGCCGGTGCTTATCCCCAGTTTCCATAGCGCAATGCTTCTCAATTATCTTCTGTGGCACCCCCTCTAGGAAAAAAAAAAAAAAAAAAAAACATTTCCCGCCCCTCCCACTGCTCCGTGAACAATTATAAATAATATTTGTATATAAAGTTGTTATTAGTACACTGCTGCATAACGTTGTACGGTTGTACAGTAGGTCCTTGAATATTTGCGGTTTTGCACTCGCGCCTGCACATATTTGCGGATTGCCGAGCAACTGTCATGTGATTCAAATTCTGGCTGTCCTCCTTCCTGCTGATTGGTTGAGATGATGTAACGCCTCTTTTTCCTCATACACGCACAAGGTGTCAATGAGCCTTTTTTTTTTTTTACTGTGTTTTAATTACCAGTTAAGCGCTTTGATGCCACTCAAATGCCGGCTAAGCCAGAAAAAGGTATTGACGTTGGATGTCTCTTCTGAATTAATAAGACTTTCTCCTGAAGAAACGACAGTTTTCTCTGAAGTGCCTGAAGAGGAATAATTATCTGAACTGTTGTAACGAACTGTAGTATTAAAGTCTTTTTCAATTATTATTCCAGTACAGTACCTAAGTTGATGTTTAGAATGTTTGTGTGTGTGTGATTTTATGTACTGTGTGGTAGCATGTTTATCTTTTTGTTTTGTTTATCCAATTTATTACACTTTATGTTGTTTCATGTTTTTTTTTGTTATGGTCTGTGTTTTTGGTGGACTTTGATTTTGGCGCTGTGCTCATCTAACTGTTTTCTTTCCGTTCTGGCTGAGGGGTGTGGCTGAGCTGCTCGTGGCTCACACCTGAATTCACTCTTCTTATCTAGTTCCAATAAACTGAAGCACACTCACCTCTTCGCCAGAACATTAACTCACATCCCTCATACTGTATTCTCTAATTCTGTTCTCTGCCTGTTCCGGCTGAGGGGCGTGGCTGAGCTGCTTGGACTGAATGCAGTTCACCTCAGTGCTTAAGTGCTTCCCCTTTGAATAATAAATCTACGCTGCATTCTGGGTCCGGCTGAAAGGGGCTGGAACCAAACCCCCGCAAATAACGAGGGCCTACTTTATATTTTTTAACATTAAAAACAAAAAAAGAAAGAAATATAGCTCAACTACAATCAAGAAAAACTTCATTAACATTGTTTTTTAATCTGTAAAAAAAAGACTTAAAGTGCACCAATGTGCGTGAAATAAAAACAAATACATCATTATTTAAACTCATTTAACTTACTCATATCTTAATATCTCCATCTCTCTCCACCTTTCTCTTCATTCTTGTTAGAAAATTTTCTGCAATATTTCTTGAGGGGTTGTTTACTGCACTGCATATCGTTTGCTTGTGCGAAAAACCGCTGCACCATAGCCTGGCAATGAGAGCACCACTGCCAACAGCTGGGGTGGAGGTGCAATTACACTTAATATCTGTACACTATTCCAGAAAAGCATGTTTCCCAGGGTCATACCCCTCCCCTGGCATCATACTGCACCCCACTATTTGAGAAGCACTGTCATAAGCGTGAAGCGTCTGGGAGTTCAACTCCTCCTGGATGGGAGGTTAGTCCATCACATGTTACCTTCCCGGTATTTTTTGACTGGTACCGATTTATACTGCTGGGTGAATAGAGGCAGACTACTTGTGGTTAAGACCTTGCCCAGGGGTCCCTTTTAAAAAATATGGCAGAAACTTTAAAAAAGAAGAACTTTATATGTTCTTGAGAATTATTTGAGTTTTTCTTGAGAATACTGATTCGCGTGTTGTTGGGGTGCACAAGTCTGGAAATAACAGGACAAAGTCATGGATTATAAGTCTTAAAGGAAGCTACATGGAGGAAACCAGAGAACTCCTGAAATCTAATCTGTCTGTTACTAATGCTTTAGAAAATTGATCCAAAGTTATGACAGCCTGTTTTATCATCAAATCATGCATTTTCATTTATATTGTTTATGTTATTTTTTTTATACCAAAGGTCTTGGACTGAGGAGAAAGGAACTGAGCGAAAAAAGTATTTGGATACACCTGATTAAAATATACGGCTTTCCTAATCCTCTCTTTAAATTTCTGAACTTTTACTGCAGGCTTTAAAGTCTTCTTACCTTAGAAGACTGTTCAAGCGTATATTATTTTTGTGTTTTTCCTATAAATTTGCTACTGAATTACAAGCAGCCTGACTACCTCTCATTACCTCGAGTAGTTATTGTCTCATACTTTATTAGATCCAGGTGCTATACTGTCTAGAGAGGGTGACATAAACGCTTTTTATCCCTGGTATTACAAAAGCTTGGGTTTTGCCAGCCATGATTGCTGGTGTCAACACTCACTGTGATAAAGTAGTGGGGAAAAGTATGATTATGTTATATATGTGGTATCTGTAGCATACAGTAACTCAGTGCATCAACTTAAAAAATGGTGTATGAATTTTTTGGATGGTTATATTTGTAAATTGAAAAAATAAAGAAGCATGCTTTAAAGAATCTAAGACAAGAATTACTGTATATGAAGTCAGTTTATTGCACTTTTATATCAGTTTTTTTTCTGTACAGGAGAACAGAATTCTCATTTTGTTTGGTTCAGCTCAGCCAGGCAGCACAGCGGCGTGCTCTGTGGGTAATGGGCTGAAACAGAACTGCACTGTTACTCCCCTTCCCAGTCAGCATGGCTTGGGAAAAGTGTCTCGGCCAGCACGTGAGGAAATAACACCCACGCCTCTTGAGAAAGCAGACCATCAGAAGTCTGACATCAGGGCCCAGATTGCCAAGATTGAACAGTTCCTCTCTTCCTAAGTTCTCAGAATGTAAAAAAGATGGAGGGCAGATGACACTGAGCTAAAAACAGCTTCAACTAAAAGCATTATTTTCATTATATTTACAGTTTTGAAGGATATCGAATATGATTCTTCTTTGTGCCATGATAAACAGAAAATTGTTTTGTTTAAGACTTTGCTAGAGATAGTGGGGCCAGTGGTGTAGTGGTTAGGGTGCTCTGCTCATGATCGGGAGGTTGTCCAGTTAGACCCCCACTGTGCTAAGACCCCTGAGAAGGTTTCAACCACAAGTGTGCCTCTGTTCACCCAGCAGTATAAATGGGTACCAGTAAAAATATACTGGGAAGGTAACCTGCGATAAACTTACCAGTAATCCTGTCCCATCCAGGAGGAGTTGAACTCCTGGTCACTTCACGCAATGGAAACCAGGAATAAGCACCAGCCGAATGGGCCACTATGGTTCGGGTGTAAAAAGCCCAAAGGACTTTACCTTTTTTTTTCTTTTCTTTTTTTAATACCTTTGCTATAGATAGATATAACAGCTATCTCACTCTGAAGCATTTTAATCCTTTTTCTCTGTGCTTTACCCGACTGATAAACAAGGTAAGCTGCTCCACATAAAACATGCTAATTACAGTTTTAACACCAATTAACTCTAATTGCTCCCCGGATGGCCTGCCCTTTCCTCCGAGGACATTTAATTATCCAAACACAGCCTGCCGCCAACTATAACTTGTGTTAATTAAAACACTGGAATAACGGGAATCAATTAATGCACGTAAACCCAAATTAGCAAATGCAAATGATCCTTTCATTAAGTTTATGTTCTCAATAAAGATCTTGTTTAGAGCATATGGACACATGTTAGGGCAATACTGATGACCAAATGTGTAGCTACTGCTCAATTCGGGTTTATGTTGTAGAACTACCAGCAGATGTCATTGAGCTTTTCAGTCCATCTGAACACCCCCCACTCCCCACCCCCCAAAAATATATTAAAAAAAACAAAAAAAACAAATCTAGCATCGTTATAATATTTATGCTTGAGCGTGTTTATTTGTATTTGAGATGTGTAATATGTTTGTTAGGGTTTGTTGGTTTTTTTTTTTTTTTTTTTCCTGAGGCTGATGCATGAACTTCATTCTGTTTTATTGTTGGATAAATCACAGTTCATTAAAAAAAAATTAAAGCAGTTTTAAGGCCTTAACAAACTCATTCTCCTTATAAGAAATAAAACCACACTGCAGAAAGCAAATGCGCACCTCCTGAGGATGGCACAAGGTCCCTCTCATGGACTAGCTTAATACACTTACTCATTATTAATACGTCAAAATGTTAATGTCCTCATAAAGAAATCTGATGTGTTTAGAGTGTCCGTGCCAGCAGTGCTGACCCTTATCCTTAAAGGGAGTAGGCAATATGGAAAGCGTAATTTTAATACACATTCTGGAATATGAAGTGGCGGTCCTTTGAAACAGTCAATTACACTTGAGCGCGGGAGGGACCCGGTGTTAATTACTAGTCGATTTTATATAGAGTGTAAATAAAGAGCTTGCTGACATTCACATTCCATCACTATGTCCTGACTGCCACAGCAAATTAGCCTGGCCCCTATGGGCTCCAGTGGACATGAGCCTTTATTTAACACTAGAATAACACTCCAGCTTCGCACAAATGAAGGAGCAGAGGGCTGTGCAGCCTGAGCCAGCTAAAATACTGATTAGATTCAGACTAATATATACAAAGACACTTTTCCTGATTGCTCAGGGAATTGTTCAGATGTTTTTATGAGGTAAGTTACAGAAAAGGTGTTTGTAAGCAGCTTACTTGAATTGTTTTTTTTTGAATCACGTACATCGACGTAAGCAATATTAAATGTCAGATGAGATTTCAGAATTTTAAAACATTCTGAATGTTGTAAGAATTTCAGAACCAAACTCTTAACCAATGTCAAACAATTGTGAGTTCACAGCAGGGTTTTCATGAACTACCCTAACTATTACTTTAAGTGTTAAGAAATTGTTAACTACCCTTTGTTTTTGTTTTGTTTTTTTTTCTTGCCCATAAGCCACCCTCCATTTTTCTCCACGGAGGAGGACACTCTTGTGTTGTGAATCACCTTCGCTTTAGCCTTCTCATCTTACCTCTCAATGAGAGACAAGAAGATAATCCCTGCCTGCCTAGTATTGTCAAAGGTCACCATGGTTTCAAGTCCACCATCCACATCATTTATATGACCCCAAATTAGTCCCAACCTCTGATTATGACTTCTCTCTATTATTATCTTTCTTTCTCTGTCTCTCTTTCTTTCTCACTCACTTTTAAACTAACTATTCATCATATCGTTGCTGTGGACGTCCATCCAGCAGGAAACATGACCAGTGCTCAGAGGATAGAGCTTTTGATTGAATTACGCTCCTCATGGACCACCATGGGAGCAACATACGCTTCTAATTCTGCAGAGGTTAGGAGCGATCACACGTACACGTTACTCCCACGTACATCTATATACATCTATATATCTGTGAGCCATGCAGTGTGCTCCATGAAAGGATGAACCATTTTAACTGTTACTGCAAAGTAGTGGCATCTTAAACTGCATGCTGTCCCACATTATCCACGTCCCCGCTGACGTGTCGAGCTGTAAGTCTTGCACAGTGGGACGCCCCAATCAGATGATGGAGAGCACTTGTGCACTCCAGGGGATCTTGTAAAACTGCCGAGCCCCTGATTTCCACTCAGAGCTCGGCTTCCACCTCAGCACACTCTCCATTCTCGTCTTGCCTTAAATCACGTTGTGGGATGACATTTTGAGATCCATTAAGCAACAAATGTATTTAGTTACTAACTTTTAGAGGGTCAGAGAGATGGTCAGGGTCTTGCTGTTTTAAAGTAATGCACAGTGGGGTACTGAATCAGTGCAATGAAGAGTAGGTGGCCTGTTCAGTTAGAAGGTAAAAAGAGTGAATTGGTTTTGTTTTTTGAAACAAAATTGATGTTTTCTTTCCACATAAGAGTGACACAGGAGAGATCTTCAGGGTGTTCATGCGTCTGAGTAATTTATTATGTAAATGTTGCATCACTTTTTATTTAATTAAAACGCTTTATAATTTAATTATCTTTTATGTCGATCATCTTTGTTAACCTTTTTTCTTTATTTATTTGTTATGATTGTCATTTCTAGGACAGGAAAAAGTGTTGTTGTTTAAATTCTCCTTGTCAGCAATTAGTCATGAGTGAAACTTGCTGTTTTTATCAGCATTGTTTTTGATAATATGTGTGTGTGTGTGTGTGTGTGTGTGTGTGTGTGTTTGTGTGTGTGTTTGTGTGTGTGTGTGTGTGTCTGTGTGTGTGTGTGTGTGTGCGCGTGTGTGTTTGTGTCTTAGTCAGAGAGAATGAGATAGATATTGAGGCCTCCACACAAGGCCCCAGTGACATGCACCATTAATCTCACCCAGCTACACTTAATGGCTTCTCAGCAATGAAGAAAACATCTCAATTGTTTTGCTGAATATTATACATCGCCCTCTTTTCCTTATTTATCTTCTCACATCTTTTTTAAAGCAAATTCTGTTTACATTTAAATTTTTGTTTAATTGCCTTAAAGAGTTATCCTAGTTGGCAGTTAATAGGAACACGTCATTCACAAAGTAATTGAAAATAGTATTGTAATTCTTTAAGCTGTTAGAGAACGGTGCCTCGATTTTTTTTTTTTTTTGATACACCATTTTAATCCCATAAGGGCATTTAACCCATCCAAAGTGAGCACACACACACACACACACACACACACACACACACACACACGCACACACACACACACACACACACACACACACACACACACACGGAGCAGCGAGCCGCCAGACACACGGGGTGCCTGGAAAGCAGTGGGGCTCAGGTGCCTCACTCAAGGGTACTTCAGCCATTAATGTGGAGGAAGAGAAGGCGCTGCTCACTCGTCCAGTATTCTCTCCGAGTACACACATTTTTCCCGCTGGTTCAGGAATCGGACTCTTTGGTCCCAAAGCCAAGCTTTTAGGTGGCAGCACTGGGACTTGACACCCCCCCACCCCCACCCCCACCCCCCCCCCCCGAAAAAAAAAAAAGAGACTGGAGGCTTAATCCACCACCTTAGACGGCTCAGCTACGCTACCCAGTAATTCATCGTCTGAGTGATGGGGATGGTGCTAATTTCCTTTGCTTGTTGCATTTTCTCATGCCATCTCACTTTTCCGCAATAAATACTTCAACAAGATCCACGTCTGAGTAAGTCTCCGGTATGTAGCTTCAGATCTTGAAGCTCTGAGGCTATTTTATGAGACACTTTTCCTGGGCTGCAAAGTATATGCTGCCCCTGAGCAGGTGCCTTCCATCACTGTGACTTCCAAAGCCACATTAAAACTGGTGCACCTCTTTTCAGAGTAGTCTGGCATATTCTGAGTCTCACTTTTTTCCTCAAACTTGCTTAAAAGCTCTTAATCATTCATTCATAATCCTAAGTAGGGTCACGGAGAGGCCGGTGCCTGACTCAGCCAACTCTGGGTGAAGGTGGGGTACACCCTAGACAGCTCGCCAGGCCATCTCAGGGTTAAAAGCTGATTTCCTTATTATAAATTTTAATATAGAGTATGTCCAGAGTACAGAGTAGGTTTCTCTCTTATTTATTGATTTTTCCCTGTCACAGAAATATGAAGTCGTGTTGTCTGAGTTGCCATATACAGATGTGTGTGCATGTGGAGTTTTACATGTAAATCAACATGTGAGATTTTAAACTGGGATGTGTATTTATCGCTTACCTCCAGATTAACGACCAACAATGCACCTTTTAATGACCTGACAGATTGCAAGAGAAATGAGGTCAGAGGTCATCAGATTGAAATCAGTTTCATTCCTGGCTTTGTGGCACCGCTGCATGCGTTTTCCCATTTCTTTTTAAACGATAAGAAAATGATTGAGTTTTCCGACTTGGTTTAATCCAGTTGTGATTCAAATAAAGGTTCAAAGACAATTTACAACTTCCTCTTAATCTGAAAGAGAGACTGCATATTATTTTTTCAAGGACTTTTGTCTTTCACGTTCATCTTCACTGAAACCTGACCAAAAATTCTGCAAAGTCTCTTCAATATACAACATACACAGAGCAGTTATTCAGATGTGACAAAATGAAAACTAAATCTGTATTAAGTAGTCACACAATCATCTGTTACAGTTGCATCATTAATTATCAGACAAGGAATGTGCAGGCTTTTTCATCTTAATCTAGAGACCAAGCTGGGCCAAGGCACAGCAGGAATTCAGATGATTTAGCTGCCTTTGACTTAATCAGTCTTAGGTGCATTACAATGGCAGTACACGTTGATGGATCACTTTCTAGTCACTGAGTGGTGTTTATATAGTGTGCTTTCACTGACTGTCTCACCACGCTCCCTGGCTGAAAGAAAATGAGAGCGACGCTTCTAGGGCCAAGAGGTCTCGTTTAAAGCCGTCCCATTTAAAGCCTTGGTGCGTTGGTTATTTTACATATCTCAACAGATGTATGTATCATTTCAACAGTTAATCACCCTAAAACCAAGCAAATAGTTTAGCTTCTAGAAGTAATTAAATGTGATTGGAGGGATGGGATTTTGACTTGGTCAAGTTTTTCTCCAGGGCCTTTTTTTACTTGAAGGTGTGTCAGTGCACAAATAGTCCATTGTATCAAACGTTCCTTCCAAGAAATATCGATTTGAAATGAGAGGACATCAAAAAAAAAAAAAAAAAAAAAATTCCAATTTTGCCATAAATGCACTTCATAATCTCTAATAGAACAATCAGGCAAAGTTAACTGTAAACCAATGTATAAATATGACTTTGTAGACCAGATGAATGTGTGCTATGAATTAATTTCAATTTACACATCACACAGCTCTTTTTCTTCAAACCTGATTTTTTTTTTTTGTTGGGATGATGATACTCAAATTATGTGAGGTAATTTTTAGAGACTGAGTCCACCAAATTGAATAAATAGCCGCGCATGTTGAAGGTTTATTTATAATTACCTGTATATTTAAAATATTGACTCATTGTTTAATTTTGAAAAACTAACTCGTTATTAAAACATTAAATCTGGGACAGTAAAAATATTCTCAGAATAATATTCTCAGAATGTTTGGCTGAATGTTCTTTCCATTTTCCAAATTGTTTTATCATGTATTATGGTTGTGGGGAGCCTGGGGTCTATCCTAACCAATTCCGAGCAAAGGTGGGGTTCACCCTGAAACGTTTACGGAATCTTGGCAGGACTGGGACACACATATCTATTAACACTTACATTGACACCTGGGGCAATCAGGAACATTCAGTAAGCCCAATGCACATGTTTTTGGACTGCGGGAAGAAAACAAACCCCTCAGGAAACCAATGCATACATTTGTGGATCACGCAAACCTCACATAGAAACAACAGTGAAGCAGCAGTGCTAATCACCATGTCACCGTGCCACCCTCAACAATATACAGTATTGTGATGCACTATACAGTAGTCCACTATAATCTAGCCGTTTGGATTCTTTTTTTTACGCGAAAGTTGTCATATTGTCTGCAAATTGCTCTCCAGAAGTACAAGTAGGATATGTTGTGCATCTCCATTGTCCAAGTGGAAATTAGTGTAACTGACAGGATTACTGTTGAGTACCACATCAACATGAAGCTAACCACACATCCATTAAAGCCTGTTCTCAGTCAGTAAACTAATGCAGCCATATTGTTTCTACAGTTCCTGATTGTGGCCTTTAAATTAGTTTATAATGAGATCCTTCAGCTCTGTCTTCCTTGTGGAAAGCCCCTTGTGAGCTGACCAGTCGGTGAACCCAGACACCACCAGAGACATCACTTTTCAAGTAACTGTACTCTTATTAGTTGTGTTGCCAAATGATCTGGCAAGACAGAGCCTTATAAACTTCCCAGTACTAAAATGTCTCTATTAGCACTTTTAACTGCTGAGCTTTAAAGATGGTGTCAAGTGTTAAGAACACGATGACGTGCAAGAACAAAATGTCTCCTTGAATACAGCTGAAACGGCAGTGATGTGGTGTGGCATACCACAGTAACACTTCCAGTACAGTCACCTGACACTGCGGTATCATTAGTTGAATCATTGCTCTGAAAAACATCAAACCTTATGTCGCCCGCTGCTGTGACCTCTTGTCCTCGTTGCTGATATTCTTAGTTTAAACATTGTAACTTTTTTTTAAACTTTTTATCAAAGCAACCCGTCCTCTGCATTTATTATTTCCAGATTCTGATCCTGCCGCTGTGTTCAAGCCTGACATGTAGCTCAGCTCACTCGTGGAGTTCAACTCTCAGGATCTGGCAGGAGATAAGCACTTTGTAGTGATTTACACGCCTGGTATTTGATTCCTATTAAACCGATGCTGCAGCATTCGAACACCGAGATACTATCTTTGACGAAATGTCCTGACCAAACATAATTTCTGCTCTCTCCTGGAGCCTGGCCAGGCCCTCGAAAGTTTTTCCTCCTCATAAACTCAAGTGGAGACTGAAAAATTTCATCTCCCAAGATTGATAGTGTGTGCTTAGGATAGAGAAGTCTCAGCTTTTATTATACAAGGACTCTATTTCTCAAAGTGTTCCATTGTGTGCTATTTGTAGAACCGAGCGTATGAAGCTTTCACTACACATGCTGCGTCCAAAACTATCACAGTGTGTTAAAAACACAAGTATATATAGATTATGTATAGAAGTAATAGATAACTGCTGCTTCGGTTGTCATGAACTGGTGCCAGATGAAACCGCATGTCTGAGGGATGACTGCAACTCTCAGTGTCCTTGTGCTTTTTAATTAAGCAACTGTTGAATGTTTTTATTCTCCACACATGTTCAAGGCTTTTGCTCTCCATACATACCACAGGGCATTAATGAACTGCTCTGCAGCTGGTGGTACCACCTTGATACCCTTCTGCCTGCACTCTGTCCAAGATTCTCTGTTTAAGTAATGCTGGACAGCAGCCCACATCCACTCAAAAGGCCTGAATCTCTCTCTATTAGGCGTTTGAAGGTTAGCCAGCATTTTAAATACTTCAGTGGATCTTAGACAATTCTTGGGCTTTGCCTTATCTACCATTCTTCTCAAATCTACTACCACCTGCACTCTATTTTAAGAGCATCTTGCAGCATAGCAAAGCCAAGTTTCAGTCAAAGATGGGAATAATAAGGCAAAACTGTTAAAGTTGGGATAGTGCAAAAAAAAAAAAAAAAAAAAAAAAAAACTTTGTCAGGATGCATTACTGAAGGAAGCTCTCAAATACATTTTTGGAAAATGCTTTAATAGACTAAACTTTCCTTTATTTTTACTTACAGCATATTTGTGCTATTTATTTCTATTCTTAAAGCAGTCGTAATAAGAAATAACTACAGTAAACAATAAGCACTATTTTAAATTCTGTCAATCCATGTTAGACATGTTCCAGTGTATTAGGATATAATTTTTATGCAAACCAAAGTTCAGTACATTATTAATACTGACATGCTTTTAATAGTCAGGTTTTCATTCAAATGGAAGCAATCTTGAAAGAAATGGGACAAAATTTGACACAGCGGCTAAAGGTCTGTTTTTTGCATTAACAGATGTTATGCGACTGCACCTTGGCTTTTCTTCTCTCGCGATAGCTTTCTCTTCCTATGGAGCACTTATTTTTCAGAAAAGTAGTGTTTCCAGTAGTGTTGGATCTATAGGAACATTTAGCTCTAGCAGAATTTACTCCAGCTTACACCCAAATTCATAAATAGTTTTTTTTTAACATTCATTCACACCAATGGGAGCGACAGCATTTCTAATCTACCTATGCAGATGTTTTTGGGTGCTGGAAAAAAAAAAAAAAAACCTGAGAATCCAGAGAAGATATGTATGAACACCAAGAGGAGAACATTGAAAAGTTCACACAGGCATCAAAGTCAGGTTGGTACTATTTTTCTTAACTTTAGGTTTCGAGTAATTCTAATACTGTATTACAAAGGAGATTTAATTTATTGCGTTTAAAACCAGTAACATTACCGGAAAGGGTCCACAATGTTGCGCAGTGTATCTATAAGGTTATAGCATTTTAGGAAGACTTTGAAAGTCAAGGAAGGGACTTGTGCTGTGTTATTTGGCGACTACACATTTGTAACAGATATCACATAAATTGAGAGTTTATCCTGAAGGACGTAGGCTGCATGGGCACGTGCACAGGGTGCACGTGCACCCACCCACCCCCACACACACAGCAGGAGTTGAGTTCCGCTGGGCAAGAAATTATGTGTATTCACAATCTTACAAAATAAACTTAATGACTGTTACTGAAGAGAAAGGCGGAGATAAATTCAGCGTGCAGTAAACCGGAAACCAGAAGTTAACACCGGAAGTTAAAGTGTAACGGTCACTGCGCATGTGCAAGCCTGAGCTGACCAATCAACAATCAACGACAAGTACCTACTTTCCCTTACCTCACATATTATCAGTAAGCAATAATAGCTGAACACTGTCAATCAATCAAACAAAGTGCGAGTGTGAGAATAAAGCATTTTGTTCGTACCGCCTCCGTCTCCAGCCCATGTGTTAGAACAAAAACATTGACGCACAGAGAATGAATGGCTAAAATAATCATAAGCCATCCAGCCTGTATCTGCAGCTTAATGCTCAGTACTTTTATAAAATGAATAGTATGTTTTTGTGCTGTAAATATGTATTAATATTTGTTTGTGCCTTTGAATAGATAAATAACTTTAGCTCACTTTGTAAATGTATTTAGCACATGTACTTTCAGATGTAGTTTGAAATATATTTGAGAATGTTTTTGGTTGAACTATAATAACTGATTGCAGTTCACCCCTGTATAGACAGCCATTTTTTAAAGTTTATAATTCTACCCACGGGTATACCTGGTTCCTCCAAAGTGCTTAGTCATATAACTTATTAAATTGCTAAAATTATGTGAAAGATTATGTGAAAGTGTTTTTAAAGTGCAAAGGTTGTAAAATAAATTTTATTGTTTTTGTAATTGAACTGTAAATACATCTTTGTTAAATTGTAGTGTGTAGTGTAACTCTGGTGCATTGAGATTCATTAGTGTTGTATAACATAATTTATAAGACCTCTACGCCAATTTTAATTATGACCCAAATTATGTATATAATTAAAACAGTCTGGTGTTCAATTTGTTCTTGTGTTTCTCTATAATCCTTTAAGGCTTAGGCCTTTAGCCCCTGGGACTCGAGTTCCGGTCAACCAAGCTGTGCACCCCCCTTCTCGGTCAGACCAGCCTTTGCCCTTGATCCTAATTGGGTTTTCCTCAAACTGATCCTTTGTCCAGCACGTACCAAAGATTATGCATCAAATTAACTCAGGCCAAGCCGACACCTTGAACAATTTTTGTCGCGTGAACTGGTGCATTATTCTACTACTTATATTATGGAGTATCATTGCCTTCACTGGCTGTACTTGATTTGAGGCCATTTCTAAGCAGGGAGCAGATGTCACAGCAACATCCATGTGAATGCCAGGACCCAAACTATATTTATTCATTTATTTGTTTGGTTTTTGTTTCCATGTATGCTTGGTTGATTTGTCCAGATCATCACACTGCTTTTGCTAGCTTTCCTTCTTCCGATTGTTTATTTTTATGTCAATTTCTTTCCCAGGCAAGTGACGCCCCGTCACCCAGCCATCCACATGATGTACAAGAAAACATGAATAATCAAACCAAGGAACCTTCTTGCATTGATCCGTGGTTTTGTTCACTTTGTCACCCATCCTTGTTATCACAATTAGTGCTCACCCCAGCTGATTACAGGGTAAGACAGGATACACCCTAAACAGTCTGCCAGACCATTGCAAGACAAATGGAATATCCAGTTAATCTAATGTGCATGTCTTTATGAGATAAGATAAAGTCCTTTGGGCTTTTTACACCCAAACCCAGTGGCTCATCAGGCCGGTGCTTATCCTCGGTTTCCATAGCGCGAAGCGGCTAGGAGTTCAACTCCTCCTGGATGGGACTCTAGTCCATTGCAGGTTACCTTCCCAGTATATTTTTACTGGTACCCATTTATACTGCTGGGTGAACAGAGGCACACTTGTGGTTGAGACCTTGCCCAGGGGGTCTTAGCACAGTGGGGGTCTAACCACACATCCTCCCGATCATGAGCGCAGCACCCTATCCACTACGCCACTGGCCCCACTTTACGAGGAAGCCATAGTATTTAATAAGCCCCATACAAGCACTGGCAAAACATTTTAACTCTACTGTACACATAAATGAGCACATCACACATGAGGCTTGAACTCTTGGACCTCCTTGCTTTGAAGCATAAGTGCTAACTACTGTGTTACCCTTCATAAAAACCTGAAATGTTTTCTTGATCACCAGCTGTTTCTTTGTGTTACTGTAAAGGGTCTGAAGGAATTCGTCCCACGGTATGTTTACATCAAGGCCACTGCTCTCCCTGTGGCTTTCTCCACTGCTTATGATGAATCTGTCAAACTTGAGACTCCCAGAAGAGTAAAGATGTTCCTCAAGATACCTGCGCCATGTTTTCAGCTGCATATATGTACAGTATTATACGTATGTGTGAAAAACGGTTGGGCCTGCAAAGAAGGGTGAACTCTGAATGTCAGCAGATAAGCTTGTGATGGAGGCCTCCTGGGTTTGTGTCACTGAAAAAAAAACAACCAAAAAAAAAACAAAAAAAAAAAACGCTCTTCTATTTGTCTTGTAGTATCAGAGACCCCTGGTTTATCTAGCTTGTCCATTGTGAGACCTTTCAAGTGCATTGAAACTGATGGCTAACAGAAGCCAGTGCATACTGATTAGAATTGTGGAGTTTTTTTACTTACTGGGTGGAATGTGTGTGTGTGTGTGTGTGTGTGTGTGTGTGTGTGTGTGTGTGTGTGTGTGTGTGTGTGTGTGTGTGTGTGTGTGTGAGTAGGTGTCAGTATGTATGAATATGTGCATGTTCTTGATTGCTGAAAGCATCAACAGTGGGACCTTGTTTTGAAGCAGACAAAGGATATTTCACACCGAGCAATGTTACATTGACTGCATTTCTTCCAAGCTGATAAGAGTGACGATGATTCATTTGACCGCACATCCAGAGTTCACACAGCTTTAGCAATGTAAGCTGTACATGTACACCGTTCTCCATTGTCCTTAAATATTTCTTTCTTTCTGACTTTTAATCACAGGTTTTGTCATTTTTTTCAATAAATCTTTGCTTGGTGTGAAAGCTTTAAGCCGCATGCATATTCAAACTTTGCCATGCGGTTGTCATGGGTGAACAATAACATTTTTCATTTCCTTTAAACGCTCTCCTAGGATTTCCAGAAAATATCCATCAAGCGAACGGAAGTCATCTTGGAGCTATCAATAAACCCAATGCACAAATGACATTGGCTGTGATTCCACCTTGAAGCTGGAGCCTTTTGATGCAACAACGGGGTTTATAAAAACAAAATATTTTCAGGGTCAGCTGGACCGCTGTGTTTTCCTTACGCCTGGGGAGCACTTGGCTAAAAGTCGGCCACGGCTTTATTTTAAGATAATTTGTTGTTTGTTAAGTGAAAAAATGCATTTGAATGGCCAGGGGAGTAATTCTTTTTCTGCACTGTTGTTTTTGAAAAGCAGCATTAGACATCCCCAGAATACCTTCAAGCTCCTGGGACAACCGAGTGGAACCTATAGTCCTTGTTTTGGGGGGTGGGGGTGGGGTTGTATGTGTCTACAAATATGTAGGGACCTAAACAGAGCAAAAGATAGACTATGGTTCTGCACTCAGTCATATTCAGCACTTTCAATGTTTTTTTTCAAAATAATGTTGTATTAAACTTGCATAGACAAACATGTCTGAATTCTTCCTCCCTTTGACAAGATTGTTCTGCAGTGCTGCTTCCTTCCTTCCAAAATATTGTCTGTACTTCACAAATGTTATTGAGCAGTCATTACTTTCACTCCTCAAAGTATTTTTCAGAGCTACGCAAGTCTATCATTATACATTGTTTTGCATATCTGCCTTTCATAGATGAAACCTTGCAGCAGTCTCTTGTACTTCATGTTCTTCGGTTTGATAGCACACACACACACACACACACACACACACACACACACACACACACACCCATACACACACACACACACACACACACACAAAACAAAAAAAAAGAAAAGAAAAAAAAAAACATGAAGCTTTAACACAGTGACTTCTGCTGACATAACAATTTTTTTTTTCTTTTCTTCATGCTCTCTCTGCCTGGGTTGAAAAGTTGAGTCCTGGGTCAGCAGCTTTCAGCAGAAGCCCAGACTAGAATTCCAGATGGCGAAGTAAGAGTAGATCTCAGCTCATCAATTTAACGAGCCATGCTGTCGCTGCTTATCCACGTTCTACTCCTAGGCCAACGCTTCCGGCTGCAGTGTTGGACAAATTGAGATATATCTCAGCTAACTGGGAACAGCATTGATGCAGTGCGTAAAATGCGGGTACTCTATGTCACCTTTTCTGATCTGAACTAAATGTATCCGTTTTTACCAGCATATTGTTGTAAGGAGTCTTTTGAGAAGTTATAAAAGGCGGGAAAGGTAAAGTAGAGGAAAGAGTTCCAATATTACAATCTATTAATTCAGTTATTTTTCAGATGAGGATGACGTGAAGCTTAAAATTTTGCAGATTTTGGATATGAAGTCGCAAATTGGCTGCTTTTACAGACAGCATGTTTGTGTGCATACTAACTGTTGCTATGAAAACTGAATGCCTGGCAAGACTTGAAGCAGTGAAGATAACCTTTAAAGTTATTATACATCAAAAGAGGAGAAACATTCAAGGACACCAACTCTGGCTCCTGTAATGAAACATGAAAAACATTGAGTCAGTGTTCAGGAGCCTACTGCTTCACAACACGTGATTAAAAACATGCATACGCATATAGTTATTCATTCAAAAAAGTAACCTTTAAATTTTCACTATATTGTATTTATAGTGTTTTTGAATGGCTTTAATTCATTTCATGGACGCAAGTCGACTCATACCAGAACCTACACAGCTCTAGGCTTTGTCCTGTTTCTTTTTGCGAATCATAACCAGACAAAATTCATTCATTGATTTTTAAGTTGCTTCATCCTAAGCAGGGTCACAGGGAGGCTGGCGCCCACCCCAGCTGCCTCATTATGAAGGCGGGGTACACCATGAACAACTTGCAAAGCCACTGCAGGCCTACAACCATTTCCCCTAACACCCAGAGATGGATCGAAACAGTCTACTGTCTTTGTTTTAGTACAGTGGGAGTTATTTATCTGCACAATGTTCCGACGACTTGAGTCAAGTTGTGTGTGTGTGTGTGTGTGTGTGTGTGTGTGTGTGTGTGTGTGTGTGTGTGTGTGTGTGTGTGTTTCTTTTTTTTATTCTGTGCAAAATGGAGCAATATTTTATGAACCTCCACGTTTTGGGTTTGAGTTTTGATATTAATAATAAATTAATAATAAAATGTTTCTTTCTTCTTTTTTTTCCTGCCTATTATCATGCAAATCAGTGATACATAACAGCCAATCAGTGTGTAT
>CM045733.1:47510000-47515000 GCA_024760905.1 Plotosus lineatus
CAGGCCTCTTTCAGGGCTCAAGATAACAACAATAATACATTAAACAAATAAACATTTCTTCTTCTTTTAGTCATGCGCCTCTTGTGTCAGGGGAATGTGAAGTAACGACACATTAACCAGGACATATTTAAATTGATTCAAATTTCATGAATTCCACAGCTAAAATTAAATCTTAATTCACTGTTACATTGCTATACTGTTTCAGAGCCTATTCGCACAAAACATGTAATATTTGAAAATAAAATCTAGCAAAGACATGATCTGAATAACAGTATGCACAGGAGCGGCTTCATTCTTCTACTTTCAGCATAATATATTTTAATAATTTAGTATATCAGTACCTTAAATGTTAGTTGTCTTTGAAATAATTCCTTAATTTTCACTTTAAATATCATTGAATTACATATTTAAAAAAAATACTTTGCAAAAAAAGGTGTAAACATGCAATTGCTAATGTTTCTCTCTTTCGTTTTTCCCGATTGGATCGCACCCTGTAATGATGCTCAGTGTGTCACCGAATTGTTTACGTTGCTTTCAAACTGCACTTTAACATGAGCATGATGGCAATCATGTACGACTGTGTACCAGAGCTGCTCACTGATGTTTGAACCTGAAAGTTCAGGTGTTTCCCCAGTGCAGCTAACTGGGTTATCAAAGGCCGGCCCTGTCTCTCACTGTCTGTGGTGTGAGGCATGTAAAAGAACCATTGCTGACTTTCGTAAAGAGTCGGCTGCAAAGCCGTCAGCGTGTTTCCGCCCTGCGATGGCCTGGCGAGCTGTCCAGGGTGTACTCTGCCCTCACTCTGAGTTGGCTGGGATGGGCACCAGCCTCCCCGCGACCCTAATTAGGATGAGGCGGTTACAGAAAATGAACTGAATTCAGGTGTTTGTGGATGATACTATGTCGTAATCATGTATCTTCTTCGACCAAATTATGAAAACTAATGAAAATAAAATAAATTAAATGCATCTAGGCCTACTTGATTCAAAAATTCACTCTCAGTAAAAATTATATACAAAAGTAAATACTGTTTTTCTTCATTAAAAAGCATTAGCGGTGTTGCTTTTTGGTCATGAGGATGTATGTAAAATTTGTGAGTAGAGTAAGAAAACGGTATTTCCTTCTAAAACGTTGGGTTTTATTAAGTAAAAAGCTTTAGTATTTGAACAAGCAATATCAAGATGAAAATATAAATGACATCACATGCATCATGCTTAAACAATACACTTTCAGTTTGTTTATTCAATTGTTCAGATTCAACATTCATTCTTTCATTCCTTCATTTTCTGAATTGCTTAATCCTAATTTGGGTCGCGGGGAGGCTGGTCCCCATCTCAGCCGACTCTGTGCGAGGGCAGAGTACACTCTGGACAACTCGCCAGGCCATCACCGGGCAGAAACACGCTGACGGCTATGCAGCTACTCTGATTAAAAGTCAGCAATGGTTCTTTTACAGCCTCGCAGCATAAACTGTGAGAGACATGGCCGGCCTCTGATAACCCAGTTAGCTGCACTGGGTGCAGACTCAGCATGTCAGTGTGTTTCATGAAGAATGTCTCATCTGAAAAATGATTTATATAGAATAGAATTATGATATGTTCTCGCCATGCTTGCGTAGGTTGACTCTGGGTATTCAGGATTCCTATCACATGCACAGTAGGCTAATTGACTTTTCCAAATCACTGCTAGCTGTGAGTGTGAGTGTAAATAGTTGTGTGAGTGTTGGCCCTGCGATGGCCTGGCAAGCTGTCTTGGGTGCACCCTGCTCTCACCTCACCCAGAATCAGCTGAGATGGGCTCCAGCTACCCCACGACGCTAATTAGGATTAAGCAGTTCAGAAAATGAATGAATGAATGAACTATTATAAAATAAATATGTACAATTCTCCAATAATACAGCTATTAAACTGCAATTTATTTACAAATATATAATGATATTAATATTAATAATAATAATAATAATAATAATAATAATAATAATAATAATAATTATTATTATTATTATTATTATCAATAATTAGTATTACACTTTGAATCACTCAGTGCCAAAAGTTTTATATATATATATATATATATATATATATATATATATATATATATATATATATGTATATAGTCCATATTTTTGTATTTAAATTTTATGTAAATAATAGTTATTAGAAAATATTATTGATTAATATAATACAATACAGGAGCACACGTTGGTTAAAATGCTGCTCCTAAACACTATAATAAACCCAAATGATTACATAATGGTAATCAACATCCTATCATTCATAGAGATTATAGAGATTATCGCAATTATTTTATTAAATAAACTCATATCGAGTACCTCCGGATGTGTCTGCATATCCACAGTTATCTAACCCAGAAAATAAAGCAAACAAATAAATATACTTTTTAAACTTTCATGCTGATTCACCGTACTGTAAATAAGAATCTTTCTTTCTTTCTTTCCTTCTTTCTTTCTTTCTTTAAGATCTTAAATTTACTGTCTATAAGTTAATCATATTAATCACAATGCTGAATGTTTTCCCCGAGTCCATTCGAGAAGCATAAGCTAGTCAGTAATTATGCAGCAGGTAAATGAGGATAAAGCATCAGGTGAAGGTTTTATATTTTCTACCATTAAGGGATTGTGAAGTTGCAGTGAATTATGGAGGACATAAAATCCCACGAGTTGATATCGGCCATGCAGAGTGTGCTTTATGATTTCCACACTGGTCCTTTGTAAACCTTCCATAATGATTTTTGTGAATCTTACAGTGGGAAAGCTGCAGTTTGTGGTATTTTTAGGTACATGTGAGTTTAATGTGAATACAGTACTTCATCTGTTAAATGAATAATGTGGATAAAAAAAAAATAATAATAAATTACACTTCTACACCTACAGTTTCAGTTCTTCTCTCAAATGTAGTGAAGAAATATTTAGTGTTTGTTTACTTTTATTTTGACTTTTCAGGGGTTGGTTGAGACTTGCAATGATTCCCTGTTAGCTACATTAATTTCACTTAAAAAAAACAAAACAAAACAAGAATACTGAAAGTACACCCAATAACTTTTTAGTTTCTGATCCAGTTTTTTCCAATTGTTTTTTTTTTTTCTTGTAAGAATTTATTTATTTATTTATTTTTAAATTTTTTTTAGGCTGAACCTTTCCTTTAGGCCGGATTTAAAAAAAAAAAAAAAAAAAAAATCCCAGTTTCTCATTAGATCTTTTTGAATACCTAAAAGTGGCACATGTTTTTTTTTTTTTTTTTTTTTTTTTTCACTGGGGAAACGAGGTGATTGTCAAAGCCCAAAAGCTTTTATAGATAAATGAAGCTGAAGGGACTGAAGCCCGGCAATACACCTCAGATGACTGGTCTTTTACTGCAATAAACTCTGAAACTCTGACACAACTGTCGATAGAACAGCAGCCTTGCAATTCCAAAATACTAACCATGAACCAATCTTATAATAGCGCGAAAACACCTGTCTTTGGTGTAACAACAGGCGCGCACACATACACACACACACACACACACACACACACACACACACACACACACACACAGACAGACAGACAGACAGACAGACAGGTTAATGCGTGCCCAGTCTTTCTCACCCCATGGCTCAGGGTGCTCCCTCCAGTCTCCAGGCCCATCAGCGAGCCCGGTGGGGTGGAAGAGGAATGGCTCTGTTTAATGAGTTTCTCTGTCATTCTGAGGTGAAAGTGGTTGTATGTAATTAATGAAGGCAGTGTTGCAATGTAGTGATTTACGAGGCCAAGGATGACACAGGGTCACCTGATACACGATTTTTCATACCCTAAACCCAGCGTCTGCTTTCAACTGTATTGCAATACCCAGCATTTGTTTACACTCAAGGCTCATTGTTCCCCTCTAACCCGGAGTCAAAAGGGTCAAAGGGTCATGCGGATATGAGAGGGTCATTACCTAACTATTATTAACAGCGCAATTCCTTTTATCTATGTTGCACATGTATCTTTTTTAAACTTATATTTAAAGTAAGTAAAGAATATAGGAAAAATTATCGATCAACCAGGATACGCATAAAATTTAAAGATTTTATAAACGCCCATATCTTATGCAACTATTATACGTAGAAATAAGTTAAGCCACCGAATAATGCAAGCTATCTGAACTTAAACAATTCAGTAAACTAACATCCATTGCTCATTCGCACAAATTGAAATGTTGTAATTTTATGTTGTAATACATCGTTTTCATGGATAATTACTTTTCCTCGCAAACACGCACTTAAAGCTTAACGTAACATAAATCTTTCTCCAGGTTACGGTACAGTTTCCTTCGATGGAGCCACAAACTACGGACACACGTCGTCGCACCACACCTCACAGTTCTCCAACCACCCCTTCAAACATGAAGACACCATCCCACAACAAAGCAACATGGGTAAATATCAGCACCCATTACGAAGTCTCTTATAAGTTTCAGTTCATCTGTACAAACTATTCAGCAACGCATGCTCACAGAGCACCTGAGTGTTTTCTCTTCACTTTGAAGTCAAAGTGAGTCTCTGTCCAAATCAATCCAAGGTCAAATTGTACTCAGACTCTTCCTTTGACAGTCAATCAGTGTGCGTTTCTCTTTGTCTTGTGCA
The DNA here is from genome assembly GCA_024760905.1 of Plotosus lineatus. Classification (NCBI taxonomy): domain Eukaryota; kingdom Metazoa; phylum Chordata; class Actinopteri; order Siluriformes; family Plotosidae; genus Plotosus; species Plotosus lineatus. Next base: position 47,514,627 of record CM045733.1, read on the forward strand.
CATAACATTGTGTGGACGTGTAGGTAAACACCTTGAGTAACACCATATCAGGCCGTCGCAGCACTGTAAATCCTTCCGGAGATCACCAAGCACTCAGCTAGTAGAGCAGCAACATGAGAGCACTTCTGTCAAATTTAAAACCATCATGGAACCAATTTGCGATTTTCAACCAGGCTAAGGAACGATATTTAATTCCTCATTTGCACGTTGAAAGAGCGACAAGAGGTCAAGCCCACTTTGCGTCTTCAAAGACAGCAAGGCCGCTGTTTTCATAAGTGCAGAGTGTACTCGGCTGCATCTCCCTAAATCCTCCCCGAGCTCAGATTTCTGATCTGGGACCAACTTCACCCCACACACACACACACACACACACA
>CM045733.1:47517500-47522500 GCA_024760905.1 Plotosus lineatus
TTATTACTTTTGCCAAAAAAAAGTGTGTTTGTCACATTCTGCCAGAAACAAACATTGTACGTGTCCACTCTCTTTTATTCTTGAATCTGAACATTGAATCATATACAGGAAAATTACACTGTCTCAAGATGTTTTTAAGGTACATGTTTTATTTTCATTTACATTTTTATTTTCATTTCACCCCAAAACTGTCAGGCCCTCTCATAGATGATTGATATTAGGTTTGAATGGTTTCTTTATGAATTTCTTTTACACAAATAATGTTTTACTCGCAATCATATGTCACTCTTGGTATCCAATATGTTTTTTTTTTTAATCAAATTTGAGCAACATTTCTGTCCTCGATAGTAGATAGTAAACATAGAATAACCACAAGGTCCTGATATAGTTAAAAAAGAAGTATTCGATGGAGATTCTTTCAAAGATATCACTTTGGACACAGAAAACCCCTTTGACAGGGTTAAAGAGAAAAGTTCAATATGTTCCTAAGTTGTCCTATTTTAATAATGATATCCTGAGTGCCATCAGAATGATATCCTGAGATTGTGATGTGACAGGACTGACATTATGGATTTTTTCAGGGTAAAAATATTATGCATTGGGTCCTTTAAGTGTAAGTTTTGCTCTGAATTGCTCCGTTTTCAACATGTCCGACATTGTCTTTTTTCTCTGCTGCATTAACTTGAGCCATTTATTTGCTTTTTTAATTAATTAATTAATTTGTTTTTAGGAACTGATATAATTACAGACATTATAACTTACACTTAAAATAAACGACAATTATATTTACTGTATATGTATTAAAAATAACATACAAATTGCTCCGTCAAACCAGCACATACAGTAGGTAACATAGACTGAGGTAAAAGCATAAAAAGCATCAAATTTACAGTGTAATGTCAAATCATATAACATTTTCTGTGGCATGCATTACATACATAGTACATACACCATAAAATATAATAATGCAGTTCATTTGTAAGGTCCTGACACATGACTGATTGAGTCTGTTGCACTGTGCTGTGTCAGGATCTGATGGTCAGCAATTATAACTGCCGCTGCTAGAATAGGTCAGTAAGGTAAAGTCTGTTGGGTTTTTACACCCGAGCCTTTCTCATGGCTCATCAGGCCGGTGCTTATCCCCGGTTTCCATAGCGTGAAGCGACCAGGAGTTCAAACTCCCCCTGGATGGGACGCTAGTCCATCACAGGTTACCTTCCCAGTATATTTTTACTGGTACCCATTTATACTGCTGGGTGAACAGAGGCACACTTGTGGTTGAGACCTTGCCCAGGTGGTCTTAGCACAGTGAGGGTCTCAGTGGGATTCGAACTCACAACCTCTCGATCATGAGCGCAGCACCCTAACCACTACGCCACCGGCCCCACACTGCTGCTAGTATGTTTGCATCAAAACTGTCAATATATTTAAAAAAGGAATTTCAGGAAACCTTTAGAGATCTTTGGATTTAAAATAATTTTTTCGTGTGACAGACCTGACCCTTTAGCTTATCATCCCCAGAATAAAGAAATCAATATATAGCTAATTCAAAAAACATCAATTGTTAAATTCACTTAGAGACCATTGAACACTTTGACCAAAGGAAGTTACTTCGCCTGAGTCATAGCCTTAAAACCGTGTACCAACATTTCTGTGATTATTTTATCAAGTGTTTAAAATAAAGAACAGACCAGAATAGCCCAGAGAAACCAACGGCGTAATCCGTTTGAAGAGTTTTTCAACTTGTATTCACCAGAACAAATTCAGGACAGATTGGAATTGGGTCTGGTAGAATGTGTGGTTTGGTGATGTAGTGACATTATAGTACATGCTGTTTCAAATAAAACACTTATGTACTGTATGGTGATTAAATTAGGAGAATGGAACAGTGTTTCCTGCTCAAACGTTGTTTTGAAAATAAACTTTTCACACATTAAAACAACAACCCATGCAATTTTGATTGATGGCAATTTACTTTACACCAAGGCTTGGTTTTCCGTCCTACAGGCAGCAGCTTGAGCTCAGCAGAGGTCAAGTACTGAACAGCAGAATGTACCAGGCCAAGATAAACTGTCCTTTCTACCACTGGCTTCCACTTTTTAACCAGTCCTGAATTCTTTCCCTCTGATAACCGTTGTCCGAGGAGTTCCCTCTGCAGCCTGAGACGGCCATGCACTTACTACCAGTCCAAAAATATGAGCTTCAGAATTCCTCAAATATTTCTGCGACGTTGTTTTGCAGTTTGAAGGGAACATAACGATTCAAAACAGCAGAGTTGGGTCGATATTCCATTCTGCTCTGGCTTCCACTTCCAGTTCCAGCTCGGTATGTTGTAATAAACAGACTCCTATCTGCTGGAGTTAAGGGGGAACTGGGAATCCTCAAATCAAAATGCTAGGCAACATCCACCCCCCAATCAAAAGCCTGGTACCAACAGCTCTGTATTTATATAGCTGGAGCTCGTAGCTGCTGTTTTTAGCCATTTCAAGGTTGTTGGAATAAAAACATGTAGTTATCAAAACCAGAGCCAAAGATGGGTCAGCGTTAGTGTGTAAAGCATCATGGAAAGTGTTAAAGCAAACAGAAATTAATTAAAGTTGAGCTGGGATTTCTGAAAGAAAGGTGATAAGTGACACCAAAAATGTTGCAATTAGGCCTTTTGTGTTGTTATAAATTCATATGAAAAGATTATGACCTACACTTACATCCACAAGTCATGACATACTGTTAACATTATAAATGCTCAAGCAGTGCAGGCTGCATTCCAACAATGACGCCACAGCTGCAGTTACACTGTACCAGGTACCAGCACACACCAGCATACAAACTTCCAGTGCGGTGATGTCAGGGGTGCTGAAGATAAAATCCGAACTATGTGTTTGGTTAAGGCCCTGGCAGAGTAACTAATGGTCCGCCGGTCCACCTCTCAAAAATGTATCACAGGTTCTGGTTCAGAGAAATGGTCTTATTTGATTAACTGATGATCTTACTGCTCTGGGTGACCCTGTGTAACACCCTCCCAAACCCAAGTCCTCCCCCAAATGGGCACATGTGTGTGTCTGAGAGATACAGCTGCTGTTACCCAGGATGTCCCTTTTCAAAACGCTAGAATTTGTGTAGAATAAAACAATACAAACAACATTCATTTGGATAAACATATTTACTCAAGGGCAGTGGTGGTCTAGTGGTATAAGGCGCTGGCTCGCTGATCCAAAGGTTGGGGGTTCGAGTCCCACTCTCCACAAGGTTGTCACTGTCCTCCCAGTGCAGCTAACTGGGTTATCAAAGGCCGGCTATGTCTCTCACTGTCTATGGTGTGAGGCTGTAAAAGAACCATTGCTGACTTTCGACAAGAGTAGGCTGCAAAGCTGTCGGTGTGTTTCTGCCCTGCGATGGCCTGGCGAGCTGTCCAGGGTGTACTCTGCCCTCACCCTGAGTTGGCTGGGATGGGCACCAGCCTCCCCGCGACCCTAATTAGGATGAAGCGGTTACAGAAAATGATGATGATGATATTTACTCAAGTCTTTATTTATGCTTGTTTGAACCCTAGTAGTGACAATTTGTACCAAATGGCATCCCAGTTGGAGTGCATGGCCTGGAACCCGGTTAACCCACTGGCGCCCAGCATCAAGAGGTAAGTGAAAGTGATCTAACAGCACAGGAGGAATTAACTTCTCTGAGTTCACCATTGACAAGTGAAGCATGGCTAAGATGTGCCACCGAAGCACATATATGATCTTTCACTCACACCGCTGACGTGTTGTGCTGGATATAATAGTCTAGGGGCTTGGTGCAAAAAAAAAAAGAAGAGAAAAACACAGAATTTTGATACATTGGTTGTTATATTATGTATAGTAGGTGTATGAATATGTAACCACTGTTTATGTTCTAGAAATTTGCTCCAGCATTTTGTCAAAAATGACATCATACTTTTATAGTAACATTTAATGTTGTGAAAAAACTTATCTCTAGTTATTATTTACATTATAGCAACTCCAAACAGTCCTTCTTTCATCAGTTTAAATCTTCTCTCTTTTTAAAGAAAAAAATAATAAACTATAACAATACAATATTGACTTCAACTTTTATGAAAAATCTAAACTTTAGTCCTGTAACAAGTTAAATGCTGATGCTGGATACTCCTTCCAAAAAGTTAAAAATGATATCCCAGCAAATACTTGAAAATATTTACAATTATTATAACCCCACCCACTGGATATGAGCCATCATACGATCTGATTGGATCATCTATTACTGGGAGCCATAGCCTAATGCTTAGAGAAACAGCTTTGGGACAGAAAGGTCACAGGTTCGATTCTCAAACCAGCACGAAAAATGGCTGACAGTGGGGAGGTGAGCTGCACCTTTCCTTCCTCCCCATAAATGTCTAAATGTCTGAACCCCCAACTGCTGTCTGGGTGCCCTGATGTGTGTGTGTGTGTGTGTGTGTGTGTGTGTGTGTGTGTGGCTGCCCACTTTGGGTGGGTTAAATGCAGAGAAAATAATTTCCCGTATGGTTATAACAAAATAACAAAAAAAAAAAATCAGCTCATGCATAGTGAGTACAGAAAAAAATGACAGTGTAAATTGCTGAGCCTACTCTACTTGAAAAACAATACTACAAAATGATTCTTAAAAAGCAACAAAATTAGGAATTAAAGTATTTGTGGGTAAGAATGAATCTTTTTTAACTTTCATGAATCATCATTTTAGCCCTGCTATCACCCAGAGCCAGCTGAGATAGGCACCGGCCTCCCCGAAACCCTAATTAGGATTGAGTGGTTCAGAAAATGAATTAATGAATTATTATTATTATTATTATTATTATTATTATTATTATTATTATTATTATTATTGTTGTTGTTGTTGTTGTTGTTGTTATTATTATTATTATTATTATTATTATTATTATTATTATTATTATTATTATTATTATTTTTATTATTATTATTATTGAATTTTGTACCAACGAAGCTGTTGCTGTCAGTTTGCTGATTGGG
>CM045733.1:47527500-47550000 GCA_024760905.1 Plotosus lineatus
AGATGTTTCAGCTGGTGAAAAAATGATGGCAGTCAGATTGTGTTCAAGTTAAATGACCACAACAAGACACACACACACACACACACACACACACACACACACACACACATATATATATATATCTTCTTCTTCTTTTCCTTTCGGCTGTTCCCTTCAGGGGTCGCCACAGCAAATGATCTGCCTCCATCTCTCCCTATCCTCTGCATCTTCTACTCTTACTCCAACGACCTTCATGTCCGCCTTCACTGCATCCATAAATCTTCTCTTTGGTCTTCCTCTGGGCCTTTTGCCTGGTAGTTCCAACCTCAGCATCCTACGACCAATATACTCACTATCCCTCCTCTGTACATGTCCAAACCATCTCAATCTAGCCTCTCTGACTTTGTCTCCAAAACATCTAACATGTGCTGTCCCTCTGATGTACTCATTTCTGATCCTATCCATCCTCGTTACTCCCAAAGAGAACCTCAACATTTTCATCTCTGCTACCTCCAGGTCTGCCTCCTGTCTTTTCCCCAGGGCCACTGTCTCTAAACCATACAACATCGCTGGCCTCATCACCGTCTTGTACACTTTTCCCTTCATTCTTGCCGATACTCTCCTATCACACATCACACCGGACACTTTTCTCCATCCATTCCAACCTGCCTGCACGCGCTTCTTCACCTCTTTTCCACACTCTCCATTGCTCTGGATTGTTGAGCCTAAGTACTTAAAATCCTCCACCTTCTTTATCTCTGCCCCTGTAACCTCAAAGTTCCTCTTGGGTCCTTGTCGTTCACACACATGTATTCTGTCTTACTAAGACTAACCTTCAATCCCCTCCTTTCCAGGGCATACCTCCACCTCTCTAGATTTTCCTCCACTTGGTCTCTGCTCTCACTACAGATCACAATGTCATCTGCAAACATCATAGTCCATGGAGATTCTTGTCTAACCTCATCTGTTAGCCTGTCCATCACCATAGCAAACAAGAAGGGGCTGAGAGCTGACCCTTGATGTAGTCCCACCTCCACCTTGAACTCTTCTGTCACACCGACAGCACACCTCACCACTGTCTTACATCTATCATACATGTCCTGCACCACTCTAACATACTTCTCTGTCACTCCAGACTTCCTCATACAATACCACAGTTCTTCTCTCGGCACCCTGTCATATGCTTTCTCCAGATCCACAAAGGCACAATGCAGCTCCTTCTGACCTTCTCTGTACTTCTCTATTAACATCCTCAAAGCAAACACTGCATCTGTGGTGCTCTTTCTTGGCATGAAACCAAACTGTTGTTCACAAATGCTGACCTCTGCCCTTAGTCTTGCTTCCACTATTCTTTCCCATAGCTTCATTGTATGGCTCATCAACTTTATCCCTCTGTAGTTGCCACAACTCTGTACATCGCCCTTGTTCTTAAAAATGGGCACAAGCACACTTCTCCTCCATTCCTCTGGCATCTGCTCACTTTCTAAGACCTTGTTGAATATTCTTGTCAGAAAATCTACTGCTACCTCCCTAGACACTTCCATACCTCAACTGGTATGTCATCAGGGCCAACTGCCTTTCCACTCTTCATCCTCTTCAATGCCCTCCTCACTTCTCCCTTACTAATCTTTGCTACTTCCTGCTCCTCAACGGTCACCCCTTCTACTCTTTTTCTCTCTCATTTTCCTCATTCATCAGCTCTTCAAAGTACTCTTTCCATCTTCCCAGCACACTTCTGTCATCAGTCAATACATTTCCCTCTCTGTCCTTTATCACTCTAACTTGCTGCACGTCTTTCCCATCTCTATTTCTCTGCTGTGCTAACCTGTATAGATCATTTTCTCCTCCTTACTGTTCAACCTATCATACAAGTCATCATACGCCCTCTGTTTGGCCTTTGACACTGCTACCTTCGCCTTACGCTGTGTCTCCCTGTACTCTTGTTTACTCTCTTCGGTCCTCTCAATGTCCCACTTCTTCTTGGCTAACCTCTTCTTTTGTACACACTCCTGCACTTCCTCATTCCACCACCAAGTTTCCTTATCTACTTTCCTTCCAGAGGACACACCAAATACTCTCCTACCGGTCTCCCTGATCACATTGGCTGTGGTTGTCCAGTCCTCTGGAAGCACTTCCTGACTACCCAAAGCCTGTTTCAACTCCTCCTTGAAGACAACACGACACTCTTCCTTTTCAGCTTCCACCACTTTGTCTTCTGCTCTACCTTTGCCTTTTCACCTTTCTCACCATCAGTGTCATCCTGCACACCACCATCCTATGCTGTTTGGCAACACTCTCACCCACTACTACTTTGCAGTCACTGACTTCCTTCAAATTACCTCGCCTACACAAGATGTAGTCTACCTGTGTGCTCTTACCTCCGCTTTCATAAGTCACCCTATGCTTCTGTTTCTTCTGGAAGAAAGTATTCACCACAGCCATTTCCATCCTTTTTGCAAAATCGATCAACATCTGTCCTTCTGTGTTCCTGTCCTGGATACCAAACCTGCCCATCACTTCCTCGTCCCCTCTGTTGCCTGCACCAACATGTCCATTGAAGTCTGCTCCAATGACCACTCTTTCACCTCTGGGGTACTCTGCATCACTTCATCTAACTCACTCCAGAATCTCTCCTTCTCTTCTAGCTTACATCCTGCCTGTGGGGCATAAGCACTAACAACATTGACTATCACGCCTTCAATTTCTAACTTGAGACTTATCACTCTGTCTGACACTCTTTTCACTTCTAGAACATTCCTGACAAACCCCTCCTTCAAGATGACTCCTACTCCATTTCTCTTCCCATCCACACCATTATAAAACAGTTTAAACCCTGCTCCTAAGCTTTTAGCCTTTCTACCTTTCCACCTTGTCTCCTGAACACACAGTATGTCCACCTTCCTCCTCTGCATCATGTCAGCCAGCTCCCTATCTTTTCCTTGCATAGTTCCAACATTCAAAGTCCCTACTCTCAGTCCGAGGCTCACGCATTTCCTCTTCTCTCTCTGCCTACGGACACGCCTCCCGCCTCTCCTTCTTCGACGTCTTCGACCAACAGTAGTCCAATTTCCATCAGCACCCTGTTGGTTGACAGCACTGATGGCGGTCGTTGTTAACCCGGCCTCGACCGATCCGGTATGAATTTTGTTTTGATCATTTGCATTTTTAAATGTGGCAGAAGTTTTCCGCCGGATGCCCTTCCTGTCGCAACCCTCTGCATTTATCCGGGCTTGGGACCGGCATAAGGGGGAGAGACACTGGTTAGTGCCCCCCCCGGCTCATGGCTGCATTACATATATATATATATATATATATATATATATATATATATATATATATATATATATATATATATATATATATATATTGTTTAGGATGGCATTGCATAGTAGTTGGTAGCTTGTCTAAGATCATGAAGGTCCTGGTGGTAGGACCATGTCTGTGTAAAGTTTGCATGTTCTCCCTGTGCCTGCATAGGTTTCCTCCGAGTACACTCGTTTTCTTCCATATCACAAACACATGCACATTAAAATAATTGGCTGATCCAAGTCACCGCTAATAGTGAGTGTGAGTGGTAATGGTGTTTTGTCAGTATTGGCCTTGCAATGTACTGACAAGCTCTTCAGCTCTTCTACCCATCTTTTGCCCGATTCTGAAACCTTAAAACAACAGTCTAAGCAGAAAGCAGAATAAATGAAACTCATCTTTTCCTAAATATATCTGTAAGTGTCCATAATTAAATTTATACATTTAAGTAAATTTACTTTAGAACACAGCATGACTTATTTTAATTAATGAAACAATACTTGCTTAAATATTTTAATATGGAATACTATTTTTGCTCCGAAGCGCCACCTAATGAAGACAGAAGGGCCCTGGAAAAAAACAAAACAAACAAAATAAAACCCCCAAATGAACAAATAAGAAAGTATATATATATATATATATATATATATATATATATATATATATATATATATATATATATATATATATATATATATATATATATATATATATTTCTACTCAATATGAAGTAAAAAGCTGAGAATATATAAAATGCTGACAAATATTGTAATCAGTAAAGCAGGTTTTGTAAGTTGAAAGTGTTTTATGGGGAAAGTATTCTGTGTTTTCTCCTCATACAGTCATACGCCGGGTTATGAGAATGACCCGAGCACACCCATGGTGTACAGTTGCAGCACCCAATATCGAATACACACCCATGGAGTCTTCAGAGGCATTCAGGTCAGCACACGCACACACACACACACACACACACACACACACACACACACACACACACACACACACACACTATGGTAGAAATAGTGCACAATTTAGTCTTTCTCATACTATTATAACTGATTATGTAATTGTTTAGCTCGTGGTATTGGAATATCCATATACATACAATGTGTACATATAGCCATTATATACATATAAAATATTCAATATACTGGTATATACATCATTTTATATATAATTTAAACATATTACAAATAACTGTGCATATACCATCAACATTGCAACTAGCATTACTGCAAGCATTAGTAGTTTATTAAAATTCTATTTCATGCTGATTAATTAAACAAATCTTTCAGTCTACTATCAGAACACAGAGGGCTATACTGTATACACTGTACACATGTTTTCCTTATTTCTTAATATATTTTGCAATACATGGCCTAGGGCAGAACAAAGCACACACACACACACACACACACACACACACACACGGACACGCACGCGCGCACACACACACACACACACACACACACACACACACACACACACACACACACACACACACACACACACACAACAAGTACATTGTAAGTATGCTTGTGCACACTACATACACACTCAGCATCTTACTGGCACATGGTTCCCTGCTCTAATGTAACCATGCCACAAAATACTTAAAAAGTGATAAAAGAGAACAGAAAGAATGAGTTAGTGAAATGAACAGCAAATAAATAGCATTAAATCCCTGTAAGATGACACAATAAGAGGGTCATATGAGAGGAAGCAGGAGCCTGCCAGAATTTGCGACACTTAAAAGGTATTTTTTTGGATAAGAGAATAGTAGAGAGGAATTAGGAAGAAAAACTCTCTGGGAAACAAAGCTACAGTTTCCATTTGAAACCATATGCTAATAAATCATGAAGTCTTTATTAATGACCGTCAGTGCTTTTAAAGCACTGCAGCAGAGATTCGTCATAGCTAATTCCTTACTGAGAAGATTGTATTAAAAAGTACAAAACAAAAAATCCTCAAGCATTAAGTTCATTCATGCATTCATTTTCTGAAACACTTATTCCTAATTAGGGTCCCAGGGAGGCTGGCACTCATCTCAATCGACTCAGGGCAAGGGCAGCTTGCCAGGCCATCACAGGGCAAACACCAGGACCACTATACAGCCTACTCTTTACAAAAGTTAACAGTACACAGAAAGAGACACGGCCAGCCTTTAATAACCCAGTGAGCTGCGCTGGGGGGCAGCAGTGACAACAAATTGATAGTGAGGCTTGAACCCCTGACCTTGGGATCAGTAATCCAGCACTCCACCATCAGGCCATCATTGCCCACTGCTGCTACAACTACTACGACTAATAATAATAATGATCACTGAATAAATATCAATCTGTATAAGCATGTACTTGACTGACCTTACTATACCCACTATTAAAGCAATGGCGCACTAGAACAATAGCTGTGTTGGTGAACCGTGGACCTAGACCGGCACATTATTATTCCCATGGGGTCGATAGATGAGTCTGGCAGCACAGCCATAAAACACTTTCGGAATTTACTCATCAGTAGCACTTATCACACATTCATTACCACACCAGCGCATAGAAAAATGCCATTATGCTAAGCACTAGCTAATTAAAGGCAGATGGGCCTTTAAAAGTGGGCAAATGAGGGGTGGGGGAGAACGGCCATGGGATAAGGTTGGCCTAACATCCGTGACTAACAGCTCTCATTTGTTGGCTAAATCGGTCAGCAAGAGTCAATCTCAGTGATCATTTCATAGCTAATTCTGCAATAATGATCTCTTTGTGAGCAAACTCATTGTCAGGGCTAAGAAACACAACAGTCTTTTATGGTGCTGCAGCAAGTTTGAGTACTGAATTGAAGCAACACTAAAACTTTTACAACTTGTTATAAAGCAAATCTTGAAATTATTCCTCATTGTTGATCATGGTTAAATACCTTTGCTGTAGGATGTCAGAAGGGTCCCTGGCATTGCTCCAGCCATCGTACGCTCTGAGACCAATGAGAAGAGGCCGTTCATGTGTGCTTATCCAGGATGCAACAAGCGCTACTTCAAACTCTCTCACCTACAGATGCACAGTCGCAAACATACAGGTACCGAGAACTTCACACAGAAATGTTTGTGACTCTTCAGATATGGGTTTCTCAGCACTTCTATAGTTGGGCACCACTTTATTACAAAAAAAGCTAAAGAAAAAATATTTTAATCTGTGCTCAAACATTTGGATGTACAGGAATCCCTCGCTACTTTGTGCTTCAATTCATGCGGCTTTAGTGCATCTCGGTTTTTTCTTTTACATATTCATCGAATTAAAAATAAGAAAATTAAGGAAGAATAGGGGAAAAAGTTAAGGAAAATGCCACTAAACAAGGCCAATTATGCAACCCCCCCTCAAACAAACACAAAACAAAAAACAACCCAAAACCCCGCAACAAAACTAATTAACTTTTTATGAGCTGCGCATCTGAGTGTGTGCACTCGCATCTGTGTGCGTACATGCGTGTCTGTGTATGTGTGTGTGTGTGTGTGTGTGTGTGTGTATTTATATTTTATTTACATCTTATGCATTATTTTTTAATGTTTAATTGTTATTATATGCATTTATAGCATTGAATATGTATTTATTGATATTATATACACATATACGATGTACATATGCACATACATGTACTAGTACATCAGTCAGGGGGAGATTCGGACGGGTGATCCTACTTCGCGGAATTTGGTGGTTGAGTGGGGATCTCAGTCCCAATTAACCTCGGAAAGTGAGAGATCCCTGTATATCAGAGGGAGGCATGATAATGTAATAGATAGCATTCTATGTGACAGCATAAAATGTTCTAGGTTCGAACTCCTTGCCTCGTGAGTGTGTCGTTTGCATGTGAATGTAAGTATGAATGGTGGTTATGGGTGCTGGTGGTCTGGTAAAATGATCAGGATATACTCTGTCTTCACCTGGAGTCAGTTGGGATGGGCTCCGGCCCTCCATGACCGTAATAGAGAATAAAGCGTTTCAGAAGATGAGATGAGATATATAAGAGTCATAGTTTTTGAACTTCAGAAATGTGACTCATTAGATTTTACGAGACATTGTTGATTTATGATCATTTTGCATTTTCCCTGCATAGAAACACCATATCAAATTCTTCCAAGCTTTGGTTCTGTTACAAATCCCAGTCCGAGTCAGATAATCAAGAACAGTGTAATTCTGATTAAGAACAGATTCAGAAACAGAGCCAAAGTTATGATTATAGACTGACTGTGTGACTTCTAGATTGCTCAAACACTGTACAGCATATTTATGACTTTGCACCAAAAACTGGAGTTTTCCATCAGTTACAGATGGTACTAGCAAGTGCACACCCAGATCACACCATGAGAAAACACCACATGCTTATATCTTCAAAAAAATCAAAAATTTTTTTTTTTTTTTTTTAATCATATGATGCCAATTTTTCAGCAATTTTGTTCATTTCATGAATTATTTTCTGAACTGCTTAACCCTAATTAGGGTCGTGGGGATGCTGGCAACCATATAAGCCGACTCTGGGCGAGGGCAGGGTACACCCTAGACAGCTCGCCAAGCCATCGCAGGAGAGAAAGACACTGACAGCTATGACAGACAGTGAGACATAGCTGGCATTTGATAACCCAGATAGCTGCACTGGGGGGCAGCAGCGACAACCCAGTGACAGTGGGGATTGAACCCCCAATCATGGGATCGGTAATCTAGCACCCGACCACCACGGCACCACATTTTGATCAGACTGACTAATTTAATCCTTTTCCACAGTAGGTGCTAATTAACAATTATTTATTGAAGTTGAGGTGGATATTACTGAAAAGTGTTTGAGATGGAATGTCAAGGAAAGTCAGGAATCTTTCTTTCTCAAGCATCCTTTGAAATCTGATTTTGCCCTTTCCTAGATTTTTAAAAGATCAGGAACACATACTGTCACAACATTTCAATCTTCTTCTTCTTCTTTTCCTTTTGGCTGCTCCCTTCAGGGGTCGCCACAGCAAATCATTCGCCTCCATCTCACCCTGTCCTCTGAATCTTTTTCTCTTACTCCAACGACCTTCATGTCTTCCTTCACCGCATCCATAAATCTCTTCTTTGGTCTTCCTCTTGGCCTTCTGCCTGGTAGTTCCAACCTCAGCATCCTACTACCAATATTCTCACTATCCCTCCTCTGTACATGTCCAAACCATCTCAATCTAGCCTCTCTGGCTTTGTCTCCAAAACATCTTAAATGTGCTGTCCCTCTGATGTACTCATTCCTGATCCTATCCATCCTCGTTACTCCCAGAGAGAACCTCAACATTTTCATCTCTGCTGCCTCCAGCTCAGCCTCCTGTCTTTTCCTCAGCGCCACTGTTTCTAAACCATACAACATCGCTGGCCTCATCACCGTCTTGTCACTTTTCCTTTCATTCTTTCTGATACTCTCCTATCGCACATCACACCGGACACTTTTCTCCAACCATTCCAACCTGCCTGCACACGCTTCTTCACCTCGTTTCCATACTCTCCATTGCTCTGGATTGTTGAGCCTAAGTACTTAAAATCCTCCACCTTCGTTATCTCTGCTCCCTGTAACATCACCGTTCCTCCTGGGTCCTTCTCATTCACACACATGTATTCTGATTTTCTGAGGCTAACCTTCATTCCTCTCCTTTCCACGGCATACCTCCACCTCTCTAGATTTTCCTGCACTTGTTCTCTGCTCTCACTACAGATCACAATGTCATCTGCAAACATCATAGTCCATGGAGATTCTTGCCTAACCTCGTCTGTCAGTCTGTCCATCACCATTGCAAACAAGAAGGGGCTCAGAGCTGATCCTTGATGCAGTCCCACCTCCACCTTGAATTCATCGGTCACGACTACAGCACACCTCACCACTGTCTTACATCTCTCACACATGTCCTGCACCACTCTTCATGTCCTACATCACTCTACTTCTCTGCCATTCCAGACTTCCTCATGCAATACCACAGTCCTTCTCTGGGCACCCTGTCATATGCTTTTTCTAGATGCACAAAGGCATAATGCAGCTCCCTCTGACTTTCTCTGTACTTCTCTATTAACATCCTCAAAGCAAACACTGCATCTGTGGTGCTCTTTCTTGGCATGAAACCAAACCGTTGTTCACAATTGCTGACCTCTGCCCTTAGTCTAGCTTCCACTATTCTTTCCCATAACTTGATTGTATGGCTCATCAACTTTATCCCTCTGTAGTTGCCGCAACTCTGCACGTCTCCCTTGTTCTTAAAAATGGGCACCAGCACACTTCTCCATTGCTCTGGCATCTGCTCACTCTCTAAGACCTTGTTGAATGTTCTTGTCAGAAAATCTACTGCTACCTCTCCTAGACACTTCCATACCTCCACCGGTATGTCATCAGGACCAACTGTCTTTCCGTTCTTCATCCTCTTCAGTGCCCTCCTCGCTTCACCCTTACTAATCTTTGCTACTTCCTGGTCCTCAATGGTCACCTCTTCTACTCTTTTTTCTCTCTCATTTTCCTCATTCATCAGCACTTCAAAGTACTCTTTCCATCTTCCCAGCACACTTCTGTCATCAGTCAATTCATTTCCCTCTCTGTCCTTTATCAATCTAACTTGCTGCACGTCCTTCCCATCTCTCTCTCTCTGCTGTGCCAACCTGTATAGATAATTTTCTCCCTCCTTACTGTCCAACCTATCATACAAGTCATCATACGCCCTCTCTTTGGCCTTTGTCACCACTACTTTCACCCTACACTCTGTCTCCATGTACTCCTGTTTACTCTCTTCGGTCCTCTCAATGTCCCACTTCTTCTTAGCTAACCTCTTTCTTTGTACACCCTCCTGCACTTCCTCATTCCACCACCAAGTCTCCTTTTCTACTTTCCTTCCAGAGGACACACCAAGTACTCTCCTATCTGTGTCCCTGATCACATTTGCTGTGGTTGTCCAGTCATCTGGAAGCACTTCCTGACCACCCAAAGCCTGTTTCAACTCCTCCTTGAAGACAACATGACCCTCTTCCTTTTTCAGCTTCCACCACTTTATCGTCTTCTCTGCCTTTGCCTTCTTCACCTTCCTCTCCATCAGCGTCATCCTGCACACCACCAACCTATGCTGTTTGGCAACACTCTCACCCACTACTATTTTGCAGTCACTGACTTCCTTCAAACTGCATCGTCTCCACAAGATGTAGTCTACCTGTGTGCTCCTACCTCCGCTTTGATAAGTCACCTTATGCTCCTTTGTCTCTTTTTCACCACAGCCATTTCCATCCTTTTTGCAAAATCAATCAACATCTGTCCTTCTGTGTTCCTGTCCTGGATACCCAACCTGCCCATCACTCCCTCGTCTCCTCTGGTGCCTGCACCAACATGTCCATTGAAGTCTGCACCAATGGCCACTCTTTCACCTCTCGGGGTACTCTGCATCACTTCATCTAAATCAATCCAGAATCTCTCCTTCTCTTCTAGCTTACATGCTGTCTGTGGGGCATAGGCAGTAACAACATTGAACATCACACCTTCAATTTGTAACTTGAGACTCATCACTCTGTCTGACACTCTTTTCACTTCTAGAACATTTCTGACAAATCCCTCCTTCAAGATGACTCCTACACCATTTGTCTTCCCATCCGCACCATGATAAAACAGCTTAAACCCTGCTCCTAAGCTTCTAGCCTTGCTCCCTTTCCACCTGGTCTCCTGAACACACAGTATGTCCAGCTTCCTCCTCTGCATCATGTCAGCCAGCTCTCTATCTTTTCTTTGCATAGTTCCAACATTTAAAGTCCCTACTCTCAGTCCTAGACTCATGCTTTTCCTCTTCTCTCTCTGCCTATGGACACGCCTCCCGCCTCTGCTTCTTCGACCTCTCCTTCTTTGACCAACAGGAGTCTAATGTCCACTAGCACCCTGTTGGTTAACAGCACTGATGGCGGTCGTTGTTAACACTGCATGCCTTTTGAAACGAACCATATTCCAGACGTAGCCCCTATGATTTTGGAATGCTTTCTACCATTCTGGGAAGACTTTACACAAGATTTTTGAATACAGTTGGAAAGATTTGTCCAGTTAGCAAAAAGAGCATTAGTGAGGTCACACACAGATGTGTATGTATGCCTGGGATGCCCTTCATCCCAAAAATATTTAGTGGACTTGATGTCAGAGCTCTCTGCAGGACACGCAAGTATTTTTACTTCAGTCTTGGAGAACCATGTCTTTATGGCATTTCCTTTTGTGCATAGGGGCATTTTCATGTTTTTGGAAAAGGTTTTGCTTCATTTTTTATGTTGGTAAATTCAATTGATTTAAAAGTAGTTAAATATTTTGGGACATGTATTGATTGGAAAAATAATACCTTTTCTAATCAGTAGAGCGATTCTGATTTGTATCAGGTCAATTATTCCTTATTATATATATATATATTCTTTAGATAAAACCAGCCAGTTAAACAAAGACCCGACGATTGTTCCAGTTACTGTAATAAATAGATAATAAGTGAAGGACAGTTTATTCCTGTTTAGACTGCTTCGTGTTTATAGTCAACTAAAAAAGCAATGTGGTTGGGTTGCAGGTGAAAAGCCATACCAGTGTGACTTCACAGACTGCGGCCGGAGGTTTTCCCGTTCAGACCAGCTGAAGAGACATCAGAGGAGACACACAGGTTTGCTTCATCTGTTATTCATTTGTTCAGTCCTGTTTTTTCTTTTTCTTCTGACTTTTAATTTAGCTCGTTACACCAGAGGAGACATGCTAGCTCGCACAATTCTTCTGGTTCAAACCACCGATTCAAAATCAATGTTCAGCAGCTTATGTTTTCTTTTCAGAATGACTTATGTCCTTATGGCATTTGTGTATACATGTAAGTCATTAATGCCAATACAAATGGCCCTTTGCTAGCAGATATGTTGATGACATGATAGTCTCATATGATGATATTACACAGTTGGTTGTCAATGGGAATGCTTAAAAATGTGTCATGACGTGAGAAAGTCTGTGAGAAAGTATCAGAGTTCAAGATGGCAACGTTTTCCTGAATCACAGCCTGTTCCAGATGTATGGCTACTAGAAGGACATGCTCTTACACCATCCATCCAACATTAGAGAGATGTAACCCTTCTCTTCTCGTCCTCTTGCTCTGAGAAGGGATTCCCTCCTAGCCTCTACTGTAGTCTATACTCTTTCTCTCTTTGTGTGTGTATGTGTGTGTGTGTGTGTGTGTGTGTGTGTGTGTGTGTGTGTGTGTGTGTGTGTGTGTGTGTGGGTGTGTCTGAATATGTGTGTGTATGCATGTAGGCGTTAAACCTTTCCAGTGTGAGACATGTCAAAGAAAGTTCTCACGGTCAGACCATCTTAAGACCCACACCCGGACTCATACAGGTAAAACAAGTGCGTAAAATTTTTATTTTTTCACATCTTTATTCTCTCTTTTCAACTTTTAGCTAAGAGGTCATATTAACATTTTTAGTGAAACCCTTTTCTGAAATAAATGATATAATATTTACATTTAGAAACCTTGACCTCCTTAAAGTCACCCTTAATGTTACAAACAAAAACAAAAATAACTGGACTTGAACAAGCCAGTCAGATGCTTCCTTTCTTGATGCCACGAAAGAAAGGTTTGTTTACAGAGAACGTGTGTGGGGAAAATGCATTTTTATTTTGGTTTACATGGAAATTATGTACTTTTACACTAAAAGATTTGATTGGGAGAATGCCAAGCTAAGTAGAGAGACTAGACATGGTAGCGGATAAGCCTCATGCAATGTTGAATGATGATTTTGTGGCATTTCCAAAATATTTCAAAACAATTTGTCATGCGTTCTCTCATTATAGGAACTTTTTGATGCATGCATGGTAGGAATACACACACACACACACACACACACACACACACACACACACACACACACACACACACACACACACACACACACACAAACACACGTGTGGATGTGTGTAAACACTTGACTAATTGTAAATTATAAATATTCTTGTACTGTTTAATGCTAAAATAATTTTGACCAACTAAGTACTTTAATCTGCTTCATCAGGAAATTTTGACCCATGACCTCCTTCAGGTACGGTGCTGGAGGTTTACACATTCAGAAAAAGGGATGAAGTGGTAGTATTTCTGTCCCCAAGGCTACAATTTACACTATTGTAATCATCTATGGCTAATTACTGGACCTCGGGACGGAAAGGTACATACACTGTATGTTCTCAAGCTGCTTCTCCCCTGAATGTCCAGTAACATACCATAATTCCTGAGAGCTTATTTGCATATTTATTGAATTGGATTTTTGTAATTATGATGAAACAAGTAGGCTTCTGATGATATGAGGGTGACTTTAAGATTTTCCTTAGCAAATCCATCTTCTTTAATCGCTGCCCTGAGCTCTTACCTTGAACTAAAGTGCTCTTCTCTCTTCCCTCAGGTGAGAAGCCTTTTAACTGCAGGTGGCCAAACTGCCAGAAGAAGTTTGCCCGATCTGATGAGTTAGTCCGGCACCACAACATGCACCAGAGGAACCTGACAAAACTTCAGCTGGCCATCTAAGGACCACCCTGTCATGAAAGCTGCTTCTGCTATCATTTGCGTCCAGTCTTGCAGGTTTCACCTCTGCATGTTTGGCTCTAAAACAGCAGATGAAGGGCCTGGCATTTAGTTATTAAACTGAAAAAAATATATACACACATAACAAACTGTGGAGTTTGCAGCCTGCAATGTTTCTATGACTGGAGCTTGAACCTTGCACTGTTCTAGGATTTACTTCACCTGCCCAAGTGTAATATTTCAAAGGAACGTATGAATTTAGTGTATTTATCATATGATAGGATTTCCATTAATATGAATCAGGATGACACTGTTGCTAAGTGACAGGAAAACATAACAGGCAAGGATAATGCCAGCTAATGACTCAATCTGTGATTTAGCTAGCTGTCATGCAGCCGTAAGGTTTTTCGAAAGGTTGAAAATGAACAGCAAGCGCAGTACCGAGATAAAAATGACTTAAATATAAACATTTTCTTCAGAAATCCTGGTAATTTATTATTTAAAAAAGTTCACTAAAATTGCATTCTGATTACACTTAGCATTTACTGCAAACATGAAGTCCGTGGATTTCACCATGGTGAGAAATATCAACTGTGGTGAACAAATCATAAATCTGTTCGTGGAATTTACTGGGCAAAAACTAAATAGGATAAATATGCTCGGCAGCATCATGTAGTAAACTACTTGGCTAGTTATATTTCATCTCCGAATCTAGCTGCAAGCATAAGTCTCCTATAGCTCATCAGGCTGAAGCTTATTCCAATGTCCACAGCGTGAAAGGAAGAGTTCTACTCTTCCTGAATATGATATTTCATCACAGGCTACCTTCCTAATATGTTTACTAGTACAGTACCCCTTTATACTGCTCTATTGACAGAGGCATGCATGTGTTTAAAACCTTATGATTACAAGAAATAGCTGTAATTAACTCAGTGAGTTTTTCCCTATTAGGAAAATCAAAAGACGTGTGCCAGAGCCCTTTACCATATATGGAAGTGAGAGTGACCTCAGGTGGGTGTCCCAACATGTTGTTGTTCTGCAGGACCTGGGAAGTGTAGTGGAACTTTGAAGAAATCCCATCTTAGAACAAAATCGGTTCCTGAACAAAATTTTGGAGCCACAATTGCATTCAGTTGCAGCACAAATGCTCAAACAACCTGCCAACCGCTACTGTGTGTATGTGTCAGTCTTATCACACAGCGCTTGCTCACAGGATGCCTACTGTGAAGTTTTCTCAGAGTATGAAGATATTTCTTGTGTTGCGTATTATTTCTTTTATTTCTACATCAGTAAGCCACTGTGGGAAATGGAAAATCTCTTGAAAGTGTAAAGGAAGCAAGGTAAAATAGGGAGAGCAAATGGTAGAGGTGAAGAAAGAAGTCATAATAAAAGTATGAAAACTGTATTCATGTCGGGTGAACGACACCTTCATTCTTTAGCTGAAACTTTACTCTTTATTCAGTTGGTTCACATAATGAATAAATTTGTCTTTTCTTACCTAAAACTTTATTGTTTATTCACCTGGTATGCCATAGTGTCATACAATGGTGGAGTGAGGAGGAGGTCAGCACCCAACATTATACATTTCCAATTAGAAAGTACGTCTTGGTTTATAAACAAATCAGTTTTGCAACAACATTTAAGAACAATTTAAGTTTGAAAACTGTACTTGGCTCTGGTAGGTGCGTACTGTGGTCGACCGAGGTGTAGTTTCATGTGTTTAGGGCTTGTGCAAGGCTTTAAACCAGGGGTCCCCAAACTTTTTCGAGGGCCACATAACTTTTTCCTTCCCTGATGGTGGGCCGAGGTCAGTTTGTAGCAGAAAAATTGTGATGATCGCGGGGCTGCATAAACATAAACATTCATTCTTTTCCAATAAGCCACGCATAACCAAATATGTGAGCCACTCCACTGAAAATAGGCTCTTGTGTTCAAAAATGAATTTTTTTACACAGTCAGATAGAGTAGACCCAAAGCTGCAAAACGCAGCAAAAAGTTTGTCAATACCTTGAAAACTGAGCGAGCTATACCATTTCTTGTGTCAGCATTCAACTAAAAATTTCAAAAGACGTTTTAGAGAAAAATGAGCACAAAGATTGCACTTCTTCCAAGATCATTAGTCCTTAGCAACCAAACAGTTTTATTCACCTCAGCCATATAAACTTTTAGAAAATATGTCTAGGAAGAGTTTTATGAAGAGATGATAAGAGAAATCATCCTCATTTTAACCTGACAGGCAATGATCTTATTGGAATAAAATCAGTATGTATCTTTTCGACCATTATATAAAGGTTCAAATGCCTTGAAATGATACTGATTGAAAAAAAAAAACACTGTCAGGTTCAAACAATCATACTGAAATTGAGAAAACTATATATGAGATAACCATATATCAAAACCTTCTGATCTCTTTATACAAGTAAGCTTCATCACCTCTGCCCTCAGCATTATCATCTTAATCTATATCCTGCTCAGCAGATAAGATCACATCTTGTTCACAAACACCAGTCATCACACTTTTATTAACAGATGCCTCTTCTTCATCAACATGAAAATCAAAATCTTCATCAACACAGCTGGCATCATCATCATCAGTTTGTTTATATGTAAAAGGAATGAAACATTTAAGTATTTTTCAGGTTTTGACCAATTTCCGTCCTAAACAACCCACGATGCAGCACTTCCAGTCCAGACAAGATTACACACAAATCAAATAATTAAAAAAATTCCATAAACGAATTTTGCATGCAGAGAAAAATACTCACAGGCAAAATAATCTTCAAAAACGCTAAGCATTCCGGCATCTTCAAAGCCCAATTCTCACGTCGAATTTAACATCTATACTAATTCTGCTAGACATCACAGATGACATTTCATTCTCCTTTTCCAGAAATGATGTGTATTTACAATCTTATGAATAAACTTAATGCCTGTTATTGAAGAGAAAGACGGAGATAAATTCAGCATGCAGCTAAACTAGAGTCAGGAAGTAAACCGGAAGTTAACGTGTGACGGGCACTGCGCTTGTGCAAGCCGAAGCTGACCAATCAGTGTGCTCATTTCAGATCTTCCTTAGCAACTAGCCTGCATTGTTCACAAGCATATTGTCCTCATAACCTTTATTTTATTCACAAAACAGCATTTTAATATCAAAACAGTATCCAAAATGGAGAGACTACTTCACGGCCGTTCTTCTGGTGTATGGATTATAGTGTGTCTTGTACCAAACTTGGTGAATAATTGCAAAGAAAACCAGTAAGTATGCTACTGTTTTTATCTAGTTTTATGAGGGAACTCGCCAGAAAAAAACATTTGGAAACAAATACATTTTTAGTGAGTTTTAGTCGATTTCACGTGAGCAACTGATAGTTTATGCAAAAGTCCGAATTTCAATAAAAATGGACCATTTTTACTTTCCTGGCCTTTATCTCAAAAGTGGTCTGTGCGACAAGCGCCTACTTTCGGTGGAGCACCTCACATATTAGTAACCCTTTCCGGGACCTTCACACAAAAAAGTCAGGAAATTAAAAAAAAAAAATGCTGCTTACTATCTAGTTGAGCAGCCCAAAAGTTTCTCGAACAGACGACTGGTTCAGCTCAGCCTGGCGTATAAATGTATTCTCCTGAGCTAACGGTCCACTTTTTAGCTTTGAGAGTTGTCTACTCGTATTTGGCCTTGCAAGGGATCACACTCGTCTTTGTGACTACATTCAGAGTGTCGGCATAGGTTGCATTCTTTGAATACGGCCACTGCCTCTTGACTGATAATACAAACAACCTTTTCTTTTCATTGAACAAAAAAAAAAATAGTTTGTCCACTTCAGGATAAATACCATGCATTCTGAATCAATTTTCTCTTTCATAACCTTTTCACCATTATTCTGTTCTATTTGACAGGGGAGAGTCTAAGATTTTTGTTTCTGAAAGGATGGGGGGGGGGGGGGGGGTTCAGATTGGGGCACAGACGGCAGAAGAGTGGAATTGAATGTCATGTTCTAAGTGTGTATTAGTCTTGATGGCGTGGCCAGATTAAAAAAAAAAAAAAATCACAATGTGACTCTGGTATGTTCAGGGGGCAGGGCCAAATGCCGTATCCGGCCTGTGGGCCGTAGTTTGGGGCCCACTGCTTTAAGGGAATTCCTTTGAATACATATAACTTTTTTATTTTGCAAAAATAAGCATAAAGAGGTTTATTGGGTTTTTTTTCCTAGGTGTTGAACAAAAACAACATACGTAATAATAAAAAAACAACTGCTGCGACTTGACATTATCTTGGCTACTGGTTTCTCCACACCTTTGTCAATACAGTAATGCAACTTTTGAAGTTTTATATACCACAAGAATGGGCTATTCATGTAAAGACACAACCATGTTAATGCTGAATTATTGTTAAGAATGCTGACCAACTGTAAGATCACTGTGCTGATTGGCAGTGGAAATTAGTCTGCAGGGGCACTTAGACACAACAGCGCAACTTCATGGACACTTCAGTACTCGCACTGAAAGTTCTTTTACCACAGAGGACATACTCATGCCCTCTCTAGTGCTGCCAAGCTGTACAATAATACATGCACGTTCTATTTACTACATTAGCTCCTAGGATATTTTTTGACTAATTTATTACTTCTTCTTGTAAATTAATTCTCTTTTAATAAACTAAGCATTCATTTCCCTACACATATACAGAAACCCTCTTTACTATATCACAATTCCAATGTTTGTATTCATGAACCGACCATAATGGTATAACTCCTAAAACTTTTGTCTGTCTGCCCTGTAAATAGCATCTCTCTGTAACCATCAGGAGTTAAATTATGAGTAGGTCACACTGGCTATGTGACTTTGGTTTGTGGTCAAGTTGTAAATACTGCTGTCACTCCACAGTTGGAACAAAAAATAAATACTTCATTTTGCGGAAAACGTGACTCACATTAGCAAAGACAGGAAATGTGAAAACTACTTGGATGGGATTTTTCTGTTCATTAAACTGTGTTTTATTTTATCTGTATCATATGAATATATGCTGTATGTTGTTGATAACATTTTTTTATATAATTAAAGTGTTGATATCTGTAAAAACATGTTTGTGTGTGTGTGTGTGTGTGTGTGTGTGTGTGTGTATGTGTGTGTGTGTGTGTGTGTGTGTGTGTGTGTGTGTGTGTGTTCATGAATTAACTTTGGAACTTCCCAAATGAAATGAGAATCCTGCTACTGGACCACTGAGAGCTGAATCGATTCTTGTTTTAAGAATAAGAAAAATTACATCAAAAATCCCAAACAATAAAAGTGTTAATTAAAATCAGTCTTGGGGTTCATAGGTGTCTTTTTTGACCTCAATGAATTTCAAATGCTTTGTAGTGCCTCAATCATTCAAACTTTAAATTTACATATCAAACAAAAATACTGTAAATATGATATTCGTCAACAAAAAATATTATCTGAGGCATAACAGTCAGTTGTATTTAAACAATGTATATACTGTAGTTTAATGTTAAGACGTTTCAAAAACATATTTTTGTCAAATCTCAATGTACTGTTTATTTTACTAATTTTACTTTAATATTAATAGAGTAATTTGTACAGTAAGATTAATTTTAAACATAAACACAATATTTGCAAAA
This sequence comes from Plotosus lineatus, assembly GCA_024760905.1. Classification (NCBI taxonomy): domain Eukaryota; kingdom Metazoa; phylum Chordata; class Actinopteri; order Siluriformes; family Plotosidae; genus Plotosus; species Plotosus lineatus. The sequence continues at coordinate 47,546,950 of CM045733.1, forward strand.
ATTAAAGTTAAACAACTGTCGAAGGAAATGTTACCTTTGTACGAGAAGCCATAACAAAGGCTATTACAGCAAAACAAGCCTCAAATCTATCAGAGCCAAACATACCAGGGACCAACCAAAGAACAAGCTGAAGCCAATAAATTGAAGCCTGATCTCAGGTTTTAAAGAATTAAACAATCCTGACCGGAATATTTATGTTAAGTATGTGCAAAGCCAGCAAACGGACTCACAAATCCATCCAAACAGGCGGATTTTTTTTCACCTTGTAGGTTGTCTGAAGGGGCCAAGAAAACCAGATAATGCTCAGGAAAACTCTTTCAAATGATGTAACACCTCTCTGTGCATTAAAGACCATTTCGAGCTTGAAAGAAATAAATAATAAGTGCTGCCATACTTCAAAAATGTTGTGTAAAAATAAACCATGAAAATTTAATTTTACTTTCATTTTCTTCTGTTCACTTACATCCAATGTATGCAAAATGTTTCGAGTATTTTTTTAGAAGGAAGGAGGTGAATTCATATATATATATATATATATATATATATATATATATATATATATATATATATATATATATATATATATATATATATATATATATATATATATATATATATATATATATATATATATATATATATATATATATATATATATATATATATATATATATATATATATATATATATATATATATATATATATATATATATATATATATATATATATATATATATATATATATATATATATATATATATATATATATATATATATATGTATGTATGTATGGATATATATAATAAAATTAAAAGGACAGGACAAAGACTTTCTATTGAGCACTCTCCTACGGAAGGATCTACTCAGAAAATCCTATATATATATATATATATATATATATATATATATATATATATATATATATATATATATATATATATTTTTTTTTTTTTTTTTAAATGTTGCATGTAGAATTAATTAAGAGGCAAACAGTTCCTAAACAGTGAAGGAAGTGTGCAGTGCATATTTTAATTGTATTCCTTGTGATAAAAGTATGAAAAGGTTATTATTTTCAAAATAACGAATCATAAATTTTATTTGAAAACAAATTTAAAAATAGAATGAAAAGCCTTTTAAGAGTGTTTTACAGGTTATGAGATAAACATGGAGTGGGTTGCAAAAGTGGTTCCATCACCATGGAAGATCAAAATGAGTCGACTGACCTGTTGACGAAGAACTTTCTCTGCTCCGTGGTTCTTGTCGACCCTCTTTCAGATGATGTGCAGTGCACTGCAGTGCACCTGATGTGTCCGCTATTGAGAAAGAACCTTCTGATCTGAAGGTTTCTTTCACCAAGAAAACCATAAAGAGAATAAACACTGTAACACTAGTAAACAACACACTTATAGCCATGTTTATCTAAATATTTCAAATAAGAAGCCTGAATGGCCAGCATGTGACCTGTGCAAGTTTTCTCTGTGTGAATACTGTTCCAATCATCGATACATCTGTACACAATGAATGCCAAATATTCAGTAGTTGATAGTTCATTATCTTATTAGTTTTAGCAATAAAAAAAAATATATAAACATTCAGCTTTGTACAGTTTTACTAGATTGTTCTAGTTCTAGAGAATATTTTATTGGAAATTATTCTTTCAACCACTTGGACCCAGTGAATTTTTCTCCATCTGCTGAGAATCACATGACAAGCTTAAGGAGCCAGGATTATAATAACAGTCCTAATAAAGAAAAAAACTATTGCCAATTCATCATTCACCATTTTCCTTATCTCTACTCAAATACTTTTGGATTTGCCGACTTGTCTGGGACAAGAAACAAAGCAGAGAAATAAAAAGAAAGACGGCTTCTATTTTATTGTTATTTTTCTAACTTACAGAATACTTGACTATGACTTTTACACACTCCAGAAGGGTTACAGTGCATCCGAGTTACATCGAGGGGGAAAAAAAGGCTTTCTTCAAAAAGCACATAGTTTGCATTGAAGCTGCAGCTTTAGGAATGTAGCCGACAGCTCTCTGATTATATTTCATCTTGAACCCGAACACTAGCTGTGGATGTCTAACTCAGCTCTTCCTTCAGCAATTTGCTTGGCCCCTGGTGCTGTGTAAATTAGCAAGCCTCTCCACCCTATTACTCAGAAGGAAAAGCCCCGCTATATCTCAGAGTGACAGTGCTTAATCTCTGTCCCAGATTTGGCCTGGATGGCCTTTGAAGGCAAAGGAGGCTGCTTTGTGTAACTCTGCTGCAGTCCACTTGTACTGGACACTGTTCAAACTTGCCACTTCAACTGAATCAGCCGTTGGTCTTGTTTCAATGTACAAAGTGGGGATCTTTATAAAGCGGGTGGATGAGCCGATGAAATGCTAACATTAAGGACTGTCCAAAAACACAGAGTCTGGACTTTGTGAAAAACGGTGGAAACAGACTGGTGCTTTCATATCATTGTTCAACTTATGAACCTGAATTCCTTGCCTATAAAATTATGTTTTAGAGTCACAATACACCAATAATAAAAAACACACTTCAATACTGCTTATGTAGAAGATGCTCTATCATAAACGGGGGGGGTCCAGTGTCCTTGATGTACAGAAAATAAGCAAATAAAATACAGCAAATGTTGTCATTACAGGATTTTTTGCTTTAGGCAAAAAAAAAAAAACAAAAATCCATCAAACCCTAGCTTTATTAAAATAAAAAAACCTTATGTTTGCCAATGAGGTTATGTTTTTGTCACAGTTGGTTTGATGGTCTATTTGTTTATTTGTTTAGTAGCAACTTTATGCGAAGGTTAAGAATGGATTTCGATCTTTTGGAAGGTTTGGCAGATAGAATACTATGGGCAGTTTAGCCTAATGCTTGGAGAAATGCCTTTAGTACTGAAAAGTTGCTGGTTTGGTTCCTGAACCGCAGGAAAAATGTGTGGCGGTGGGGCAGTTTGCTGCATCTTCTCGTCCTCTACCTTTACCTTGAAGTGCCCTTGAGCAAGGTATCTAATCCCCATCTACTCAGGCGCTCCCAATATGTGAA
>CM045733.1:47555000-47607500 GCA_024760905.1 Plotosus lineatus
ATTAGCGACAAGTAAGATGATAAATTTTACACAACTATACACACAATTTAAAATGATGTGACCTATAATGAATTTCACACTTTTGTTCCTTTGTCTTTAGTATAATAGTATAATATAATGCAGCCTGTTTGATTCACAGTCATAATATTACAAAACAGTGTTCTGGGTAAATAATGCTTGGCACTCACAGCTTTTAATGATCACTTGGAGCAGGTAGCATCACCTTTGTTATGCTTTAAAACGCAGAGAAAGGCCCAAGTCAACCATAACTTTCACATAACTGTGCTGCGCATCATGAAAGGGAAAATACTGGGAATGAAAATACGAAATACAGTCGGCCCTCTACTTACAAAATGAATCCGTTCCAGAGCCTTTTTCGGAACCTGGAGTTTTCGTAAGTAGAGGCGCATTTTACATGTAAAACGCGTGATTCGTTCCAAGGCTCCCAAGACTACCCCATAAACCCTTGAAAAATGATAAAAGTACACCCATTTTGCATGAAATATGTGTTAAAAGTAAAATAAAAATTATTTATTAAACCATTTTATTAACATATTTATTAATTAAACCATTATTAAACATTTTTTATTAATGCACATATACACACACACACACACACACACACACACACACACACACACACACACACACACACACAAACAACACAAATTTATGCGGAATGCGGGCTCCTCTCACAAGCAGCACGCAGCCGACGTCGGAGCTTTTGAGATGGGGCATTCAAGGCGCGCATGGCAGATCGGAGGTCCGGACTCAACATTAACTTGTTTCCTTGAGGGATCCTAGGTCTGGATGAGCCGCATTTTGCTCACATTCGGCGGAGCGCGCCACATTTATTAAACATTTACTGAATTAAACAACTTAAAAAAAACGAAAAATAAGCTGAGCACTCTCAAAAGAGAGTTAAAGAACACCTGCCTCCGTTCTGATGGACTCTGTACGCAGTCCTGTGTCTGTCAGGGCAAGTGCGCCACATCTTTGCTCAAATCGTTCATAAAAACTGTTTTCATTCCTTATTGTTCCACTTGGTTGTCTAGTCATGTAAACCCATCATCATTACCAATGAGCTGTAAATATAAGATTATAAGATGAGCATTCTCAAATAAACTCACGAAACTCACAAACCAACAGTACAACTCTCCTTTACGCGTGTGACAAACAGGCATCTGTACACTACTTTGGAGATTCAGAACATTTTTATGAACCAATTTTTTTATTAAACAAATCAAACAATATTAAACATTGTTTATGAACCAATTTTTTAATTAACCAAACCAAACAATATTAAACATTATTAAACATTTGTGATGCACTCCGCCAAGTGCGGGAGGCGTTGTGGCTGACACCGGAGCTTTTGGGGTGGAATGAGGCTTGCCCGGACCTCCCATATGTCAAGCAGGTAAGTGCACTTTGAACACTTGTTTAGTACTCAACATTCACCTGTTTGCTTGAGGGATCGGACCAGTGCTGTAGTGGTGGGTACACGCCGTTACAAGCCGTGTACCCACTTGTTTTAGTGGCTGAGTTGCGTGTACTGATTTAATTTGGTGTACTTTATAGTTGATCAACGTAAATTTCCGCGACTGTGTAAATAAAAAGCGGCGATGAAGTGCTACATAGTTTCAAAGCCAAAGCCACACCTTCCCCGGGCTCTGTGCACCTCAGCCCACTTCGTGTATGAGGTGCTGCTGCGCGCCTCAGTTGCTTTGCTGCCATCGTGTACTTACTTATTTTTTAACGACTACAGCAATGGATCGAAGGTCCGGATGAGCCGCGTTTTGCCCACATTCGGCAGAGTGCGACACATTTATTAAACATTTACTGAATTAAACAACTTAAAAAACAAAAAATAAGCTGCAATGACCACTTTCAAAACTCACGAACCAACAGTACAGCTCTCCTTTACGCGTGTGACAAACAAGCTTTATTGGAGGCCAATGGGAGGCCAGCAGTGCGGGATGTTGGGAGACAGCCAATGAGAGTGCAACTCATGCATTGTTTGAATTTTTAAATGGCATGTTTGAATTTTTGAATGGCGCGTTTGCCGCTTTTCGTAAGAAGAGATTGTTTCGTATACAGAGGGAGAAAGAGGAGAGGGTTTTTGTTTCAAAACCCATAAAAAAAATAAAATGATATGACTTCTGACAGAGTTCCATGCAGGGGTGAAAGTAAGATAAGATTCTTGCAGGAACTGTGCAACGCAAAACTTTTTTAGAAATAAAAATAAAGATGTTAATAAAGCCTGATCTTTCTGACTTTGATTCTTAAATCCTGTGCACATCCTTGAGTACATTATGTAAGATGTCGAACACATAATGTAATAAATGGCAAAACATTTATTTTCAGGTAAAGTCCATATAACGTACAGTATTTCTTTAGGGGGAGATTACATCAGAACAACAATGACACAAGAACATCAACATCATTAAAATGTTTTCAATAGCTTTCTGCCAGCCTCAGCTCACAGTAAATGTACTACTACTAGCGCACACACACACACACACACACACACACACACACACACACACACACACACACACACACACACACACACACACACACAGACAAAAAAAAACCCCAAAAAAACCAACAACAACAACAACAAAAAAAAAACAATCATACAGCCTACTATTGTGTTCTAGTGTACTAACATTGTCAGCCATTCATGACCTATTTCTGGTCTACTGCATCGTTTACCTGCTCATTGTGTTTCCTCTCCACTTTCCGCTCTCTTTTCCTCAAGTGGGAATCATCCCTCTTTCATTTCTATTAAACATAAAATAAAACTTTCTTTGCTTTTTTTTACCTCCCTTCTTTGAATCGCCACCTTATTGTGGCAGAGGGGTTTGCGTTTCCTAATGATCCTAAGAGCTATGTTGTCTGGAGCATTATGCTCCTGGCAGGGTCAGCCAAGGCAAACAGGTCCTGAGTAAAGGTCCAGATGAAGTGTAGTTCAAAAGACCCATAAATGGAAAAACATACAAGGACACAGTTTACCTTGCCAGGATTCAGGTCACCAGGGTCCCCCCCCCGGATCCAGGCCGAGGGGAGGGGCTAAAAGGTGAGTGACTGATGTCCAGGCTAGTGCCCATAGAGCCCGGCCAGCCCCAGCACAAAAAGGAGGCATTGGTCCGCTCTCCCATGGACCACCCAGCTTGTGGGAGGGGTTATAGTGGTTGGGTGCATTGTGAGTCTGGTGACAGCCGAAGGAATGAGTTCTGTTGGACCAATCTTTGGGTACCGAGACTGACTCTTGGGACATGGAATGTCACCTCTCTGGCAGGGAAAGAGCCTGACTAGATTCAGAGATACTGACTAGATATAGTCGGACTCATGTCAGTGCAAAACTTGGGCTCTGGAACCATAACTCGAATGGTGTTTCATTGTTGGACTTCTGTGCTCGTCATGGCTTGTACAGCAGTAAAGCACCATGTTGAACATAAGGGTGTCGATAAGTGCACTTGGCATCAGGACACCCTAGGCCGCAGTTTGATGATTGACTTTGCAGTCATGTCACTGGATTTGTGGCCACATGTTCTGGACACTCAGGTGAAGAGAGGAGCTGAGCTGTCAACCTATCATCACCTGGTGGGGAGCTTGTTCCATAGCAGGGGAGATGGAAGGAATACTTTGAGGACATCCTTAATCCCACCAACATAACCTTTTTGGAGGAGGAAGACTCTGAGGGTTTGGGTGGGGGTCCTTTCATCACCGGGGCTGAGGTTGCTGAGGTAGTTAAAAAGCTCCTCGTTGGTCGGACTCCAGGGGATGAGATCTGCCCTGATTCTCTCAGGGCTCTGGATGTTGTAGGACTGTCCTGGTTGACACATCTCTGCAACATTGCATGGTCATTGGTTAGTGAGGGCCATACCTCTGGATTGGCAAACCGGGGTGATAGTCCCCTTTTTTAAAAAGGGGGACCAGAGGATGTGTTTTATCGTGGAATCACACACCTCAGCCTAAGCATGGGTACTGGAGAAGATGATCTGAACAATGGTTGAACCTCAGATTCAGGAAGAACAATATGGTTTTCGTCCTGGTCCCCGGCACTCTTGACCAACTCTATACACGCTACAGGATCCTGGAGGGAGCATGGGAGTTTGCACATTCTGTCCACATGTGTTTTGTGGATTTAGAGAAGTCTTTTAACCATGTCCATCGGGCTATCCTGTGAGGTGTGCTCCGGGAGTATGGTGTACCGGACCCATTGCTACAGGTCATTTGGTCTCTGTATTACAGGAGCCAGAGCTTAGTCCGCATTGGTAACAGCAGGTTGAATTTATTTCCGGTGAGGGTTGCAGGCTGTCCTTTGTCACCAATTCTATTCAGTTGATGTTATCCTTGAGGTTTCAACAATCCAGGACCTCCAGCTCTCATTGGAGTGATTCGCAGCTGACTGCAAGGCAGCCGTGATGAGAATTAGCATCTTCAATCTGAGGCCATGGTTCTCAGCTGGAAAAGGGTAGAGTGCACCTTTTGGGTCTGGAATAAGATCCTGCCATAAAATGGATGAGTTTAAGTGTCTCTGGATCTTGTTCACGGATGAAGGAATGATGGAGCAGGAGATCGACAGGTGGAGCACTGCATTCTTTGCTGTAAAGACGTCATGGTGAAGAGGGAGCAGAACCACAATGCAAAGCTCTCTATTTACCAGTTGATCTACATTCCAGCCCTCACCTATGGTCATGAGCTTTGGATAGTGACTGAAAGAGCAAGATCGTGGATACAAGTGGCTAAAATGAGCTTCGTTTGCATGGTGGTGGAGCTCCCCCTTAGAGATAGGGTAAGAAGCTCAGCCATCCAGGAGGAGCTTGTAATAGAACCACTGTTCCTCTGCATTGAGAACAGCCAGTTGAGGTGGCTCTGGCATCTGTTTAGAATGCCTCCCAAATTCCTCCCTGGTGTGGTGTTTCGGGCATGTCCAACCAGGAAGAAACCCCGGGGTTGACCATGAACACGGTGGATGGATTATGTTTCTTGGCTCTCTGGGAATGCCTTGGTGTTACCCACGGAAGAGCTGGAGGAAGTGGCTGGGGAGAGGGACGTCTGGACCTCATTGCTTTGGCTGCTGCCCCTATGACCCAACCCCAGATTAAGTGGAAGATAATGATTATGATGATAATTTTTTGACCTTCAAGGGTGTTAGGATCCTGCTCCCTATCAAAAGGATGCATGCGACCTCCAGCTGACCCCCCAGTACAGTCTGGGGTCCTTCCATCACCTTGGCAACCAGGCATCCAATGAAAATAATACATTGAGTTTTCTGTCTTCCACTACAAGTTGCAACCTATCAGAGTAAGTGAGTACCATAGCATACAAATTACAGTATTCATCCAGCGCACTAACACCTAACACATGTCAGAGAGGGTAAAAAAGAAAGTAGTCGCCTTGTATGCGTGTTTGAAAGTTGCTTTTCCAAGGCGTTCCGGTGCGTTCTAGTAGAAAAGGTCTGTATTTTTCTCACCTGCACAACATTCCAGTGCATTCTGGTTCACTTTCACTTCTGGTTCCATCACATGTTAAGGTTGTTTATCAGCATTGTATTCTACAGCACGGGTGGCACGGTTGGGTAGTGATCAGCACTTCTGCCTCACAGCTGTTTTTGAGTCAATGGCTTGATCAGGGCATCTCTGTGTGGAGTTCATTTGCTCTCCTCATGCTTGTGTGGATTTCCTCTGGGTGCCCCTGTTTTGTCCTACAGTTCAAAGACACATTAAAAATGTATATTAGGCTCAATAGCTGTATATGTGAATGTGAGTACGATTGGTTTTGTGTGTGTGTGTGTGTGTGTGGGTGTGTGTGTGTGTGTGTGTGTGTGTGTGTGTGTGTGTGTGTGTGTGTTGGGTCTGGGATGGTCTGAGATGTTCAAAGTGTGCCCACCATCCCCCACAATCTCCCTGTAACATTAATAAAAATAAAAGAGGTTCAGGAGCTGACATGATGTGACATTTCACAGAGTTGTTTAGTTCTTAATTCCGATTGGTTGGATGGTATTAAATACTTTTCTGTAACTCTGAAACAGGGCTTCTGTGGTGCAGACTTGACATATAGTGATAAAAGATGTGTATAATAACTGATATGATGAAGTTTTCTATAAGGAGGGGTTTATGTATTTTTCTGGACTGGGAAAGCATTCAGCACAGAGGCTCTGTGTCTTCTTGGGAATATGACAGAGAAAAACAGATGCTGGAGGGGGAACTAATTATGGCAGATATAACATAAATGAAAACAGGATCTAACTTATGTTCCACAAAATTAATGTAAGTATAAGCAGATTAAATCTTCCCTGTACCTTTATTTAATTAAAATCACACACATATGTACAGTATACATACATACATACATACATACATACACACACACACACACACACACACACACACACACACACCATATATATATATATATATATATATATATATATATATCTCAAGAAAACTTCATGTTGATAATTCTCAATTTGTATAGCAAATTTTAAAGGGATGATGATTAAGGTTTTAAGGACAAATAAAAATGGTAATACATAATACTACTTCATATTCTGTAGCCACTTAATCCTAATTGGGGTTGTGGGGAAGCTGACTGGGCAAGGCCAGAGTACACTCTGGACAGCTTGCCCGGCCATCGCAGGGCAGAAACTATGCAGCTACTCTTGACGAAAGTCATGGTTCTTTTACATGCCTCACACCATAGATTGTGAGAGACATGGCCAGCCTTTGATATCCCAGTTAGCTGCACTGGGGGGACAGTGACAACTCGTTGAGAGTGGGGCTTGAACCCTCAACCTTAGGATCAGTGATCCAGCACCTTTACCACTAGGTCACCACTGCCCCATCATAATACAAATGGCAGTAAAAATCTTTAGGGAAAATAAAACCCTGAACTCATAGACTATGCCAAAATGAAGAGCTGTGTCTTTGGGGGGTGGCAGAATGTGGACTGGTAAACTTTTGCTTAAACTCAGAGCAGCTACTTGAAAAAGTTGGCTACTGCAATTTATACGGCTAAAAAAACAATACACTTTTTATGTGTTCTGGGGTGATCTGGGTTGGATATGCTTGTATATTAGATACATTTTAATGCTTATAATCATAACATTGTGCTTGGTGCTGAAGACATGTTAACGTAAGCTGTGTTCAGTAAAGTGAGGTTGAAACAACTATGATCTAAAGTTTTCAGGAAGAAGGAAACACACAGACTTCCAGAGGTAGAGCATCTGTGCATTCACAAATCTCTCTTGAATACTTTTAAAATGGGCTGAACCCAAAGAAAACAGAGGATACTCAGTCCTCCCGGTAGTAGCTAGAGTTCATTACGTGCTGCCTTCATTTGTCAAAGCTAATTTGGGAACAAGAACAATACTTGGTTTAACAGGGTAAACAAATTGCCTTATCACCATGCTGAAATTTTGATATATTCAGAAAAAAAAACAAAAAACAATTTCTACGAATGGTCCCCAAGGTGATAGTATCTTGCGCAAACAGCCTATAACGATTCACAACCAAAACTATTAGTGCAAAAGGTTACATTATTAATAGTCGTAGCCCACACCAGGGTCACTGATAGGATGTTTATGTATAAATGACTTAATTTAGACCAGTTTTCTGCCTACACAGTGTGTAAAGGTGAAGCATAATGAATCAAACGGGATGAAATGAGATTCAGTTGGAAGGTTATTATTCAAAAGCATTTTACATCCAGACCCTGACATGTGACATATAAATCTTTCAAAATTTCTTTTCAGAAGGAAAGAAAGCCAGTAGACAAAGAACATTGCAGCTATTTCACAGCAAGAAGCTCTTGCATTCAAAACTCACAGTTAAATTGGTTCTTAGTCTGTGTAGCTTGCATGTTTTCTCTGCTTGCATGTACTAGTCCTTCTCAAAAAATTAGCATATTTTGATAAAGTTCATTATTTTCTGTAATGTACTGATAAAAATTAAACTTTCATATATTTTAGATTCATTGCACACCAAATGAAATATTTCAGGTCTTTTATTGTTTGAATACTGATGATTTTGGCATACAGCTCATGAAAACCCAAAATCCCTATCTCAAAAAATTAGCATATTTCATTTGACCAATTAAAAAAAAAAAGTTTTTTTAATACAAAAAAGTCAACCTTCAAATAATTATGTTCAGTTATGCACTCAATACTTGGTTGGGAATCCTTTTGCAGAAATCACTGCTTCAGTGCGGCGTGGCATGGAACCAATCAGCCTGTGGCACTGCTGAGGTGTTACGGCGGCCCAGGATGCTTCGATAGCGGCCTTAAGCTCATCCACAGTGTTGGGTCTGGTGTCTCTCAACTTTCTCTTCACAATATCCCACAGATTCTCTATGGGGTTCAGGTCAGGAGAGTTGGCAGGCCAATTGAGCACAGTAATACCATGGTAAACCATTTACCAGTGGTTTTGGCACTGTGAGCAGGTGCCAGGTCGTGCTGAAAAATGAAATCTTCATCTCCATAAAGCTTTTCAGCAGATGGAAGCATGAAGTGCTCCAAAATCTCCTGATAGCTATCTGCATTGACCCTGCCCTTGATAAAACACAGTGGACCAACACCAGCAGCTGACATGGTACCCCAGACCATCACTGACTGTGGGTACTTGACACTGGACTTCAGGCATTTTGGCATTTCCCTCTCCCCAGTCTTCCTCCAGACTCATGCAAAATTTGCTTTCATCCGAAAAAAGTACTTTGGACCACTGAGCAACAGTCCAGTGCTGCTTCTCTGTAGCCCAGGTCAGGCGCTTCTGCCACTGTTTCTGGTTCAAAAGTGGCTTGACCTGGGGAATGCGGCACCTGTAACTCAGTCCACTGCTTCCACAGGTCCCCCAAAGTCTGGAATCGGCCCTTCTCCACAATCTTCCTCAGGGTCCGGTCACCTCTTCTGGTTGTGCAGCATGTTCTGCCACACTTTTTCCTTCCCACAGACGTCCCACTGAAGTGCCTTGATACAGCACTCTGGGAACAGCCTATTTGCTCAGAGATTTCTTTCTGTGTCTTACCCTCTTGCTTGAGGTTGTCCATGATGGCCTTCTGGACAGCAGTCAGGTCGGCAGTCTTACCCATGATTGCGGTTTTGAATAATGAACCAGGCTGGGAGTTTTTAAAAGCCTCAGGAATCTTTTGCAGGTGTTTAGAGTTAATTGGTTGATTCAGATGATTAGGTTAATAGCTCGTTTAGACTACCTTTTCATGATATGCTAATTTTTTGAGATAGGAATTTTGGGTTTTCATGAGCTGTATGCCAAAATCAAAAGTATTAAAACAATAAAAGACCCGAAATATTTATGTTGGTGTGCAATGAATCTAAAATATATGAAAGTCTAATGTTTATCAGTACATTAGAGAAAATAATGAATTAATCACAATATGCTAATTTTTTGAGAGGGACCTGTAGATGACAAGGTCAAAAGTTTAAACTGAGAAAATGTATCATTTTAAGAGGAAAATACAATATGTTGATTTTAAATTTCATGATGTCAACAAATTTCAAAAAAGCTGGGGCAGGTATCAATAAGAGGCTGGAAAAGTAAATTGCACTTATAATGAACAGCTGGAAGACCTATCACCACGAATGAGGTCCATTGGCAACATGGCTGAGTATAAAAAGAGCTTTTCAGCACGAAAGTGTCTCTCAGAAGCGAAGATGGGTAGAGGATCACCATTAACCCCCCATATTTTGCATAGAAAGATAGTGGAGCAGAATCAGAAAGGTGTTTCCCAGTGATTGCAAAGAGTTTGAAGTTATTATCATCTACAATGCATAACATCATCCAAAGATTGAGAGAATCTGGAAAAATCTATGCGTAAGGGTCAAAGCCGACAAACCATACTGGATGCCTATAGAGAACATTTGGTGCATCATAAAGAGGAAGGTGGAACAAAGAAGGCCCAAGACAGTTGAACAGTTAGAAGCCTGTATTAAACAAGAATGGGACAGCATTCCTATTTCTAAACTTGAGAAACTTGTCTCCTTGGTCCCCAGACGTTTGCAGACTGTTGTAAGAAGAAGAGGGGATGCCTCACAGTGGTGAAAATGGCCTTGTCCCAACGTTTTTGAGATTTGTTGGCACCATGAAATTTAAAATCAACATGTTTTTCCCTTGAAATGATATATTTTCTCAGTTTAAACTTTTGACACTATCATCCACCTTCTATTCAGAATAAAATATTGGAATTTGGTGGTTCCACATCATTGCATTCAGTTTTTATTAAATTTGTATAGTGTGCCAACGTTTTGGGCATCCGGTTTGTAACTCATTCATTTTTTCATTTATTTTCTGAACCACTTAATCCTAATAAAGGTCGCAGGGATGGTGGTTCCCATCTCAGCTGCCTCTGAGCAAGGGCAGAGGACTCCCTGGACAGCTCGCCAGACCATTGCAGGGCAGAAACATGCAAATGGCAATGCGGCCTACTCTTTTTGAAAGTCAGCAATGGTTCTTTTACATACCTCTCATCATAGACAGGAAGAGACATGGCTGGTTTTTGATAACCCAGTGAGCTGTACTGGCTGTAAGCAATGACAACTCATTGATAGTGGGGCTTGAACCCTTTCCTTCTGATCAGTAATCCAACATTTTTCCATCGGGCCTCCAGTGCCCCCATTATCATAAATATTACTTTAATTTCAGTATGTTAGCAAAAACTACAGTACAATATTGGACCATTCATCTGACTGCCACTATCATCATCATTAATACAATAAAGGAAAAGCACGAAAAAAGCACATCTAGAATTTGTTTTTTATGTTGACTGTAGTGAGTGCAAACATTTGCCCTTGATTGCCATAGACCTTCAAGAATGAATAACGGTTGCAAAACCCTGCAGAATTTTGTCATGTACTATTCAAGCTAAATAGATGCTTATACCCGTTTACAGTAATAAGAATGCCTCAACAGTATACTGTAACACTACATGAAATTGCTAAACATTTATAAGAGTAGGGCGCCCTCTTGTGTCCTATTATAGTAGAACACACTGTTGGGCGTCTCTGCCACACATTTAAATCAAGATACATATACAGTAGTCTATTGCAGGGAAGTCAAACTCATGCTACAAAGGGCAATGTGGTGGCACGTTTTTTGTTTCAACCAAGTAGCAGCACACCTGACTTACTCATTTTAAAAAAGTTTGAGTCTTCTGGCAGTTGATTGGCCAATCTGTGTGCTCTGTCCAGAGACTGACCAATCAACTGCCTGAAGACTCAGCTCAGTTGTTTAAATGAGCCAAGTCAGGTGTTCTGCTGCTTGGTTGAAATAAAAATATACAATATGCAACCACGTGGCCCTTTGAGGCATGAGTTTGACACCTGTGGGCTATTGAACTTTTTGCATCTCCTTTGGTGAGATGTACAAGTGGTAGCTAAGTCATGCTCACAAAAGGTTATTGGAAATTGAGATGTCATGATCAAATGTGTGTATCCATCAAATCAATGATTCCACAATGATCACTGATTGATGGTTTGGAACAATGGTGATGGCTGGTTGTTGGATAGTGGCGAAAGGTGACTGGTCTTTAGCAGTGATTTCAAATAAATTTCAAATTGGTGATCAGTTATTAGTTATTGAAAACAATGGTGAACAGTAATTAGTCATTAAAAAGAAGGGTCATCAATAATTGGTCTTTGTGAACAGCAATGATAAATGGTGTGTTGCTGTGAACAGGAGTGATTAATGATTGGTTGTCAAGAGCAATGGCGAGCAATGATGAGTTTTGGCAATGGCGATGGTCAGTGGCAATACTGATCAGTGATTGTCTGGTTGGAACAATGGTCTCCATTAATTAGTCAGCATGAAAGATGAAGATCTGAAAATGTTTATTGAAACCCATACTAAATAACAATTGATCTTTGGGAACAATGGTGGTCAGAGACTTGTTGGGAAAAATTATGATTAAGTTATTGTTAAAAGCAATGAAACAGTGAGTGGTTGTTGGGGAAAAATTGTGATCAGTGATTGGGCATTAGGGCAGTAGTGGTCTAGTGGTATAGGGCACTGGATCGCTGATCCAAAGTTTGGGGGTTCGAGTCCCATTCTCCACAAGGTTGTCACTGTCCCCCGCCCAGTGCAGCTAACTGGGTTATCAAAGGCCGGCCATGTCTCCCACTGTCTATGGTGAGAGGCATGTAAAAGAACCATTGCTGACTTTCGTAAAGAGTAGGCTTCAAAGCCGTCGGCGTGTTTCCGCCCTGCGATGGCCTGGCGAGCAGTCCAGGGTGTACTCTGCCCTTGCCCGAAGTTGGCTGGGATGGGCGCCAGCCTCCCTGCGACCCAAATTAGGATTAAGCGGTTACAGAAAATGAACTGATGATCAGGCATTGGGGAAGCAAGGCATGTATAAACACAACTTGTCATTTTATACAGACAATGAGTCAAGTGAACCTGTCTTAACTCATATAACCAGCATCTGTGATGTGAGGTAGAGATTTTTATCGAATGCAAGACACCAGCACTCACTCACATACTCATTTAAAAAAACTACTTACTTCTACTCGGGCAGCAAGGGGTCTGGAACCCAATTTAGGCGACCAGATGAAGGTGGGACACACCTTTAACACCTCGCTAAACCATTGCAGGGCAAACAGACTCAACCATTCATACTAACATCTAAGGGCAATCGAGACTATGCCTAATATGGATGTTTTGGACAGTAGCGAAAAAACCTGGGTACAAAAACCCATTCAAGAAGAACAGGGAGAACATGCAAACTCCACAAAGAAATGGATGGAATTGGGACTTGAAGCAAGGACCTTTGTGCATGCAGACTTGTTAGACACTGTACCACCATACCGCCCCAACTCACCATAAACTGCTCAAACCCCCCCTCCCCCTCCCCCCAAAAAAACCCAACAACAATCTGTCAGGAGTGTTCAAAAAACAAAACAAAAACCCCACAAACATCAAACATAGCAATTCACTGAAACAGGCAACATTGCAATACATTGTTTTCAATAAAAATGAATGGTAGTGCTTATTTTTTTTCCACAACAGATATCAGGAAAAGCCCCTTTGCACACCAATCTTGTTGTTTCTGTGGAATGTGACCTCACTCGGCTTTGTCTAATGGCGCAGATTGATGATGTAAGTTGCCAGACCTTGGCAGAGTCCAGATGAATCACAGTGGTGTTGGGACACCTGGTGCTGCACAAACAGTTCATTGTTTTGGTGCCAGAGTAACAGCTCGACTGCATGCTTCTGTTTACTTTAAACATGACGAGGCACAGATTAACCCAGAGACTAAATTATACTGTCAATGAGGAATCTATAGTGTGCAGTAGGTCAGCCTGGGTCACGGATAAACAGGACAACTATTGTACTAATAAAATGATCTTATATATCATAGATAGAAAATTTAATTATTTCATTCATTTTATGAACCATTTCATCCTAATTAGGGTCACAGGGAGATCGTGCTCATCTCAGCTGATTCTGAGAGAGGGCAGGGTACACCCTGAACAGCTCACCTGGCCATCAGAGGGCTGCATAGAAATGTATTTTTTTTAAATATTCTGGATTATTATGTACTGCACTGCTCTGGTGAAGACATGCTAAACGTAATATAAAATCATACGATGCTACAGACCTTCTTTCTTTCTTTCTTTTGGCTTTTTTCCTTACTCGGGAGTCGCCACAGCGAATCATCTGATTCACACATTTGATTTGGCATAGGTTTTTATGTCGGATGCCCTTCCTGTCACAACCCTTTAGTAAGGGACAGAAACACGCTGACGGCTTTGCAGCAATGGTTCTTTTACATGCCATAGACAGTGAGAGACATGGCTCGCCTTTGACAACCCAGTTAGCTGCACTGGGGGGGACAGTGACAACCTTGTGGGTACTCGAACCCCCAACCATAGGATCAGCAATCCTGCACCCTATCCACTAGACCACCACTGCCCCACGATACTACAGACTATAGAGAGGAAAATCTTTATCTTTAACATATTCCATAATAGCATTCAAGAAATGCCCATATTTCACTTTTGTTAAAAATTTCATGCAGTACCCACAATGCTAGTGGTGTCGTTGGATTTAGCTCCTGCTTCATGTCCACTTAAAGAAAATACTGCAGTTGTCTTTAGCATTGAATCTCTCTTAACCCCCCATCTGTCTCCCTGCTCAAACAAAGCTAACATTCTAATCGGTGCCATCATACTCTTCATCTTATAGATCACTAACTGTCCCATGTGCACACACCCAGCTTGATCTTTTAGTCTTGCGAGTCAGAGGTCAGTTGTTCAGGGGTCACATGACTGCTCTTATTACTGCATGGGTCACAACAACCGTATATAGAAAGATGTTCTCAGCACTGGTGGTCAAAGGAGGAAACCAATCCAACGTTAGTGGAAAGATGTCCTGAGGCAGCTAATGCATGACATGTTATCTTGTAAATTTTCAAGTTCAATACCATTATCGTTATTACTGGAAAAATGATTCTGGTTTGAGGCTGCAGTAGTTTGTTTTAAACAATGTGAGACTAAAGTGTATTACTTCTGCCAAGGTTATTTGGTTATTTGCTTGTAAGTTGTCCTCCTTCACCGCATCTATAAATCTCCTCTTTGATCTTCCTCTAGACCTTCTGCCTGGTCATTCCAACCTCAGCATCCTACTACCAATACATTCACCATCCCTCCTCTGTACATGTCCAAACCATCTCAATCTAGCCTCTCTGATTTTGTCTCCAAAATATTTAACATGTGCTGTCCCTCTGATGTACTCATTCCTGATCCTATCCATCCTCGTTACTCCCAAAGAGAACCTCAACATTTTCATCTCTGCTACCTCCTGCTCTGTGTCCTGTCTGTTCTTCAGAGCCACTGTTTCTAAACCATACAACATCACTGGCCTCATCACCGTCTTGTACACTTTTCCTTTCATTCTTGCCGATACCTTCCTATCACACATCACACCGGACATTTTTCGCCAACCATTCCAACCTGCCTGCCTTCCAAATAATATTTAATTCAATGGTGGTAAACCGGACTATGATCAAGATTTGGGAATTTTTTAAAGGATTCTTTAGCACACCAAAATATTGTAGCTATGTAAGTAAAGATCACAGTAGCTCCGTAAAAATGACACTTAGAGAGGTGAACATTCTGGATACGTATATTCACATCATGACACTGTGTAGCTTTACTTCTTTGAAGTTAGCTGTAACTTGTGCCATTCGCCATTATAAATTGTTGTGATGGTTAGTTTCCCAGTTATTATGGTTGCAGCAAAAAAAAAAAAAAAAAAAAAAAAATCATGATCATCAATAATTTTGTGAACTGAGTTTGTGTGCCTGCTTCTAATGAATGTTCTTCTAAATTAGTTAATTAATTAGTTACTTTTCTGAACCGCATGATCTTAATTAGGGTTATGGGGAGGCTGTCACCCATTTCAATCAACTCTGGGCAAGGTACACCCTGGACAGTTCGCCACGGTCAAGGTACACCCTGGACAACTCGCCAGGCCATCGCAGGATACAAACCTGCTGACTGCGGACCAGTAGCCTACTTTACAAAAGTCAGTAATGTTCTTTTACATGCCTCTTACCTGCTTCTAAATTAATATTATTTTTACAGTTTTGGAGGGGGTGTTGCTTGTCATATGGTGAATTTTAGAAATAAGAATTGTATTCTGGGGCATGAAGTGTTTACTCTGTGGTATGATGTCTACAATGAATGTGATTTTTTTTAAAAAAAGTGTGAGCATGCTTGAAGCACAATTTTGCTATAAAAAGGAGGCATGGTATAGCCAAAAGATAAAACTTGAAGGACTGATGTTTCCAAGTTTCCACTACAATGGCACATCAAGGTCTGATACACATTGTTAAGGTCTCTTAACATTTGTTAAGCTCCTCTGCACTCTACTACGATTTCCACATTCTATCTTGAATTTCTAGAAATTGAAATACATCACAATTATCGCTACAAAATTTTGCCATGATTAGCATGTTTTTCACAAATTCATCATCATATCTTATCCCCATAGGGTAGGGTAGCAATTGGTCTCTTACGGAGAAGATTAACCGGGACACAGGAACGCTTGCTACTTATCCCCAGAAACACACTGATGGCTTTGCAGCCTACTCTTTACAAAAGTCACCAATGGTTCTTTTACATACTTCTCACCATAGACAGTGAGAGACATGGCCCGCCTTTGATAACCCTGTTAGCTACACTAGGGGGGCAGTGACCGCCCTGTTGGGACTCAAACCCCCAACCTTAGGATCAGCGATCCTGTGCCCTATCCACTTGACCACCACTGCCACCACAAATTCATCAAGTTCTCTAAAGATCATCAGGAGTTGATCCCACAACTCCCCATGCTTTTAGAATTCTCTTAAAACATGGACCTCATACCCCAGTGTAAACCCAAGGTAAAGAAGGAAAGAGAGGAAGGTCAAGTATGATCGTGATTAGAAAAAAAAAAAATTGAGAAATTAATACTTAGAAATAAAACTAAGAATGGAACTGAGCTGCCTTGGTGGAGGTTTGCACTCTCTGATTGATCATATAGGAAAGTATCTACTGTGCATAGATATACATATAGTTTTGTTTTTCATTAGCAATTATTGTTATTGTCATAGAAAAAAAAGGAGGTTGGTAAGGTAACCAACATTTTGTGGATGCTCCACAACAATGAATGCAACTATAAATTGATAAAATGAATAAAACGGTTAAATATATTAAATATAACTCATAACAAATTGTTATGATCTAACAGGAATTTTATTTAAAAAAATAACAATAATGGAAAATGAATTAACTTCAGAAAGCTTTACACAACTACCACTGACAATTTTGTAATGTAACTGCACACCCTCAAAATTTCTATCACATGCATAATGTATTCTTATAATCAACTGCTACACATTTACTTCTTTTCCTTTCGGCTGTTCCCTTCAGGGATCGCCACAGCAAATCATCCGCCTCCATCTCACCCTATCCTCTGCATCTTCTGCTCTTACTCCAACTACCTTCGTGTCCTCCTTCACCACCTCCATAAATCTTCTCTTTGGTCTTCCTCTAGGCCTTCTGCCTGGTAGTTCCAACCTCAGCATCCTACTACCAATATACTCACTATCCCTCGTCTGTACATGTCCAAACCATCTCAATATAGCCTCTCTGACTTTGTCTCCAAAACATCTTACATAGGCTGTTTCTAAACCATACAACATCGCTGGTCTCATCAAAGTCTTGTACACTTTCCTTTCAATTTACTTTTCCTTTTCCTTTTCATTTACTTCTGAAAGGTAAATAAATCACAGCAATACATTTGTGTTTCTCAGCCACACACAAAAAAATAGTTTTTTTTTTGTTTGTTTGTTTTCTCCTAATGTATAAATGTCCTAGTGCATGGACCTAGAAGAAACCTGCAAACGCATGCCACACAAGTTCAGATGTATGTACAGTACACACACTTGCCTCTGAGATGCCTCGTGTTTTTACCACATGAGGGCAACATTTGCCTGTAAGTGTTAACCTCTAAGTTACAGGAGCTGTAGATTAGAATAAGGCAGGATGAAGCATGTATGTGTATGAGGTTGTGTATTTGTTTGTTTGTTTAATATTCATTATTTATCTTGTGCAATAGTAATAAAAAATGAAACCAATATTTCTATTAAAAACTGTAATTATTTACACGTGTATTCAGAGTCAAAAATGCTTATTTTTGATATTAAAATTTGGGCAAGGTGTTTTAATGCTATAACTTTTTAAATTTAATTAAGTCATATTTTTTGAACTGCATGGATTTTTGCAGGAAAATGGAATAAATAAATAAATAAATAAATAAATAAATAAAAGAACACCCCAAAACAAAACAATCAACTATTCTTAGTTTTAGCTTGAATGGCTTTCTGAATGCAATATCATTTAAATATTTCTCAGTTCACATGCATAACCTTAATATTCAATCCAGTGGATTTACAGCAGCTCCTTTATTTATATTGTTTTTCATTTTTTACATTAATTGAACCCGGAGGACCTCCAAATTAGAGTGCATGTCAGATGACCTTCGTCTCAGAGAATGGCGTGAACATATTCGGCGTGGCAAACCCAAGCCGTTAGCAAGTTAAATGAATGCATATGCTAATGACATGTTTGATTTGCTCACGTCCTGCTCTCAGTATGGAAATGCTCATGTTGGATAAGAGCCTCGATGACAAACAGGCCGTGTGCAGCTGTGTGGAAGCTTCAGCACTAGCTATGTTCAGTTCACTCTGCCCTGAGGCTCTGGGCCACATCCCAATCAGAGGACTGAAAGGTTTCTAACTAACAGCTGTTTTTACACAAGAAATACACACAGATATTCTTCTGCTTCAAAAAAGTGAGGTTTGTTCATGTTAATATAAATTATTCATAATATCATCATTAACTCTAATTTAATAATGCACTGCGTCAAGCCACACACACACACACACACACACACACACACACACACACACACACACACACACACACACACACACACATTCACTGAATATAACAACATTACTGTGTCTTATAGATGAGAGTATAAATGTGTGTGTGTGTGTGTGTGTGTGTGTGTGTGTGTGTGTGTGTGTGTGTGTGTGTCCTGGAAAAGAAGAACTGGAACCCAGTATGCTTGAGTAGTCTGCTGTAACAGATCAGAGTGGCTTGAATATGATGAGATTTGCAGCATGGCAGAGGAGGATAACCACAACCACTGGAGTTTGGTGTGAAGTAAATAAATTGGCCTACTAGACATACTCACACCCACTTACTGTATCTGTCAGGGTCATGGTAAACTGGAGCCAATCACAACTGAGTTTGTGTGAAAAGTCGTGTTACACCCTGAACATGTTAATAATCCATCACAGGATTGTTGGATCTCATGCAATATAATTTTTCTTTAATATTTTTATACCATACTTTGTAACTCAGTACTGGCTTGAAGCAGATGAAATGGGTTAAGTCCGGGTTTTTTTCTGCCCCAGTGAGAGGATGTTTTCTAATGTTCTAATATTTTATTTTTAATAAAATCATTTGTAATAGTGTTTTATTCCTTTTGCTACCAAAGCTACTTGTTGCAACAAATTATTGAAGCTCTGTGGATCGATTAGATAAAATAAAAACCATGTCAATTTCCCTATGATGGAAAACATACATTGGAAAATCAATCCAGAAATCATCATCATCACATATTATCCCCGTAGGGTAGTGCAGCAATTGGTCTCTTCCGGAGCTGATTAACTGGGACGCAGGAACGCTTGCGACTTGTCCCCGGAAAAACGCTGACGGCTTTGCAGCCTACTCTTTACGAAAGTCAGCAATGGTTCTTTTACATGCCATAGTCATGCCAAAGACACCATAGTCTGTGAGAGACAGGACCCGCCTTTGATAACCCAGTTAGCTGCACTGGGGGGGCAGTGACAGACCTGTGGGGACTCGAACCCCCAACCTGAAGATCAGTGATCCTGTGTCCTATCCACTAGACCACCACCGCCAACCCAGAAATACTAAATAGATATCTTCTTACAGAAAACTTGACATTATCAGGGAAGACTCATGCTTTTATATCCATGTACAGTGTGATAAATGTCCATCAAAGACTATGCTAATGCTAATAACCCTTGATTTGTTTGTGACTTAATCGTGCTAAGAGTTTTCACATCTATATCTATGTTGTAATTGTCTGCAAACAAACAAGAAAGCAGAAACACAGTCCCAGTCAAATGTCCCTTAAAAAAAAAAAAAAAAAAAAAAAAAAAAAAAAGAATAATAAGACCTGCTTTATTCATGCAATGAAATAGTGAACGATATAACAAGTTGTCACATGGGGTATACAGTAATTTGGTCCATTATCTGCTCACATAACTGCATTGTCTCATGGAAATTTCTGTTCTCTGTCAAACCTGATTTACCTGAATCAGATTGAATTGTGTGTGATAGAGATTAAGTATAAGTTATATGGCTATTTGACTTTATGTTCGTAATGTAGGTTGCTCACTGTGTTATGGGATCGTGTTCATGGGGTAGATCTGAAGATATCAATCAGGTAAAACTCAAACCTACAAGTTTTGACGTTACAACACCATTCACATTCATTAAACTGGATTCATTTATAATAGTGCTTTAAGATAAATGACTAAATAATAAGAAGGGGTGTAATGGAATTAACGCCAATCAGTCAAGAGCAAGTCTCATATTTTCGCAACACATCCTTGGTATCTGTTTTTAACTGACCCTTTTAAAACCCAATTATCAGTTGAAACATGACGAATGTTGCATCTACTATACTGTAATGATATCTCATTTGCAGCTCGGCATTACAAGAGGAAAAATTTGTCATTGGAAATCACTTTAAAAGTTCAGCTTTTTAACCTTAATCATTCCTGCATTGTTTTTTTTGTAAAGTAAAATAAAACAAACAAACAATCAAACTAATTTGATATACTTGTCGATATAACTTTTTTAAGTAACCGTCATTGTCGCAAATAAACTTAATTGAAATCCAGATGTTGTTGTAGGTTATAACCATAAATCAAGAACATAACATATGTGATAAAGGTTTTTGTGCTTTTTAGATGGAAACTGAAGCCTGTCATCCAATGAAACTATTGAATTTTGTCTATTCACAGCAACCTGAACCATATTTAACTTCACTTCTTTACGCCACTAAGAAAAAATGTGCAGCAATAATAGAACCCGGTGCAATGCAGCATAAACACCGATTTAATGAAGTGTAAATAACTAATCATTCTACATCAATATGCTGGACAAATTTTTTTCCACAAATAAAACTCATCAACAAAGAAATAGGAATCGCAAAAGAAAACTAGACAGGACTATACACAACACTAAATACCCCCATAGAGCCCACTTACATGCACAGAATCTGATAGATGAAGAAATACACTCATAAACAACAAAGTGGTTTATTATGGTCACAGGCTGGTTGAAGCCCATCCCGGACAACCCCAGGAACAAAAGGTGTACACCATAAACAACTCACCTGAGCATTGCAAGGCCAACACACACACAGCCATTGATAATCAAGGGGCAATTAAAAATATCCAGTGAGCTTAATGTGCCTTTCTTTGGACTGTAGGAGTAGACCACAGTATCCGGAATAAACTCAGGCTAGCACAGGGAGAACATGAAAACTGAGTGCAGAAACATCTTTGCCAGGGCTTGAACCCAGGATGTTCTTGCAGTGAGGTGGAAGTGCTAACCTTTACACCAAAGCATTAACAGAAATGTAGCATTCCAACAAATGTAAAAACTGAAAAATGTGAAAACCATGAGTGTAACCTGTAATCAATCATGATTTTAAAAGATCGGACAAGTTGAGTAATAATTTTTATTTATTTTTTGTTTTTTTAGTTTTATAACTGAGCTGAAGACAGTGTTAATGTGAATTTCCTGAAAAAGTTGAGACAATTTTGTGTTTTTAGGTGTCTCAATTCTAGTTTTAATTCAGAACTTGTTATCCAGTTTGCGATGGACTACATCATCAGTTCATTTTCTGTAACCGCTTGATCCTAATCAGGGTCGAAGGGAGGTTGGTGCCCATCCCATCCGACTCTGGGCAAGGGCAGAGTTCACCCTGGACAGCTCGCCAGGCCATCGCAAGGCGGAAACAAGCTGACAGCTTTGCAGCTATTCTTGTCGAAAGTCAGCAATGGTTCTTTTACATGAAGCTCACACCATAGACAGTGAGAGACATGGCCGGCTTTTGGTAGCCCAGTTAGCTGCACTGGGGGGGGGGGACAATGACAACCTTGTGAAGGGTCGGACTCGAACTCCCAACGCTAGGATCAGCAATCCAGCGCCCTATACCACGAGTCCACCATTGATGGGCTACATCAGTTGTGGAAATTATCAAATTAAAAAAACAAGCAAACCAGGTATATTTTGGAAAATGTTGGCCACCAAGATGTGCTACTTTAAATTTCAGATTAAACATTTAAACCCCCCAGTGCAGCTAACCGGGTTATCGCAGGCCGGCCATGTCTCATACTGTCTATGGTCAGAAGCATGAAACAGAACCATTGCCGACTTGACAAGAGTAGGCTGCATAGTCAGTGTGTTTCTGCTCTGTGATGGCCTGGCAAGCTGTCCAGGGTGTACTCTGCCATCGTGCGGAGTTGGCTGAGATGGGCACCAGTGGTTAGCACATCTGACTCACAGCAAGAAGGTCCAGTGTTCTAGTCTCAGAAACACATTTCAATATGAGGTGTGCACTCTGACCATCTTTTTGATTTCTAATATCCAAAATCAGCTGTGATTGGCTACAGCTTACTTATGACTTTGATGGATAAGTGGTAAAAATAAAGGATGAATATTAGGATGTGTAAAATGGTTCATATCCCTTGCATAGTATTTCCGTGCTCGCACCGTGCTTGTGTGTGATTCCTCCGGTTTCCTCCCACAGTCCAAACACATGCAAATTAGGCTAATTGGCTGTTTCAAATTGCCTCTAAGTGTGAGTGTTAATAGCTGTGTATGTGTTGGCCCTGCAGTGATCTTGCGAGCTGTTCAGGGTGTACCCAGAGTCAGCTGAGATAGGCTTTAGCGTACCCTGGTAAGATAACAAAGAGATTCAACAAATGAACAAACCAATGGATCATTAGATGAATGGATTGATGAATGAATGCATGATTGTCCATAAATCACTGCAGCAATGTTATAGCATTTATAATCCTCTATGAAAAGAGTCTGCTTTTTCAAACTTTCCACTTCTTCATTTTTTCTGAACTTTATCTATCCTGAGTGCCATAAACCAAATGTTTAATAAGTGTCATACTTTTTCAGGTAAAGCTATAATCATGATGGATCTGACATGATCTTCCTGAAGACTCAAAGGGCAGCATCTTGTCTGTACGCTGTACAATCTGAAATATCAAGGCTGCTAGCAGTGGCCAATGTCCAAGCAGATGCTGAGGTCTCGTTGGTCCTGAGGGCAGTGTGTAATTAACACATCCGACAGCGTGAGAAATACACAGGGCTTTTCATTTCAACTCGACCCCTGGGCATGCTTATCATCTAGTGTGCATGTGAGCAATCAGAGATGATGAGTCTATTGGAAAGGATTGATGAAGACATAGAAATAAGGAAACGGACTAGATGATCAAAACAAGGGGATAAAAAGAGAAGAAATCTGAAGAGGAAAATGAAAGGTGATGAAAGATAGAACAAGGAGGGAGGGAACAAAAAAATAAGAAAGAAAGAAGGGAGTAATGGAGAGAGGAAGGGGAGGATTGTGGTGGGTTTCTGTTGAGGTAGTTTGGAATATTAATTAAACGTATTAAACAAACATGGCAGAGGAGGGTTGGGGGTGGGTTGCTCCATCTGTTGTCTGTTCAGATGGGGGATCTCTGAGGAGGAACCGGGTCTTAGTTTAACTTCAGCAGGACACACACACACACACACACACACACACACACACACACACACACAAGCATAAAGACAGATGGGCTCGGCTGTCTCCAGGGACAAACCCACAGCTTTGCTCTCTGCCTCAAGGCCCTGTTCCCTCTCCAAGCTGAAAGATGCAGACAAGAAACACAGCGGACTGAGGAGAAGAAGAGAGCAAGGAAGAGGCTTCATAGTTGCACATACAAGCCTGAGATGTTAAGCACAGAGTCAGCACAGTGTGTGTGTGTGTGTGTGTGTGTGTGTGTGTGTGTGTGTGTGTGTGCATTTTCATGCATATTTTTTCCATATATTTAATCTCATTAACTTTACCTCTCTAGAGAGTTCAGTCTGAATGCTTGCAGGAAATCAGCAATTCAACATCTTCATTCTTGTCAAACTTATTCAACAAACATATGTCTTATTTATTGGTCAAAAAGAAGATCTTGATTTAAAATCTGAAAAATTACCATGCACAGTACATACAATACGGTAGATATTTAGTCCTCTTGAAATTATTGATATATTACTTAAGAAACAGTTCTCAAATAAAGAATTATGCAGGAAAACAACTTTACACTGTACAAAACAAAACAAAGAAGAGAACTATTTTAAACGATGAAATGCTTCCTAATGTGACACTGTGAGGTAGTGGTAGGATGTCTGTCTCACAGTTCTGGGCATGCTCTCCATGCTTGTGCAGGTTTCCTTTGGGAACTTTGGTTTCCTTCATGGTTAAAAGACATGTACATTGGGCTATTTGGATATTCTAGATACTTGAACTGTTCAGAATGTTCCCCGGACTCACCTGGAGTTGGTTGAATTAGGCTTCCTGTGACCCTAAAAAAGAATAAAGCAGTTCAGACAATTAAATAAATTATTCAAATTTTGACCCCCCAACACACACTCACACACCTGTCTACGTAGATACAACACCAAAAAAATGAAGATCAGATCTAAAAGAAAAAATGCTGCTTATTCTCCGGCTTTTTACAGTCAAAAAATTTAATGTGAGCAGCGGTGACCTGATAGCAGTGTGTTAGCTTACTGATCAGAAGGTCAGCGGTTAAGTCCTACTGTCACCAGGTTGTCACTTCTGTCAATCTGGTTCCAAATGCAGCTAACTGGGTTATCAAAGGCCAGCCCTGTCTCTCACTGTCCATGGTTGAAAGGCATGTAAAAGGACCTTTGTTTTCATTCACAAAGAGTATGCCACTTGGTTGATGTCAGTGTGTTTCCTGTGATGGCCTGGTGAGCTGTCCAGGGTGTGCTCTGCCCTCTTTGAGAGTTGGTTGAGATGGATGAAGTGGCTCAGAAAATGAATGAATGAAATAACATGTAATAAAATAATAATACCTCTTTTTTCATCGCCTTACCATGGTGGAGGGGTTTGCATGTCTTAATGATCCTTGGTGCTATGTTGTTGGGGGCATTATGCCTCTAGTTGGGACACCCAATGCAAACAGGCCTGAGGTGAAGATTTCTCTTGCCCAGACATGAGTCACCAGGGGCCTCACTGTAGCCAGGCCATGAGGAGAGGCTCAAAGGTGAGTGCCTGATGGTCAGGCTTCTGCCAATGGAGACCATCTGGGCCAAGCCCAGAAAGGAGACATTGGACAGCCCACCCATGGACCCACTGCCTGTGGAAGCGGCTATAGGGGTCGGGTGCATTGTGAGTTGGGTGACAGCTGAAGGCATGGGTTCTGTTTGACTGATCCTCAGCTGCTGCCGCTAACTCTTGGGACATGGAATATCATCTCTGGTGGGGAAGGAGCCTGAGCTGGAGAATGAGATTGAGATATTCCAACAAGATACAGTTGGACTAACCTTGATGCATAGCTTAGGCTCTAGAATAGTGGTTGTTAACCTTGTTGGGGATACTGAACCCGACCAGTGTTATATGTGCATTCACTGAACCCTTTATTGAAAAAAAATATATAGATTTATATATATATATATATATATATATATATATATATATATATATATATATATATATATATATATATATATATATATATATATATATATATAATATTCAAATTCAAGACATGCATATGCTTTACTGGTGCACAAAATAGACCGTGCATTAACATCACTGTGTTCAAAGAATAAAACCAGCAAAACATGATTTTCACACAAAAACAGAATAATGAAAATTTACCATAAATCAGTGGGACTTCTGCTGTTGTTTCTGCAGGATCAGTTCAGAAATGCGCGGCCTCACCTTGGCAAGTGCCACTCTGCTATTTTCTCAGCAAAGTCTGTTCCTTTTCTTCATTTTTATGTCCAGCATCCTCGAAAAAGATTGCTAACAAAGATTATCTGTAACAAACAGTATAAAAATCTGTACCATTTGTCGACACTAAAACGTTGAGAGCGTTGTTGTTCTGAGGAGTTCCTGTTGAACCTGGCTCTGCTAAATTTCAATGATTTTGTCGAGGTAACTCATCATTGACATCCGCTGTCTCAACACCAAACGAGAACGGCCGTCTCACCCATCCTGGATATGACTCTCTTGCAGGAAAGTATCTGTCGAGAGACTTTGCAAGTTCATCTAAGTGCTGGGCAGTTGCTTGCTTCGGTTCCGCGGGTACAGAACTGTCTCCGAATCCAGACACATCTTCAATCTTCCTTACACAGTTATCCAGCAGGGGAAAGTTTGCAAAGTTATCGTTTGCCATTTACATAACGGGAGATTTTTTTTGAAAAGCATTCAGGTTTTCTTCCACTTCAGTGATGTTGACTTCACCACCCTCCATCTGCTGATTGAGATGATTGAGAGCTGCGAATATATCAGCCATGTATGCTAAAATGAAAATGAACTCAGAATCTTTGAAGCAATCTGCATAACAATGTTGGTGATCTTGCAAAAACAGGGCTATAATTCCACATGGTCAGCAAAAACACGATTCAGCACTTATCCCCAGGATAACCACCAAAACGTTAGAATGGTACAGAAGTACCCCGAATCCAGATCCCATTTCTTTACACAGCTCACTGAAGCTGTGGTGCATCAGAGCACTATTTCACACATAGTTCATGCATTCCACTACAATTTTTAATACTTGTGCCATTTTTACAGGCAAAATTTTTATTATTTTATTAATGTGTGACCCTGATGTGTGGTGCGTCGGCTTCCACTAATACACCAAAACTAGAGTTCCTTACCAGTATGACTGGAGGTCCGTCCGAACAAACTGCAGAAACCATATCCTACGAAACATTGTTATCTCTGAAGAAGTCATCCACACGTTTCTTCAACTTGGCTGCGTTAGTTATTGTTGTTGTAAGAGGCTTACAAAATAAACAAGTCTTCCTTTATCATGTTATCTTTCACACAGCGCACAAATACAGCAAGCTGACCTACACTGGAAATGTCTGTGGTCTGGTCGAGTTGGAGGCTGAATTTTGCTGGGCTTGAAATCAGATATGGAACTACTGTACTTGAGCTAAGATGGCTTTGCTCATGTCCTCTATTCTGTCACTAACTTCAGCCGCTTTTCCCAACATGATATTCGCCATCTTCAACACAGATGGTTTTATGAGTGTTTCACCAGTGGTGTGCGGTTTGCCCTGCTTTGTGATCAGGTAAGCAACTTCATATGATGCTGTGAGGATTGTTCTGTTGATGGGCACAAAGCTGAGAATAGGCAGAGTTGCCTTCTCATCCAATCTCGCTCTCTTCACCTTGAATTCAGCAAGCGTTGTGTTCTTGTGTTCCTCATCTCCATTCCGCTTAAGGAAGTGTTCCTTTAGTTTTGCCAACGCGAGACGAAAATTACTCAACTTGACATTGCAAATCATGCTGTTAGGATGCTGACTCCCTTCACTTTCCATTATACATGTGAATCCATATTATACATACTGTGTTCATCCAGTTTCTTTTTTTGCTCAACATAGTTAGTTTGAAGAGATTCAAAAATTAAGAAAGAAATCACATGATGTACCATCACGACAGTCACAAGTCAACTACTGAGCACACCAAATTCCCTGCAGCACAGATATCACAAATTATATGAATAAGGTGTGTCTCCGCCAAACCCATGAGACTGACTCACAGAACACTGGGGTATGATCGATCCCAGGTTAAGAACCACTGCTCTAGAACTACTCTTCACACGAGGGGCTGGACGTTATTTCATTCCAGAGTTTCTCGCAGGGAGAGGCAGCAAGCCAGTGTCGCCCCCAATCTCGATGCCCACATGTTGTGGTTCTCCTCAGTTGATGAAAGGGTTGCTTCCCTCTCCCATTGGGAGGGGAGATCGGCCCTGATTGTTCTTTGTGCTTACACAGCGAATGACAGTTCAGAGTACCCACCATTTTGGAGACTTTAACACCTGTATGGACAATGACAATGTGAACTGGAAGGATGTGATTAGTAGGTACAGTGGTATGAAAAAGTATCTGAACCTTTTGGAATTTCTCACATTTCTGCATAAAATCACCATCAAATGTGATCTGATCTTTGTCAAAATCACACAGATGAAAAAAAAAAAAAAACAGTGTCTGCTTTAACTAAAACCACCCAAACATTTATAAGTTTTCATATTTTAATGAGGATAACATGCAAACAATGACAGAAGGGGGGGAATAAGTAACTGAAACCTCTGCCTAAGGTTTCTCTGCCAAAACACACACCTGGTAAGAATTGTCTTGATGAGAAGCATTGTCTGATGTACACCATGGCTCGCTCAAAAGAGCTGTCTGAAGACCTGCAATCAAGAATTGTTGATTTGTATAAAGCTGGGAAAGGTGGGGCAGTGGTGGTCTAGTGGTATAGGGCGCTGGATCGCTGATCCAAAGGTTGGGGGTTCGAGTCCCACTCTCCACAAGGTTGTCACTGCCCCCCCCCCAGTGCGGCTAACTGGGTTATCAAAGGCGGGCCATGTCTCTCACTGTCTATGGTGAGAAGCATGTAAAAGAACCATTGCTGACATTCGTAAAGAGTAGGCTGCAAAGTCGTCAGCGTGTTTCTGTCCCTTGCTAAAAGGGTTGTGACAGGAAGGGCATCCGACGTAAAAACCTCTGCCAAATTAAATGTGCGAATCAAGATGATTCGCTGTGGCAACTCCCAAGTAAAAGGGAAAAAGCCGAAAGGAAGACAGACATAAAGCTGGGAAAGGATACAAAACCATCTCTAAAAGTCTGGATGTTCATCAATCGACAGTCAGAGAAGTTGTCTACAAATGGAGAGAGTTTGGCACTGTTGCTTCTCTCTCAAGGAGTTGCCGTCCACCAAAAATGATGCCAAGAGTTCAGCGCAGAATACTCAGAGAGGTAAAAAAAAACAAACAAAAAAAAAAACTAGCGTGTCTGCTAAAGACTTACAGAAATCACTGGCACAGTCCAATATCTCTGTGCACACATCAACTATATGTAAGACAATGGCCAAGAATGGTGTTCATGGGAGAACTCCAAGGAGGAAGCCACTGCTGTCTAAAAAAAAGTGTGGCTCGTTTAATGTTCGCAAAAAGGCACTTGGACACTCCACAGAAGTTTTGGCAAAATATTTTGTGGACTGATGAAATCAAAGTTGAATTGTTTGGGAGGAACACACAACGTCATGTGTGGAGGAAAAATGGAACAGCTCACCAACATCAACACTTCATCCCCACCGTGAAGCATGATGGAGGGTGCATCATGGTTTGGGGCTGTTTTGCTGCACTGTTTTTTCATCTGTGTGATTTTGACAAAGATCAGATCACATTTGTTGGTGATTTTATGCAGAAATGTGAGAAATTCCAAAAGGTTCAGATACTTTTTCATACCACTGGAAACTTCTCCAATCTGAACTCAAATGGTGTGTCTCTCAGCTGGTCTGGGAATACTGCAGTGTCCACTGGATGACCTGAAGAAAATGGCTGGGGAGAACATGTCTGGACCTCACTGCTAAAACAGCTGCCCCCGTGACCTGACTGAAGAAAAACGAGGAGGAGGAGGAGGAGGAGGAGGAGGAGAAGGAGGAGGATGATTAGGATGATGAAGCTCTGAATCACACAAACTTCATTCTGCTTTACAATAACCTATAACCTGTGTGAACGCTATGACGATTCTCATTACACATTTGCTCATTAAAATGGCACCCAATGTCACTTCTTTGTTTTGCTGCTGATTAACACGTCCCCTCCACCCCCCACAGAGATGTCAGAAAACAAAACAAAAGGCAATTCCTCAACACGAAACTTGTGATATATGTTGAATTTCACTGAAAGGTAATTGGGCTTCATGTTGGCGATAAAAAAAGAATAAAGAGTAAAAAAAAGAGTAGAAGGCAATGAATTTTTGATCGGGTTGAAACCTCTGGAACCGGTTGACACCGGAAAAGAGATTTAATTAGTACAGTAAACAAGTGTAGAAAAGTGAAGACTAGCTAGTCTAGTTTGCTTTAAAAGGTTTGACGGGCTGAGAGCCACAGTACACACACGCATACACATATTGTTTATGACTTTGAATGAACATTATGAGTATTATCTATAATTTATTTCTATTGCAAAAAACTTTCATGTCATTTTCCTCAAAAACGGCGTTCTGCTGGTTACACAGCTCTGGTATTAAGCCCTTCAGATTCATATTGAGTTGATGAAATCAAAACACTGGCACGAATTCAGGACAGTATTTATGATTATAGCTGTAGCAAGCTGCATTCTCGGCACAAACTAATTTTGGAATACGGGAATTTTCTTTCGGGAATGTGGCATAATGATTATCACTCCAGCACCTGCAAGATGGTCCTGTGTCCAAGTTCTGGCTTGGTGAGGGTTTTTCTGTGTGGAGTTTGCATTTTCTCCTCTGGATTTTTGAGCTTCCTCCCCAGTTTAAAACCATTCACATTTGGCTAATTATATTGTCTTGAATTCCATTAGATGTGAATGTAAAAGGTTGTGTGTGCTGCTCTCCAATGGTCTGATGGCCTTGGGCTTTTTTACACCCAAGCCTAGTGGCTCATCAGGCCGGTGCTTAGCCCCGGTTTCCATAGCATCAAGTGACTAGGAGTTCAACTTCTCCTGGATCACAGGTCCATCGCAGTTTAACTTCCCAGTATATTTTACTGGTACCCATTTATAGTGGTGGGTGAACAGAGGCACACTTGTAGTTGAGACCTTGCCCAGGGGTCTTAGTGGGATTTAAACACACAACCTCCTGATCATGAGCGGAGCAGCCTAACCACTACACCACCGGCCTCACGTTGTGACCTTAATAAAAGATAAAGTTGGTCAGAAATGAGAATTGTATATTTTTGTTTTCATGTAAGACCACCGCCGATATAAATGAGAAATGCCTGGATCTTTGAGTTCACAGCCAGGACTGAGTAAGGATTTGTTTTTTGTTTTGTTTTATGCTTTTAGACATTTTTAACACTCATATTGTCAAATACAATTTATTTTTGAATGTAATATATGACATGCCACAGTGTACCAGCAAAAGAGGAACTATTGTTGTACTCATATTTCATTTATGTATTTATGTTAGTCATGCAACTGCAAACAATTCAAGCATTTTGGACTAAATCTGACAGGGAATTAAATGCCTAATAAAATTTTATTCTTGGTATAATGTATAAAAAATAAACAGGTACATTTTTCATATTGTACAATTTTGCATGTAAAAATTAGTACTTTGGCATTCAAACAAGATGCTTCTTAGGATTTGGGTTCACACAACAGGATAACAAGCAGAGAAAGAGAAAAATGGATACAGAAGTAGTGATGAGCCTGAATTTTATCCATATTTAATATTTCTTGCTTTCCAAGAGCTGAGTGACTATAATGTATCTATGAACACGCAAATCCATGAACAATGGGTTGTTTTTTGTTGCCCACCATCCTGGTTTTCAATTTCAATCCTTAAATCAGAGGTAAAGTTGTTCCTGTTGTCACCTTCATTCCAACAAAATGTGTTTCCAAAACTTTTTCTTTCTTGAAAATGTCTATAATTGTGTCTTCACTAGTAGTAGATAATGCTATCATTTTCACAGCACACTACTGGCAATCATATGTATATGTTGAGTGTGTGTGTGTGTGTGGGGGGGGGGGACGGGGGACGGGGACGGGGGACGGGGGGACATGGTACTGGCAAGATAAGAGAGTTCACAAGTTCAATCCCAAGTTAATGCACATCTAGGTTGAAAATCCATGCTCATTACCACAAAAGATATAATTAACCAAGCTCTCCTTTTCACTTAAAACAATAATTTGCCAATCAAGGCAAAATGTGCATGTGGTTGTCTGGCTGGCATCATGACGGTGACTGTGTGATAGGGAACCTTAACTTTATTTGCAGAAATTAATTAATTTACCGGCCCCTTTATCCTAACAGGGTTGTGGGGAGGCTGAAGTCTATTTTAGCTGACTCTGGGCAAAGGTAGGGTACACCCTGAATAGCTCAGCTCACATCTCAGAGCAATTTGGAACTGCCAAATGTGAATGTACTTAAAGCTGTTGGAGGAAACCTACAAAAAAATAAATAAAAAAAAACAAACCCTCATTGAGCCTGGGACTCAAACCAAGAACTTTCTTGCTGTGAGGTGGACGTGCTAATCAGAACACCACCCAAACAGGAATTGGCGATGACTAAATTGTTAGAAAATAGCATTTTAAAAAAATGCATTTGACTTTTTGCAAATCTCATTGTTGTACTGTACCCAGTGTGTAAAAGTTTTTACATTTTACACAATGCACTCAATCCAAGCATTCATCTAAGTCCTGTGACAAGGTGGTTTTATATATCAGTGATGAGTTTCATCTCATTCACTGACTGTAACAATGTTATGAAAAAAGAAAGTGAGCTGTCCAGCTTAACCAATCATGCTCTAAGGCTCAGCGAGTGCAGTTACAGTACAGACAACACCACGATTTGTTGAAACGAAAACTCAAGCTTCATTTTCAAGTGCACACAGGATTAAATTCCTAGATGACACCTGCTTGAGAACAGATGTTATACTCTAGTAAACATTCTTTAACTCTTGTTCAACAGGATGTGGGTCTGAAAATGTTGAAAATAGAGAACAAAAACTTCAATAACTTGAAAAACTGAGTGGAAAAAAGAAATAAATAAAAAAGTGAGTTAGTGTGTGTGTGTGTGTGCGTGTGTGTGTGTGTGTGTGTGTGTGTGTGTTTGAGTGAGAGAGAGCGAGAGAGAGAGAGAGAGAGAGAGAGAGAGAGAGCGCGAGAGAGAGAGAGAGATGCTTCTCATATTAACTCTTACACATCACATTAACCCTCCAACCTGAAGGTGTTCATTTGTACATTTTTGTCATGTAGAGGAGGAACTACAATTACAGTAATCCAGATTTTTCATTCAATTTACTGTCCTATGTGCCACGACTTCACCTTGTACAGGACCCAGAGAACAAGAGAACAAGGCAGTCAGGACGTCATTACTTCTGTTTAATATTAAACCAAAACAAAACTAAAATTTTGTCTTTTTATCACCTTTGCAAGAAATCAGATCAGGCAGACTCATTCTTTCGCTGGCCTATTATCGCAATCTGTGTTCCAGCACTAATGACAAGTGAAGAAAATGCGAGTGACACATTGGCACAGAATAATGAAACCCAGAAGAGATAGAGAACATGTCTTGATGGACAGCATACAAAATGAGAAAGAAAAATGACATCTCGCTTGCTGAAATCAACACTCTATTAGCACTGTGGTTAGCATAGCCCCAGTTCCTGTTAGAGGATCCCAATTTCAACATCGTGCATGCCAAGTGGGAACTGTGAGAATAAATTGGGCCAGGGAGAAGACATTAGTTGACTACATTTATAAAAGCACTGACCCCAGCAATAAAGATCAGAGAGCTGGGACAAGATCTGTGCGGCATTCCATCCCATCTCATTATAACTCGAAATTGTGAAGCAGAAATTCAGAATCATTGCCATCCAGAAGGAACTCTGAAAATAATAATTATTTTTGTTCATGTGTGAACACTTTCTCACTTTGAACAAAAAGGGCAGATTGTCCGCATGACTGAACTGTATACATCACACATTCATGGTCTCCATTTAATATCACCATTTAGTTCTATGGCCTGCATGCACTGTAGGAAGAATGCATATTTATCATTTCAATTTCTGACTTCAACATATTCACTGTTGTTTGTTCATTGCTGAAAAGGTCATAGGTGTAGTAGTTAGCATGTTATCCCCTCTTCAGTCTAATTGTTTCTTCATTGTTAATTACAACAACAACAACAACAACAACAACAACAATAATAATAATAATAATAATAATAATAATAATAATAATAATAATAATAATTATTATTATTATAATCTATGCCAAATCAAATGTGCGAATCAGATGATTCGCTGTGGCAACTCTCGAGAACGGGAAAAAGGCGAAAAGAAAAGAAGAAGAAGAAGAATCATAATAATAATAATAATAATAATAATAATAATAATAATAATTATAATCTATGCCAAATCAAATGTGCGAATCAGATGATTCGCTGTGGCAACTCTCGAGAACGGGAAAAAGGCGAAAAGAAAAGAAGAAGAAGAAGAATCATAATAATAATAATAATCCACTAGTACAGCTAACTGGGTTATCAAAGGCTGGCCATGTCTCTCACTGTCTATGGTGAGAGGATTGTAAAAGAACCATTACTGACTTTTGACAAGAGTAGGCTGCATAGCCCTCAAAGTGTTTCTGCCCTGCGATGACCTGGCAATTTTTTATTTATTTATTTATTTTATTTAAGGGACAATGTACAGGAACATTAAGCTCATAGAGACAGAGATGTACTGTACCAGATTATAGCTTAATAGCTAGTTTCCATCTGTAGTCCCTAATTTAGAACGGCCAATTAACCTACAGTGCATGTCTTTGGATTGTGGGAGGAAACCGGAGCACCCGGAGGAAACCCACACAAGCACGGGGAGAACATGCAAACTCCACACAGAAACGCCCAGGCCGGGAATCGAACCCGGGCCTTCTTGCTGTGAGGCGGACGTGCTAACCACTACGCCACCGTGCCGTCCAGGTCTGTCCAGGGTGTACTCTGCCCTCGCCCAGAGTTGGCTGAGATGGGCACCAGCCTCCCTATGACCCTAATTAGGATTAAGCGATTCAGAAAATGAAAGAATAAGAATAACCGATCATAAATTGTAGGTGGTATAGTGATAAGCATCACTGCCTCACAGCAAGAAGGTACTGGGTTCTAGTCCCGGGCTAGGGTGTTTATATGTGTAGTTTAAATGTTGTTCTCATGTTGCATAGATTTTCTCCAGGTACTATTCTCCCCACTCCCCAGTTTCCAGTTTCTCCCCACAGTCCAAAGACATGCCCATTAGACCAATTGTATGTTCCACTTGGGATTTCTTGCAGCATAGTCCATAATCTAAAAATAGGACCACTCAGTCAGTGACTATTTAGAGCCAAGGCCAGAGAGCAGACAAACAAGCTTAGTAGATACAAATGGTGATTTGTCCGAGGCCCACTGCTTTTGTCTCTATACAAGCTTCCTTTTAGTAATATTATTTATGAACATGGTATTAGCTTTCATTGTTATGCTGATGATACCCACTTATATATTTCAGCAAAGTCAGATGAGAGAAACGTGTAAAGGACTTTAGACATTGGATGCTTATTAACTTCCTTGTATTAAACTCTGATAAGATAGAAATACTTGTACTCGAATCACAGGAAGCTACAGATAAAGGTTCCGATTCTGTGGTAAGTTTGGATGTTGTTTCATGTGCAGCAGTAAAAGATCTTGAAGTTATTGTTGGTGCTGGTCTTTCATTTTAAGCTTATGTAGATAATATTACTCAGGTAGCCTTCTTTTATCTCAGTAATATTGCTAATAAGAAACATGATGTGGAAAAACTTGTTTATGCTTTTGTTACCTTGAGATTAGATTATTTTAATGCGTGACTGCCTGGATGTTTTAATGGGTGCATACACAAGCTCTGTTGGGCTTTTTACACCCAAGACATAGTGGCTCATCAGGCCGGTGCTTATCCCCGGTTTCTGTAGTGTGAAGCATCCAGGAGTTCAACTCCTCCTGGATGGGATGCTAGTCCATCGCAGGTTACCTTCCCAGTATATTTTTACTGATAACCATTTATACTG
This sequence comes from Plotosus lineatus, assembly GCA_024760905.1. Lineage (NCBI taxonomy): Eukaryota > Metazoa > Chordata > Actinopteri > Siluriformes > Plotosidae > Plotosus > Plotosus lineatus. The sequence continues at coordinate 47,590,476 of CM045733.1, forward strand.
CTGGGTGAATAGAGGCACACTTGTGGCTGAGACCTTGCCCAGGGGTCTTAGCACAGTGAGGGTCTCAGTCACGACCTCTCGATGATGAGTGCAGCACCCTAACCACTACACCACCGGCCCCACATACACAAGCTTTAGTTAGTCAAAAATACAGCAGCAAGAGTTCTTACTAGAAGCATAAGATAAATCATCCTGATCTTATTTACACTGCACTGGCTCCCAGTTAAGTTTTGGATATAAATTAGTGCTTTTAACCTATAAAGCACTTATCTTAGTGAACTTCTTGCTGTTTATGATCTGGCACGCCCTGTTAGATTAAAAGGTGCAGGATGCCACGTGCTACCTTGAATAATGAATTCTACTGTAGGGGTCTGAGTGTTCTCTTACCAAGACCCACAGTTATGGTGTGTTGATACTGACAGAAGTTCTAATCTTTGAAACTTGGAAGACAACTCATTTGCTGCCACAATAATTTCAGACCTACTAGTACAGTTGGGTTATAACTGAATGATCTGCAAGTTCTAGTAGTTCAACTACATGGACTGTAATGAAGTGTCTCATATATGGCTTGTATGTTTCGATGTGGTTTCACTAAATTAAAATGGATTTCTCTTTTGGACTTGGTTCCTGTCAAGGTTTCTTCCTCATGTCAACTGAGGAGTTTATCCTTACCACCATAGCCAGTGCTTGCTCATTACAAATGTGTAGGAGTTGCATAAAAAATGTAAATTCCTGACTTAATGTCTCTTGCCCAAGCAGTAGTACCATCATACTTCAAAATCACTTTTATAGTGCCAAGTCAAGGTCAAGGTGTCGGAGTCTACACAGATGACATTGTAATCTACAATGACAGCTGGCCCATCTGAGAGAAGTCTTTCTTAGGCTACTAGCCTCCAACCTAACAATCAACCTGGCCAAGAGTAAGTTTGGCCAAGCTAGCATGACCTTCCTGGGCTCCAAAGTATCGTGGACTTCAAAACGCCCAAGAATAAATGTGCCCTAATGAAATTCTTGGGTATGGTGGGTTACTACAGAAAGTTTTGTAAAAACTTTGTGGACATATCCACCCCACTAACTGATTTACTAGAGAAGGACAGGAAGTATGATTGGTCTGAATGTTGTCAGAGGGCCTTTGATGATACCAAGCCCCATACTATACACGCAACCCATTCTTCTGGCTATAGACATTAGCAACGTGGGCGCAGGTGCTATCCCGCTGCAGATAGACAAGGAAAGCCTTGAGCATTTGGTCTGCTTCTTCTCAAAGAAATTCAATACCCATCATTGACAAAGGAGGCATTTGCCCTGATGCTAGCCGTACAGCACTTCGAGATATACCTATCCTTGTCCAGCGAACCCATACCTCTCCTCGTCCAGCGAACTAGTGTACACCAACCACAATCCACTGATGTTCCTATACCAGATGAAGGGCAAGAACAGAAGTGCGGAGTCTAGTCCTCCAGAAGTACGATCTAGTGCTAACACACATAAAGGAAGCCGACAACACATGTGCAGATGCACTCTACCGTTACACGAGGCTCCAAGACCGTCATCAAGAAAGATCATTTTTTGTTTTATTTATTCATTATTTCTATTTGTTTGTTATAAAATTAGTTACATTACATTATATTAACATAATGCATAATTATCCTTTTATTTCACATTATGTTATCTTCCTAACTGTTGTCCGGACTTCCAACTTTTCTTTTATGGAGGGAAGTGTGATGCAGTGAACAAACGCCACAGTGGTTCTTATGTCACGACACTGTGACATGTGCGCTGGCTGTAATGAGGTCACTGTGACATGTGCGGTGGCTGCGATGAGGTCACTATGACATGTGGACCTAATGTGATGGCCGTTTGCTATGAAGTACATGCTCACTGTGATACAGAAAAGAGCATATAAGAGAGGAGGGCCCAATGTCTCCGCAGTCCTTACGTGACGGACACATTGAAATCCAGAACGTTATGAGCCAATGATGACTTCTGTGTCTACCTAAATGGATTGCGACATTGACAGAGTTTGTGTCCCATGCATTACTCCAGGTATCCACCTGCTGACACCTCAAGAAATATCTGCCCCCCACATTAGACCCAAACCAATTTGCATACCAAGGCAACAAGAATACAGAGGATGCTGGAGCCACAGTGCTGCACTGTGCGTACTCACACCTGGAAAACAAGAACACATGCAAGAATGCTGTTTGTTGATCTCAGCATAGCTTTCAGTACATTCATTCCCTCCAAGTAATGATGAGTCTGACTACAGGACGGAGGTAAAGCCCCTGGTTGCATGGTTCATTGACAACCTGCTCTTGAACACCAGCAAAACCAAGGAGTTCATTGTGGAGTTCACAAAAGAAAATTGCCATAACTACACATGACCATATCCATATTAACGGCATGGGTGTTGCACGTGTCTTCAGCTTCGAATTCCCATATCTCAGAGAACATCTCCTCAGGGACCCATATCTCAGAGAACATGTGCTGGCCAACCAACATCTTGAGCCTAATCAAAAAGGCCCATCAGTGCCTGTTATTCTTGAGGACATCGAAGAAGAACCATCTGTCTGCATACATCCTGGATAACTTCTACCGCTCCACCATAGAAAGCATCCTGACCAACTGCATTAGTCTGGTATGAGAATTACTCTGTTGTTGACTGCAAGGCACTACAACAGGTGGTGAAAACCGCCCAACACATCACAGGAACTCCACTTCCTGCTATTGAGATGTCCACAAGAAGAGATCTTGTCTTGTCTTCTCTGGGAGCGTAGCTTGACTCCTCTCATCCAGCCAATAGACTCTTTCAGCTCCTCCCCTCCAGAAGGTGCTTCAGGAGCCTTCGGACAAAAACCAGCAGGTTTAGGAACACCTTCTTCGCACAGCTGTCATCCAACTGAACTCGGTCTGCTACTGAACCTTCCCTCCCATTGGCACTACACCATAGCAGTGCCATTCATACCATTCATATCATTCATGCATACATACGTGCTCACATTGTTATAGTCTACTCACAGTGCTTTTCTTCCACTACTATGTATACATTTATAGCACACTGTATACACACACACACACACACACACACAGCACATCTGTATATTTACATATTACAGATATACATACTGTATATTTGTACATGACATCTGCATATTTTATTCTTCCTTATAGTAATATTGAATATGTGTATGGTCTGATGTAAATTAATGTTAATTTATTCTCACCTTTACACTAACCATATCTGTACATAACTGCTCACATAACTTATTTATGCATAATCTGGACATGGCTATTGCCACCTTTACGCTGCCTTTATACGTAAATAACTGCTTCTAACTGTACATATTGCACATTCTGAATATATTGCACTTGCTGAGGGTGCTGAAGAAAAGACAGGAGGCAGAGCTGGAGGTAGCAGAGATGAAAATGTTGAGGTTCGCTTTGGGAGTAATGAGGATGGATAGGATCAGGAAGGAGTACATCAGAGGGACAGCACATGTAAGAGGTTTTGGACACAAAGTCAGAGAGGTTAGATTGAGATGGTTTGGGCATGTACAAAGGACGGATAGTGAGTATTGGTAGTAGGATGCTGAGGTTGGAACTGCCAGGCAGAAGGCCGAGAGGAAGACCAAAGAGAAGATTTATGGATGTGGAGAAGGAAGACATGAACGTAGTTGGTGTAAGAGAAGATGCACAGGATAGGGTGAAATGGAGACAGATGGTTAGCTGTGGCGACCCCTGAAGGGAGCAGCCGGAAGGAAAAGAAGGAGGAAGCTCTAAGTACTCCTGATTGGATGCTAAACTGTATTTTGTTATCTTGTAGTTATACATGTGTTATGATAATAAAGTTAAATGCAGTCTATTCTAATGTTAAATTACTCTTACTATATAAAGCTGCTTTGCAACAATGTCAATAGTAAAAAAGCTTTATACAAATAAAAGGTAATTGAACTGATTGAAATTGCCCCTCATTGTGCATGTGAGCATGAATGGAAATTTTTCGATGTTTTGGCAGTGTGATAAATGGGTGACCTGTTCAGGATGTAACCCCGCCTCTTACCCAAAGTCAACTGGGATTGGCTATCCCTGAGAGATAAGTAGTATAAGTAGTATAGATAATGAACATATGGATGATTGGATTGATGAATGTCCCAGTGAATGAACTGTTGCTACAGAAACAGTAATGCATAGTATTAAAGTCACATAAACCGGTGACTTCTCTTGTAGATGGTAAGATAGTCCAAGCTGACTCATCATAATTGATTATTCCAGAGCGCTGTGGTTAAACAATATTAAAAACCGCTGCCTTACATTAACGATCCTCTAAGTACACATTCAATCTATTCAACATTTTTATTATATATATATATATATATATATATATATATATATATATATATATATATATATATATATATATATATATATATATATATATATATATATATATATATGTTGATTGATTAACTGTTTGGGTTTTTATAGCCGAGCCTAGTGGCTCATCAGGCCGGTGCTTATCCCCGGTTTCCGTAGCGTGAAGCAATCAGGAGTTGAACTCCTCCTGGATGGGACGCTAGTCCATCGCAGGTTACCTTCCCAGTATATTTTTACTGGTACCCATTTATACTGCTGGGTGAATAGAGGCACACTTGTGGTTGAGACCTTGACCAGGGGTTTTAGCACAGTGAGGGTCTCAGTGGGATTTCAACTCACAACCTCCCGATCATGAGCCCAACACTTTAACCACTCTAACTCAAATATATATATATATATATATATATATATAGTTAAACATGTTATATGTGTTGTAGGATGCCTATGTTTTCCTGCAAACTTACAGAAATGTCAAAACTTAATTTGTACAGTAGAACATACTTCCATGGGAGATGTTAGCAACTGCTATATGTTATATGACAGATATTTATTAAAGCGATCACCTGAGTATATGTTTGCAATAAGGAGATAGATATGCATTATGGATGAGCTTTTTGCCATTTAGAGAGACAGTAACAGTCTCTAGAGCAGATGTCTGTGATGGGGAACAATATGCATATTCTATTTTGGCAGCAGACTGCCACTGGAGTTCAAAGCTAACAAGTAGATTATCAGATTAACACATGAAAATGTCTCCCTTTACTTAGACACATGAATGAATTTACAAAAACAAGCTTTTTCTTGCACTGCTCTATTAGCATAATGCAATATGCCTCCATGTCCTTTATATTTCTCAGGCAGGTAAAATTGGTTTGAATGCAGCTCTTGCGAAGTGGTGATCCTATTTATTCTGTAATTTACAATGATTCTTGACGAACGCACATTTGCTTCTCATTAAAGCCTGATAATAAATACTGTGACTGCACTGAATAATTCATGCTTATCTTTAGCTGTTTGTTTTTCCACTCTTCTTCTTCTTTAACGATGAGTGAGAGACGAGGAAAACTAAAGCGGGAAACGGTCTAATTTATCAGTTCCCCATGTTGGCGGACATCAAGGAGTACGAGATGTGCTAATGAGGGCCATTTCTCATTCCAAATAGGAACAAACGAGCCTTATTAGGACTCATTTTTGAGGGTGTGCCACACGGGGCGATGTTGTTCTTGCAGGCTGAGATCTGAGGTTCAGAGGTGGCACTGTCTGTTGTGACAGCAGGGCTCTTGCAGGGAGACTTGATATTAGCTCGATTGAGGCAAACGATTTAATTAAGGCCAGAGGTCAATGAAATCTGCCAACCTTCCACATTACCTCAATTACTGACACATCCTCCATAGGCTGTCCTGGCTGAGCATGCTTATTAAAGCACATTTTGCCAGAGATTAGCTAAAGTAGCTGTCAATCAATTAGGCGCGAGAGCCTGTTTCGAGCTGCCGGCGGAGTCCATGTGAAGAAAAGGCGCATGTTGACAGCTCCCATTGACATGAGTATGAATGATCGCTCACTAATGGGGCCTCATGGAGATCCAGCAAGACCGAGTGTCAGGATGAGAACTATGTAGGCCAGTTGCTACAGAGGAAGATGCTGCAATTAGGCATGATTTGAGTTGTGTGGAAATTCTATAAACTAGAGAATTGTGGAGACTATTCTCATATCGTATGAGAGTTTGAGTTTAAAAAAGGGGAAAAACTGTTGCCATTATCGATAATTGCATCATGTTTTCCTTTAAAAAAATACAAATAAAAAATGTAAACCTAGACACACTGTTAAATATTTTCAGTTACCTTTTAAAGCTTTATACTGGAGTAAAATACTGTATAAAGCTATTGTTACTAATAAGTATAAGAAACTCAGAGCTAAAAGTTTAGAACCATACAAACTAATCCCAAGGATCATATAGTCACCATTTTGGGCTTGCTGTTTATGTAGAGTTTCTGGACAACTATGAGCGATCCTCAGGGCTCTTTAATTTCTTACCACCTGCAAAAATGTGAAAATAAATGACCCATAGATGTAAATTAATATGTGAATGTGTGTGCATACTCCCCAACCATGTGCTGGCATCCCACCCAAGGTGTAATCCAACCCCATACCTAATGTTTACTGAGCATAGGGTACCTCAATTTACGAAATTAATCCATTCCAGAGTTTTTTTCATAACCTGCATTTTTCGTAAGTTGAACCGCATTTTACATGTAAAACGCGTGATTCTTTTCAAGGCTCCCAATACTACCCCTAAACCATTTAAAAATTATATAAGCATACCTTTTAAAGACCTCCTTCTGCTTCAATATCGTACCGATAGTTGACAGGTTTGGCCATATTCCTTTGTGATATCATTCGAGCCCGTTTCTTCTTCTCATGCGCGTGTGTGTGTGTGTGTGTGTACGCGTGTGCGCGCGAGCGTGTGTGTGTGTGTGTGTGTGTGTGTGTGTGTGTGTGTGTGTGTGTGTGTGTATGTGTGTGCGCGTGTGTTGACCATGTCTTCTTAGCAGAATTATAATCTTACAAATGTTTATGGAAGGTTAAAAGCCTGAGTCAAGAAATAAAGCATAAAACAACAATAACTCTGTCCTTTACACGAAAAGCATCATGGTGGATTCAGCTCTATACTAGGCAATGGGAGGTAGATGCGTCATTCCTCCTAGGCAGTGGGATCCCTCGTATTCAACTAGCATGTAGTTTAATGTATTAAGCACTTGCACAAGGTTAAGATAATGATTCCCCCTCCATCTTTTCAAAAAGAGCAAGCAAGCAAAAAAAAAATAACTATAAGTACTCTACTTATAATATAACTTTAATAATAATTTAAAACACGCTTCATATTTTTAAAACACTATCAAATATGTGACAAGAGTATCAGAGTAGAAATGTCCTGTACTGGGTTGCAGGGGCAGAAGCCTGAGCAGTGAGGTCCAGACGTCCCTCTCCCCAGCCACTTCCTCCAGCTCTTCAGGTGGGACACTGAAGTGTTCCCAAACCCTCCAGCATGTTCTGCATCAATCCCGAGTTCTTTTTCTGCTTGGACATGCCAAACACTACACCAGGTAGGCATTCAACAGGCATTCTAATCAGATGCCAGAGCCATCTTAAAGTGGCTCTTCTCAACATGGATCAGCAACAATTCTCCTCCAAGCTCCTCACAGATGGTCAAACTTCTCACCCTATCTTTGAAGTAGAGCCCTGCCACCCTGCAAAGGGGGCTCATTTCAGTTGCTTGTATCCATGATCTTGTTCTTTCAGTCACTACTCAAAGCTCATGACCATGGGTGAGGGTCAGAACATAGATTAAGTGGTAAACTGAGAACTTTGCCTTCCAACACAGCTCCTTCTTCATAACAACAGACCGGTACAAACTTTGCTTTATGGCAGAAGCTGCACCAATCCGCCTGTCGATCTCTCACTCTATCCTTCCCTCACTCATGAACAAGAACAAAATACTTTAACCTCTTCACTTGGGGCTGGATCTCATTCCAGACCCAGACAGTGCATTTCACCCTTTTCTGGTTGAGAACTATGGCCTCAGACATGTTGGTGCTGATCTTCATCCCGGCTGCTTCATACTGAGCTGTGAATCATTTAAATGAGAGCAGGAGGCCCTGGATTGATGAGGCCAAAATGGCAACATCATCCAAAACATCAGAGATTAAATCTTATGGTCGCCAAACCAGATCTCCTCAAAGCCTCTACTGCACCTAGAAATTCTGTCCATAAAAATTATGAACAGAATCGGAGACAAAAGTACATTCTTGGCAAGTGCACATATGAACACCCTTATTTTCAAAGTTGGTGTTTGTGATAGACAAACCATGATTGGCACAACAGTCCAACAAAGAAACATCATTAGTTCTCAGATCGGAGAAGTCGTACCTACCAAATACATCCTTCCAGTTCACACTATCTTTGCCCACAATGATGTTGAAGTCACACAGGACAACAAGAGAATGCCCAGATTATCTCTAAGGTGTGTTAACGATTAACGATTGCAAAAAGTTGTAGGTACACTGAACTGTCATTAATTTCATAAGCACAACTAATAGTCAGGACCCATTGCCCCCACCCAAAGGTGGAGGGAAGCGACCCTTTCATCAACCCTTTCATCTACAAGGATTGATCCAACCCATGTTTTTGGCTTCCATACAACTCAGAGTACCCTTGACCTCTATGGTCCTTCCAACATGGCCTGCACAGGAGGGTGGAAACATGTGTCCTTGTAGGACTGGGTCCGGCCAGGCACCATGGGCAGAAGCCCGACCACTGGGCAGTCACCTTGGAGCCCCTTCCCGAGGTCTGGCTCTTGGGGTGGCAAGTGACCTAGGAACTATTTGCCTTGGGTGACCCCACTATGAAAGAAAACACCTTCGACAAACATAGCCCCTAGGATCATTTGGACAAAAATGTCTTGTTTGTTTGTTTTTTCAAACCAAAAGTAAAAATAACTTGCCACATGTTAGTTTTAATCTACTCTCTTTATTTTTCAAATAAAGAGGCTTATATATTTATTATATATGTGATATCATAAATGATGAAAAAAATGCAAATATCACACTATGACAATGATGAAACAGTATTTTGTCTTTAGAGTCACATAGATCCCTGAATAATCACTATTAAAACATTCATTCATTTTCTGAACCGCATAATCCTAATTAGGGTTGCAGTGGGGCTGGCACCCATCTCAACTGACTCCTGGGTACATCCTTAGCAGCTCACCAGGCCATCGCAGGGACAACACTCACACAACCATTCTCACCTAGTGGAGATTTGGAACAGCCAATAAACCTACTTTGCATGTTTTTGGACTGTGGGAGGAAACCGAAGTACCCAGAGGAAACCCATGCAAGCACTGTGAGAACATGCAAACTCCGCATAGAAACACCCAGGCTGGGAATCGAACCCAGGCCATTTTGCTGTGAGGTACATATGCCAATCATTACTCCACTGTGCCGCCCACTATCAAAAGAAACCATGCATATTTTACTGATACACAACACCATTCCAAAATCTGACAATTGCTCACAAATCCAAAGGGAGCCCTTTGTCAAGCTAGTTCTGTTCCTTCCTTCTCAACATTTGCCTTTCTTCTTTTCTGCATGAAGCAAACAAACATAAACCTCCATTCCTCCCTCCCTTTCCTCCTTGTACCCCACCTGGCACCGAACAGCCCCCAGCACTTGGCGCATGCCAGCGCGGGAAATCTCAGGTGACAGTCACCTGGAAAGCTCTCAGGCCCACGGCAGCTGGAGGGGCTCTGATTGCTTCCCGTCCCCTCACACACATGCGTACACATCCATACACAAACACACACATCCCCAGCAGCCTCTGCAGCCCCAGCACATCAATCGCCTGTCAATCCCACTCAACCTTAACCAGGACCCAGTCAAGCGCATAGGAGAGAGAGAGAGAGAGAGAGAGAGAGAGAGAGAGAGAGAGAGAGAGAGAGAGAGAGAGAGAGAGAGAGAGAGAGAGAGAGGTGCACTGGGGAAGGCATAGCAGAGGGAAGGATAGAACGCAGGGAGCCACACTTGAACGAAGGAGAGATGAAGGGAAGGAGGAGGGGGTGTAGCAGAGAGGCCTGCGGTCGCTTGCCAGTGGTTCAAATTAATTGCTACATAAGGAAAAATGGGGAGATAATTATTTGGACTTTCCTGTCAGTGCTGGAGAGCAGACGACCTCATTAACTTGCGGCTTGTACACAATTCAATTATAGAGATATGGAAAATATATTTTTGATTACTTTTGTGACTGATGTTCCATTCATCTCAATTTCTCTCACCATATAATATATATATATATATATATATATATATATATATATATATATATATATATATATATATATATATATATATATATATATATATATATATATATATATATATATATATATATATATATATATATATATATATATATATATATATATATATATATATATATATATATGTGGGGGGGGTCTGTATATGTGTGTGTGTATGTGTGTGTGTGTGTGTGTGTGTGTGTGTGTGTGTGTGTGTGTGTGTGTGTGCGCGCGCATTGGAGCTATTGGACAAGAAAGGGACAATTTCACCTTAGTTTTAAAAATTATTAATTTGGATAGCCCACTTGTACCATCTAACATTTTAGAGCATCAATCCATCCAAACAGTGTTATTTTCATTATAAAGTCCATTCTACTTGATAATAGAGAAAATGTCCAAATCAGTAAGATTCTGCATTATATTTTCTGCTGCAATCGACTCCTCACAGGTCTCACATTTACAGTATACAATGCCACGGGTGCTTTTTACTTGTAGCTATTTGCAGGAATATTGACTGTTAGTAAAATGAATTTTGAAAACGCCAGGCAGAAATGCATTGATCCGAATCGTTCTCGAAAACTTCTATTGTAAGGCTGTTTATTACCAGCTACTATTTTCGTGTGGGGCCAGTAGTGTAGGGGTTACTAAGACCATGCTGTACTAAGAACACTGGATAAGGTCTGAACCATAAGTGTGCCTCTGTAACTTCCAGTGGATTAGCATCCCATCAAGGAGGGGCTGATATTTTAGTTGCTTCACGCATACAGGATAAGCTCTGGCTCTGATGAGACAGTAGACTCAAGTGTAACTACCTCCACAAGCATTTCAACTATAGCTTGTTGTGTGAGTAATACATATACACACACACACACACAGTGCTATGCAAACGTTTTTGCCCCTGACCAATTTCTGACATTTTTTTGCACGTTTGTCACTGTCATCCCTTTCAGATCAAGCAAACCTAAATATTATACAAACATAAAACAGAAGTAAACACAAATGCAGTTTTCAGTGCCAACTGCATTTATTCAATGGAAAACATCTAAACCTACAAGGGTCCATGTGAATAAGTAATTGCCCCCTAAACTTAATGGCTGGTTGAAACACCTTTTGCAGCAATAACTGCACTCAAGTGTTATTGATAAGAGGCGATGAGTCCTTCACATATCTATGATGGGATTTTGGCTCACTCTTCTCTGTAGAATTGTTTAAGATCAACCAGACTGGATGGTTTTCGAGCATGAATAGTCTTTTTGAGGTCATGCCATAGCATCTCAATAGGGTTCAGATCTGAACTTTGACTAGGCCACTCCAAAACCCTCATTTTGTTCTTTGTTTGAATGTATCCATTCTGAAGTGGACTTGCTGGTGTGCTTCGGAGCATTGTCTTGCTGCAGAACCCAGGTGCACTTTAGCTTGAGGTCTCAAACTGATGGACGAACATTCTTCACCAAGATTTCTTGGTAGCGAGCAGAATTCATGTTTCCATCAATCATGACAAGTCACCCAGGTCCTGCAGCAGCAAAGCAGACCCAGGTCGTCACACTTCCACCACCATGTTTCACTGTTGGCACAATGTTCTTTTATCAAATGCAGCGTTCCTTTTGCACCAGATGTAACGGGATGCATTTCGCCAAAAAAGTTAAACTTTAGTTTCATCAGTCCAGAGGACATTATCCCAAAAGCTTTGGGGATGATCAAGATGATTCTTGGCAAGAGTGAGTCATGCCTTGATATTCTTTTTTTGCCAACAGTGGCTTTTGCCTCGGAAATCTTCCATGGATGCCATTTTTGTCTCATGTCGTTCTGATGGTGGAGTCATGAACATTGACATTAACTGAGGCAAGTGATGCTTGTAGTTGTTTGGAAGTGGTTTTTGGATCCTTTGTAATTTCTCCGGTTAGTCTGCGCCATGCTCTTGGAGTAATTTTGGTAGGTCACCCACTCCTGGGAAGGGTCCCCACTGTGCCATGCCTTCTGCATTTATGGATAATGGCTCTGACAGTAGTCCACTGGAGTCCCAAAGATTCACAAATGACTTTGTATGCTTTCCCTGACCGAGGCATTTCAATAATCTTCTTTCTTGTTTGCTCTTGAAGGTCACTGGATCGCGGTATGACGATGTGTGTTCAGTACGGCCTACCTCACCTTGGAAATGTTTCTCAGCAATCAGGCCTGGGTGTGGCCATGGAATTGAACGCATTTTTCTCCAATAATAGGATTAATCACAATTACCTAACCTTTTAACAAGGGGGCAATTACTTTTTCACAGAGGTTCATGCAGATTTGGATAGGACTTTGCTCTTAACAAATGAAATCAAAACAGAAAAAAAATCATTTTTTGAATACTCTTGGGTTATCTTTGTGTAATGTTTAAATTTGTTTGATGATCTGACAAAGGTAAGTGTAAGAAAGGTGCAAAAAAGTAAAAAATTAGTAAGGGGCAAAAACCTTTGCACAGCACTGTATATGAGAGATTTCATTTCGGCTTTTACCCTTTTTCAGGGGCCGCCACAGCAAATGATTTGCACGTTTGATTTGGCAAAGGATTTTAGGTCGGATGCCCTTCCTGATACAATGCTTTAGCAAGGGACAGAAACACGCTGATGACTTTGCAGCTACTCTTTTTACGAAAGTCAGCAATGGTTCTTTTGCATGAACCTCTCACCAAAGACAGTGAGAGACATGGCCCGCCTTTGATAACCCAGTTAGCTGCACAGCACTGTACACATATATATGTAAGTACTGTACACACACACACACACACACGTGTATATATATATATATATATATATATATATATATGGTGGTGAAACCATCCTCTCCCTTCAGGTGATTATAGAAGAATTTTTGTTTATTTGCTCTACCAAAAAGTATTGAGCACTCTCCTACGGAAGGATCTACTCAGAAAATCATATATATATATATATATATATATATATATATATATATATATATATATATATATATATATATATATATATAGAGTCTATTAAAATTAATTTTGTAAAATGAATTGCAAGTTCAACTTGATATGAACTGTTCCTACACATTATCACTAGTGCATTATTTACAGATCTTGAATTCAAGAATTTGTGCAAAAAGGCAGCAACAGACAACAAATAGAACAAACTTTCATCAAGTTCGCAGATGTTCTAAAACTTTCTTGTCACCCTATGCAATCCTACAGATGATCTATGACATACAGGGCCTACCTAGCATCAGTGCCAGGTATCTGAAGTAGCTGAAGTAAGATTCCACACTGCTTCACCACAAAATGTTCAACACCCTTCTTGTTTTTGTTACAAAGGCTCTATATTAATTCCAGATAATATCTGATTAATGTTGAAGCCAACAAAGTCTTATAACAATCAGAAATACAGTTGGCTCTCTATTTACGAAATTAATCTGTTCCAGTGTCTTTTTCGTAACCTGGAGTTTTGGTAAGTCGAGGTGCATTTTACATGTAAAACGCGTGATTCGTTCCAAGGCTCCCAAAACTACCCCATAAACCCTTTAAAAATTATAAAAATACACCAATTTTGTATGAAATATGTGTTAAAAGTAAAAGAAAATTATTTACCTTTTTTTGAATCTCTCGAACCACCTATGCGATGCTTTAAAGTCCGGGGTTTGCTGGTGAGGTCCTTAAACATGGCGGTTGCTTTTTCCGAAATAATTACCTCCGTCACTGTATCTCCACTTTTAAGGTCTCCTTCTGCTTCAATATCGTCCCGATTGTAGAGGGGTTTCGGCCATACTCCTTTGTGATTTCGCTCAACCGTATCCCACTTTCGTATTGTTTTTATTATCTCCTGCTTCACTTCGATTGATAACGGAGCTCGCTTCTTCTTTTCGGTGTCACCGGGAATCACTTTCTTGGGGTTAATGATGGATAACGAAATATAACGCTGCAATGATCACCCTCAAAAGAACTCATGAGCCAACAGTCCTGTTCAACTCTTCTTCACGAACAAACAGGAAGTGACAAACAAGAAGTATGGGTACAGGAATGGGCACAGTTCAGCTCCCTCCTAACTAATGGCAGGCCAGCAGGGCGGGATGTTGGGAGACAGCCAATGAGAGAGCAACTCACGCATTGTTTGAATGTTTGAATGGTGCGCTTGAATTTTTGAATGGCACGTTTGGCGGTTTTTGTAAAAATAGGTTGTTTTCGTAAAAAGAGGACGGAAATTTAGGAAAATGTTTTTCATAACCTGGATTTTTCATATTCAGAGGTTTTCGTAAGTAGAGGGCTGACTGTATAGAAAAAAGAGTACAGGTTTCCCTTTTTAATAACAACATGTCGTGGTTGCTATTCTTTTATTGAAGATTTCTTAGTTTGTTCCACAGGCATGATGAGCATAAAGTCTATCAAATTTGGCTTTATTATTTAAAGAAAAACTCATTCATTTTTTTGAACCACTTTATCATAATTAGAGTCACGGGGAGGCTGGTGCCCATCTCAGCCAACTCTGAGGGAGGGCAGAGTACACCCTATACATGTCGTGGGCCATCACAGGGCAGAAACATGCTGATGACTATGCAGCCCACTCGTGATGGAAGTCTAAAGAAAATTTAAAAATAAAAAAAAATCTGTTGATTTGACATTTGTGCCTCAATGCATTCACACGAACAATATTCTTCATCAACTTTATAAGTGTTTGCCTATAAGGAGTCCTCTCCCATAAATGGAAGTGGGCATGCCACATGGGTGGGTGTTGGTCCATGGGGTGCCACATGTGTGCAGTATGTGTTCTCTGGAGGATCTGGGGAAGTGTGTGGAGGTACTTTGCTCTAGTAAGTGTGTGCAGCAGTTGACATGGTTTGATATGTTCGGTGCCCATGCAAGGTGAAGTTAACTCATGGACAGTCCATAATCCCACTGATATAAGATGATAACTCGCATATTACACATTACCAACATTACAAGTTGATTTTTAATGCCACATTCCTTCTCTACATAGTGATGACATCAGCAGTGTAGCAGAATGTAGGCAAGAGCAGCAAAGTCGACTCTAATCATGATCACTGGGAAACAGCTGGATCACTCTCAGTCTAATGTGGTGAAGAAGCACCCACCCTCATTTCTTTTTCCATCAGAGCAGCTGCGCTGAAGACAACAGTTTTGCTTGATTGCATTGATTTAATCGGTTGAACTTATGCTTCTTTGGTGAATATTAGAAGCACACATTAGGATGTTTATTTATAATTATGAAATATAGAATGATGAAGGCATCATTTAATCAGAAATTAAATTATGAGTGCTAAAGAGGCTTGGATTACAGTAATTTCCTCATATATTTCATTTTTATAAATCGTTTTCTGTTGTCTAATGAGTTTTTATGTGTAACCACCACATGAAAAAAATCTTAATGAGCAATAAATACAATTCTGAAAAGTTTGATTCACTGGCTCAGTAAATATTACAGAATATTGATGATTGATTAAATCATGATGATTTTTACCTCAAATGGCAAATTACTGGAAATATTAAAATACTTTATGATTTTTTAATTCTATACAAATCCTTAATGTTTTTGTTATAATTTAATGAATAGGCATACCTACTGTATGTCAAAATGGAAACATTAAGATGAGCATTTTTTTGTACAGTTAAAATTCACATTTAAAAACTTTGAAATATATATAATGATAAATAAAATATAATTTTCAAACACTCATCTGCATTTGTGTTTTAAAGCTAGTAACTTATAGCGTAGATTTGATCTATGTTTGCAAAGTTTGGATACATATTACTCACTAAATGTAATTTTTCCTTGGGTATGAGGGCTGATTCTGAAGTTAAAAAAAAATCAAACAAACAAAAAACTGAAGGAAGTAATTGAACAACCTTTAGTTCTGCACCAATCTTTTGACTGACACACACACAATTAGCACTTTGTATATATGTAGAGGTGTCAGGGGAGATGAATAGATTTCTCCCTGCTGTGATTATTCCTTTGGGCTGGACTCATATGGGCCTTTTTCCCCTGACATCAACAAGGGAAAAGTAAAGTAGAACACCTTCAGATGCAAACATGCACATGGAGCAACACATGCTCTGAATCATGCTTCCACAGTCCGGACAGAACGAATTAAAGAATCTGATGAAAATAGCTATTTAATGAGATCTCTTGCATGTGCTAGCATTACAAAGCCGAAGAGTTAGCATTTGTGGGATTTGAACTGCGCGCTATATCAGCACATTAAAAATGGTTCCGTCCATCCTTTCTATGAGAAGATGTAACAAAAGTCATCTTCAGTGTCAGCTCTTTTGTAACAGTCAATAATTTTACATCACAGAAACATTTTCAGATGTGTTTCCCTTTCCAGGGTGTCTGTAACAAGACAAGCTAATTAATTTTGTCTTATAAACTTCAAGACAAGTCATAGTAAAAGGCAGGGAAGGGAAGGACAATGTCCTGATTTAGCATCCATGGTTATAGAAAAAATATATTTTAATGAGGTTTGATAACACATAAAAAGTACTATTTGTAGCATTCGATAAACAAAACACTATTACTTGAATTAGTACTTAAACACATTAAAAAAAAAAAAAGATCCACTGTGCTCATGTTTAAAAGACAATAGTATTATCATTTTTTTAAATAAATTATTATAAATTAAGACAGACTGAAGTAATGCCTGAGGGTGCAGCTGTATTAAGAAATTACACTCATATAACAAAACACACAGAGATAGGAGTTCAGGCAATGGGAGAAAGAGAGAGAAATGGAAATTGAGAGGAGTTCTGTAATAAAAGAAAACTATAATAGGATTACATCTGTTAA
>CM045733.1:47612500-47632500 GCA_024760905.1 Plotosus lineatus
CCAGTATTCTTTCTGTCCCAATCTCACTCACCTAACCAGTAGGCCATAGCTGCCCACCCCAGATTTGAACACTGGTTCAAATCTCAGCCCAGCAGGAGAAATGTGTGTTAACCCTTCCCTTACTTCATGTTCATGGCTGAGGTGCCCATGAGCAAGGCCTCTATCTTCCAACTGCTCTCTGTGTGCCACAGTATGGTTACCCACTGTTCCGGTGTGTGTGCTCACTGTCTATATATGTGTGGGCCCACTTTGGGACAAATTTTCCTTTGGGTTTAAGCAGTATATCAACGAATGGATAGATTACCAAACATTGTCTTGAAACACTCTTTGATATGTTGCAGGACTCAATTAATTCATTAACTTTAGACTGCCCAGTCCCAAAGGCAGTGTAGAAAACCCTCAACAAAACATTTCCACCACAATGCTTCAGAATTAATTTGGTGATATTTTTTGTTCAAATTTGTATTATGACTAATCAAAAAGCTCTATTTTAAGCTCTCTGTCTAATTAAGGTTCCTAATCAGGTCAGGGTTACTAATATGATGGTTTTACATTCAAGCCCCAGTAATACAGGAATCCCTCACTACTTCGCGCTTCAATAAATGAGGCTTCAGTGCATAGCAGTTTTTAAAAATATAAATAAATAAATATTCAGTGAATTAAAAATATAAGGAAATTAAGAAAGAATATGGGAAAAAGTTAAGGAAAATGTCACAAAAACAAGACCAATTATGCAACAAAAACAAAAACAAAAACAAAAAAACACAACAAAAAACAACCCAAAATCTCCCATCAAAACCATCCAGATATACAAACACTACTAGGTCGAAAGTGAAAGAGAAATGAAATATGAAATTGAAGAACAAATAGAAATATAAATGGAATAAAATCTATAGAAAGACATCATAAATATAAGTACTAAATATGATTAAACATTATCCTGAGGAACACTTAAATTCTAGGCTCCAGCAGAGGGGGTGTGGCTGACACTGTCCGGGGAAGAGAAGCAGAACCGATACATTTCTGAACTCCTGCCAAAACTTTCAGAGAAGAAACAAATTGACTCCAGTATTATAATGAACTGGAGAAGAGTGAAACTATATGTAAATCTGATCAGATCAGCTGTGCTGTGCTTGAGAGGAACCAGGATTTTAAACACGGGACATAATGATATTGATAATGTGATGATTGTGGAGAGAGAGAGAGAGAGAGAGAGAGAGAGAGAGAGAGAGAGAGAGAGAGAGAGAGAGAGACTGTATACAGTACAAACTCGTATAGGTTACTTATAGAAGGTTTAAACATAAGCTCCCCTCTAAAGCATGCCCTGTAATGACTTACAAACAAATTCAACTAACCAGCCATTGGGAACCTATGTTGCAGCTGTGTGTGTGTGTGTGTGTGTGTGTGTGTGTGTATTTATATTTTATGTGTATGTATGTGTGTCCTCTTCTTCTCATGCAGTTCCATCTGTATGTGTGTGTATTTATATTTTATTTACATCTAATGTTCTTTTTTGAATGTTTAATTGTTATTACAACATTTATAGCATTGAATATGTATTTATTGATATTATATACATACACATATACATGTATGTATATGTGTGTATGGGGGTGATCCTACTTTGCAGATTTTGATGGTTGCGTGGGGATCTCGGTTCCAATTAACAGTAGAAAGTGAGGGATCCTTGTACTAAACTCCCAGTGTTGGGACCTTGAGCAAGAGCCATCTATCTATCTAATGCCTGAGTCGTAGGACGACCATTGGCAGCCCGCCATGAAGGATAACGCCCTGGTTATCATCTTCAGGGAGGTTTTCTTGACAGGATTAGTGCAGTGGTTTGCCATTGCGTTCTGCACGATACGAACCTACGGGCAATTCAGGATGGCCAATTAACCTACTGTGCATGTCTTTGGATTGTGGGAGAAAACCGGAGTACCCGGAGGAAACCCACACAAGCACAGGGAGAACATACCCCCCCCAGGCCGGGAATATTCCTGCCCAGGCCGGGAATCGAATCCAGGCCTTCCTGTTGTGAGGCGGACATGCTAACCACTACACCACCGTGCTGCCGCAAGAGCCATAAGCCTCAAAATTACAGAAATGTGGTTCTGAATTAATATTTTAAAATCCCTTGAAAGATTCCTAGGCATCCACAACTTGAATGACATGGAAAGCTCATAAAATTTATGATGATGACACCAGACACTTCAATATCAAAAAGCGCATCTAAGCCTCAATGTCAGGTTTAAATGTTATAACCATATTAGAATCTCTTAATTTTAAGTATTTTATGATCTGGTCTTAGTTTATAAAAAGGTCCTACTTATTTGCAGTCTTCATGACTTGTGAGCTGATGCAGTGAGCAATACAGTGTTCACTCGAGAATTTAATACATTTTTGAAAAACTTAACTTTGAAAAAACTCCACCTAAGCCTGTCCCAAGCCAGGTTGAAAAAGGAGGAGCATTTGCATGGGGTGGAGATACCATGGTTGGAAAAGCAAACACCATCAAAATCAATGACATGAAATCTACATTATACCCATGCCGGCTCGGACGTCACCCGGTTAAACAAGGTCCGCGTACCCAGCTGTGCAACCAGGGCTGGATCGATAAATTGATTACTGGAAAAAACAACTCAAACACCAAGACAGAAACCAAAGATAAGATCAAAATAACGAAACAACAACTGAAGTTTGGTACTTGGAATGGCTGGACTTTGAGGAAAGATGGTAAGCTACAACTGTTGCAACATGAAATGGAGCCTTACAAGTGCGACATTCTCGGAATTGCCAAAACTCACTGGACTGGAAAAGGAGAACGAAATGGTGGTGAAATCATCTGGTCGGGTGAGGATACCATCTGCAGAAAAGGTGTTGGTCTGTTACTTGACAAACGTGCCAGAAACGCACTCATAGGATACAACCCTGTCAACCCACGAATCATCATGGCTCATTTCAAAGGCCAGTCTCTTAACATTACCATCATTCAATTCTATGCTCCTACCGCAGAGAGCTCAGAAGAGGAAATCGATTACTTCTTTGG
The DNA here is from genome assembly GCA_024760905.1 of Plotosus lineatus. Taxonomy (NCBI): domain Eukaryota; kingdom Metazoa; phylum Chordata; class Actinopteri; order Siluriformes; family Plotosidae; genus Plotosus; species Plotosus lineatus. The sequence continues at coordinate 47,615,547 of CM045733.1, forward strand.
CCAGCTCGACTCTCTGCTGAAAAACACGTACAAGAAAGATATTAGAATTGTCATGGGTGAATGGAATGCCAAAATTGGAAATGACAACATGGGCTACGTGAAAATCATGGGGAGGTATAGCTATGGTACTCAGAATGACAGAGGAAAGTGTCTACTGGAATTCGCATTGAAAAATAACCTTTATATTACCAACTCTTGTTTTGAACAGAAAGACTGCAGGAAGTGGACCTGGACTGCTCCCAACAACAGGCACCACAATATGATTGACCTCATTGTTATAGCTAGGCGCTGGCTGATGGCAGTCAGAAACTACAGATCTTATCAAGGGGCAGACATTGAATCTGACCACAGCCTTGACCTTTGCAAATTCCAAGTCAAGTTCAAAAGCAATGCGAAGAAAAATCATGTGGCTAAGTATGACATTCAAGCACTCAAGGATGAAGATACACTTCAAGCTTATGTCGAAGAACTTCAAATTGCAATGAGGAACGTTAATAGACCTCAGAATCTGGAATAAAGGACCATGAATCTTTCCAAAATCATCAATGATGGTGCTGAAAAAACATCCCACGCAGCCAGAGGCCAAATAGGAAATGGATACCTGATGAAACTCTCCGTTTGGCGGATAGAAAAAGGAAAGTCAAGTTCAGCAAAGAACACTCACAAGAGAAAATGAGAGCATATAAAGACCGATGCAACCAAATGCGGAAAAGAGCCCGAAGAGACAGGAAGACCTGGATTGTTAACAAGTGCAAAGAGATCGAGCAGTGTGCGCATGACAATAAATCCCAGAAGGTCTATTTGCTGATTAAGGATCTTAACAGAAAATGGAAACCGAATCTTAGTATAATCGAAGATAAAAACGACAGAATGTTACAATCAAAAGAAGAAGTTCTCCAGAGATGGACTGAATACTGCACTGACCTTTTCAGAAATTACATTGATGACGGCGTTTTCATTCACGAACTAAAATGAGATCAGTCCCTCGCCTGTCAACGATGATGACGAAATCATGAAGGCAGAGGTTGAGATAGCACTAAGAAAAATGAAACCAAGAAAAAGCCCTTGCTCGGATGGCACCCCAGCTGAGCTCCTCCTAGCTGGTGGTGAAGTTATTAGTAAGCAGATTCATGATATGTGCAACAAAGTCTGGAAAGAGGAAACACTCCCAGAAGAGTGGACCAAATCAATCATCATCACTATCCCCAAAAAAGGTGACCTGAGAGAATGCAAGAACTATTGTACACTGTCAATGATAAACCACATGTGCAAAATTCTCCTTCTCATCATTCTGGAAGGACTCAAGGGAAAAATTGAATACCTCCAAAAACAAGAGAGACCCATTTATAACTGCTTTATTGACTTCACCAAAGAGTTTGACAGTATTACCCACCACTCTATATGGGCAATTCTTCAATCCTACGGCGTTGAAAAGAAAATCAGCATCCTGAAGAATATCTACGACACCAATAAGGCTGCAGTTCGCATCGGCAATGACATTGGTGAATGGTTCAGACAAGAAAAAGGCACGAGACAAGGGGACCCCATTTCCCCACTCATTTTCATCACCTATCTCGAGCGCTTTCTCCAAAGTGTGCAGGAAAATATGCAGGGCATCTCTATTCATGGACACATCATTAATAAGATCAGATTCGCCGATGACATCGACCTCCTCGAAGAAACTCCAGTCTAGTCTTAATATGGTCGTGGCCAACTCAGAGAAGACAGGACTGAAAATTTTCTCTATTCCATAGGGCCCAATGTATCTGGGAGATAGTTTTTTGGAGTCAACTTGCAGGGGCGGGTCCCGGGAGGAGAGCCACACTTATTGCCCGACCGTGTAGGGAGGTGCCGGGGTTCGGTGGCGGTTGGCAATCTTCCGGTTTCGGGCCACTGTTCGTTCTAGGGCAGCCCGTGCTTCTTTCCAGACCCGGCGTGCCCTGTGAAACTGTGCCTGGACCGATGGGCCGGCCATCTCGACCTCCTGGCTGGGAAACGGGGGGGGGGGGCTGGAACTCATTAATCACCATGAAGGGGGACATCCTGGTGGCGGTGGTGCAGATCAGAGAATTGTGTGCGTATTCAACCCATGGGAGGTGTGTGACCCAGGAGGCTGGGCGGCGGGAGGCGACGTGGTGCAGGGAGGATCCGAGGCTTTGATTTGGGCGTTCCGCCTGCCCGTTCGACTGAGTGCGGTAGCCAGAGGTCAAGCTGTAGGAGACTCCCAAGGTGTCGCAGAACGCCTTCCAAACTCTAGATGCAAACTGGGGGCCCCGGTCTGAAACAATGTCCTGGGGGATGCCATGGAGGCGAAAGACGTGTTGGATTAAGAGACCAGCTGTTTCCATTGCCAAAAGGGAGGTTGGGTAGGGCAACAAAATGGACCGTCTTGGAGAACCGATCCACTACTGTCAGGATAACCATGTTGCCCTCAGACGGGGATAAACCTGTGTCGAAATCCACTGCAATGTGCAACCAGGGGCGATAGGGAACTAGTAAGGGTTGGAGGAGACCCGTGGGTGCACGATGGGAGGACTTACTCTGGGCACAGGAGGCACAAGCTCCCACAAACTCCCTGGTGTCAGCTGCCATCGTTGGCCACCATAAGCATTGTTGGAGCAGGAAGAGAGTTCGGTGGGCTCCGGGGTGGCAGGCTAACTTTGAGGAGTGAGCCCACTGGAGTGCTGGGGTTCTGGCCGGTGGAGGAACATATAGTCGACCTTGGGGGCACCCGACGGGCTCTAGTTCCCCCTGATGGGCGTCCCGAACTAGTCGTTCTACCTCCCATTGGGCTGCTCTGAGTATACAGGAGGAGGGCAGGATGGTCTCCATGGTAGTGTCATCACCCAAGGAGAACTGCCTGGAGAGAGCATCTGGCATTGTATTCCGGCAGTACCTCCTCAAGTAGAGTGACCATCGTGCCTGACGGGAGTTCAACCTCTTGGCTGTACGGAGGTAGGATAAGTTTTTATCATCGGTCCAGACCACAAAGGGCTGGGCTGCCCCTTCCAGCTAGTGCATCCACTCCTGGAGTGCCAAGACCACCGCCAGCAGCTCACGATTCCCAACATCTTAATACTGTTCCGCTGGGAACAAGGGACGGGAGAAGGCGCATGAGTGGAGCTTCTGGTCTGTGGGAGACTGTTGGGAGAGGACTGCCCCCACCCCTGAGTCCGAGACATCGATTTTCACCACAAACTGCAGCGAGGGGTCCAGGTGGATCAGTACGGGCGCATGGACGAATTTCGCCTTCAGCCTGTCAAACGCCGCCTGGGCACTCGGGGACCACTGGAGTGGGGTCTTGGGTGATGTCAACTGTGTGAGGGGGGCTGCGAGACGGCTGTAGTCCTGCACGATCCGGCGATAGAAGTATGCGAACCCCAGGAACCTCTGCAGCTGTTTTCGCGTCCCTGGAGTCAGCCACTCCACCACTGCCTTCACCTTCGCCGGATCGGGTCCTACCTGCCCCTTCTCCACAATGAACCCCAGGAACGAGACTGAGGGGACATGAAACTGGCATTTTTCTGCCTTAACGAACAATCTGTTCTCCAGGAGCCTCTTCAGTACCATTCTCACATGGCGGAAATGTTCGTCTTGGTCCCTAGAGAAGATCAGAATGTCGTCCAGGTATACGAATACAAAGCGGTTCAGCATGTCCCTAAGCACATCGTTGACCAGAGCTTGGAAAACCGCCGGGGCATTGGTTAGTCCGAATGGCATGACCAGGTATTTGAAGTGCCCCAGGGGCGTGTTGAAATCTGTCTTCCCATTGTCCTCCTTCCGAATCGGACTAAGTGGTAGGCATTTCTCAGGTCCAGTTTGGAAAAAACTGAGAGGGGTGAAGGCTGAATCGATTAGGGGGAGAGGGTACTTGTTTTTTATGGTGATCTGGTTCAGGCCCCTGTAATTGAGGTCTCAGGGTCTTGTCCTTCTTTTCGACGAAGAAGAATCCCGCACCTACTGGGGAAGATGAGGGCCAAATGAAACCTGCAGCCAGCGACTCATTAATGTATGCCTCCATGGTGTCTTTCTCCGGCTTCGAGAGGTTGTATAGTTGTTGGGAAGGGAGCATGGAACCTGGGAGTAGGTCAATAGCGCAGTCGTACGGTCAATGAGGAGGTAAGGAGCGAGCCCGGTCCTTGCTGAAAACCTCTTGCAGGTCGCGATATTCTTTGGGCACGCCGGCTAAGTCCAAATCCTCCAGGTCAACTGGGGTTCATGAGGCTTGGGAGGGTACGGCCACCATTAGGCAGTTTTGCAGACAGAAGTCACTCCAGCTGTGTATGGTGAGGGTGCACCAGTCAATGTGGGGATTGTGGGTCTGCAACCATCGCCACCCCAACACTAATGGCGAAAGAGAAGCAGGGAGAACAAACAGTTCCAAATATTCCTGGTGGTTACCGGACAAACTGAGCTTAACCAGCATGGTCTTGTGCGTGATGCGAGCGATGAGTCTCGGTGCACAGGGAGTATCACTGGCGCTGCTGCCGAAGCGGAAAGTGAAGGGTGAGGGGACGTGGTCGCGGCAGTGAGGTGAGTGGCGACAGCGTCTATCCTTCCGCCGAGCTGCGCCAAGCTGGTGGTTATGTGCTGGAGATTGTCCATCATCTGATGCACGGTGGTGCCCTGGTCGGATAGTGTCTGCCGAAGCTGTGCGGTCTCCACTGGGTCCATGTTTCCGGTCAGAAGATTCTGTTAAGCCTGGGGTGTGTCCGTAGGACCCAGAGATGCAGGAGACCAAAAGAAAGTTCAATCGATTTATTAAAAACTAGGGATAGTAAATTACGGGAATACTAAGTCAAGGGAACTGGTCGAGCACGTAGCAAGAACCAAGGATCAAAGAGAAAGCCGAGGAGCAGAGTCACGGGGAAAACAATCTTCTGACATCGGAGGGCACTCCCATTTATAGCTGGCTGCTTGCTGATTGCAGCTTGGGATCAGGTGCACTCTGCTTGGAACTCACCTACTGGCAACCGCCACGCCCCTCGCCAGCACCTGCAATGATTAAAGAAGAGTTAATTCCACAAGCCAGCACCGACCATAACACCCTGGTTTTTGGCAAACAAGTGTATGACAACATCGTGAAGATCAGCGGCCAAGACATTGAGAACAGTTCGTCTACATTGGAAGCTTGGTGACCCAGGACAACTGCAGCAAAGAGATCAGAAGGAGGACTGGCCTGGCAATAGGGGCCGTCAATAGTTTCAACAAAGTTTGGAACAGCAGAAATATAGATCTCAAGACAAAGATTCAAGTCATGCATACTTGTGTGTTCAGCGTCCTGCTGTATGCAGCCAAAACCTGGACTCTCCAGAAAGATGATATGCGCAGGATCAAAGCATTTGAAATGTACTGCTACCGTAATAGCCTCAAAATCCGCTGGTTCCAGCATGCCACCAATTTAGAAGTTTTCCAATGTATCAAACCAAGAACTATGCTGATACAAATGATTATCAAGCGCAAAATGGGCCACTTTAGACTGATATGCCATATGGACCACTGCATAATCAAACTTCTGATTACTGGAATCGCACAAGACAAAAAAGTGGTCCAACGACATCAAAGAATGGTGCAACACCACTCTGCACAACATCTGCAGGATGGCAAAGAACCGAGTGGAGTGGATAAAAAGTATTGAATATGTTGCTGACACCAACAGGTTTGCAAGAACCCAGGGAGATTAAGTCAAGAAAGTCAACTTTGAACAATTCATGTGCGTCAAAGGTCCCTACAAATTCAGCACTATTATGAACATAGAGTATGAGAGATTTCCTATAGGATACAAAAATAAACAACATGATATGCTAAATGTTTCAACACTGTAAGAGTCAACTTGCTTGCTAACTGCATAATAGGTAAATATTACAGTTTTTTTTTTTAAAAAAGTGTTTTAAGCTAGGTAGTGGGGCAGTGGTGGCCTGGTGATAAAGGTGCTGGATCGTTGATCCTAGGGTTGAGAGTTTGAGTTCCACTCTCCACAGGGTTGTCACTGTCCCTCCAGTGCAGCTAACTGGGTTATCAAAGGCTGGTCATGTCTCTCAATGTCTATGGTGAGAGGTTCATGTAACAGAACCGTTGCTGACTTTCGTCAAGAGGAGCTGCAAAGCTGTCAGGGTGTTTCCGCCCTTTGATAAAGGTTGTGTCAGGAAGGGCATCCGACGTGAAAATCTATGCCAAATCGAATATGCGAATCATTAATATGACTTCCATGAAGATGAGGGCAGATGATTCACTGTGGCGACCCCTGAAAGGGATCAGCCGGAAGGAAAAATAAAAATAAAAGTAAAAGGTGCCAGCACAAGGAATAGTAAAATACAAGTCAAAATAATATAGATGACAGGGGGAAAAAAACAATCAAAAAAAGTAAAAAATTACATCACATCATATTTATGTTGTGATGGTACGTCGTGTGATTTCTTTCTTAAAGTTTTAATCCATACTATGTTGAGCAAAAAAGAAAGCGGTCGGACGAATATGTACAACATGAATTCACATATATAACGGAACGTGATGCTAGTCAGCGTCCTATCTGCATGATTTGCAAAGTAGGATCAACCCCCGCTGACTGACATATATGTATATGTATATGTGTATATAATATCAATAAATACATATTCAATACAGGGGCAGTGGTGGTCTAGTGGTATAGGGTGCTGAATCGCTGATCCAAAAGGCTGGGGGTTCGAGTCCCACTCTGCACAAGGTTGTCACTGTCCTCCCCAGTGGAGCTAACTGGGTTATCAAAGGCCGGCCAAGAGTAGGCTGCAAAGTCGTCAGCGTGTTTCTGCTCTGCGATGGCCTGGCGAGCTGTCCAGTGTGTACTCTGCCCTTGCCCGAAGTTGGCTGGGATGGGCACCAGCCTCCCCGCGACCCAAAATTAGGATTAAGCGGGTACAGAAAATGAACTGAACTGAACATATTCAATACTATATGTGCTTATAATAACGATTAAACATTCAAAAATAATGTATAAGATGTAAATAAAACAGATAGACACATACAGACGCACGCGCGCACACACTCAGCTGCGCACTTCACATAAAAATGTAAGTTGTTGTGATGGGGGAGTTCATGCATTGTATTGGTTTTGTTCTTTGAACACAGTGCTGTTAATGCACGGTTCATTTTTGTGCTGCAGTAAAAACATATACCTATGTCTTGAATTTGAAAAATAATCATATTTTATTTTTCAATAAAGAAGGGTTCGGTGAATAAACATATGAAACTGGTCGGGTTCAGTCCCGCCAACAAGTTCAAGAACCACTGTCCTAGAGTATAAGTATGTCGAGGCACAGAAGCCATTTCTCTTATCCACTTTTCAACATAAAAGGAGCACACCATTAAAATAAGGCGGGTGTGTGTCAATCTTCACAAGTCAGGTAATGGCTACAAGAAAATAGTCCCTCACCTACACCTGCCTATATCTACTGTCAGAGAAATTATTAAGAAGTTTAAAACAACTGGAACAGTGGTAAACAAGCCTGGACAAGGATGCAAGGTTATTTTGGCACCACGCACAGTGAGGCGGATGGTAAGAGAAATACAGTTTTCCAAAGCTCACTATTAAAGAATTGCAACAAATAGTATCATCTTGTGGTCATAAAGTCTCCAAAGTCTCAGGCCATCAGGCACTAACTAAATGCCAACAAGTTGTTTGGGAGGCATGCACTCAAAAAAACGTTTTCACACTCACAATCATAAACACCGATGTCTCGAGTTCACTAAGTGGTACTGGGACTGTGTGCTTTGGTCATATGAGACCAAGATTGACCTTGGCAACAAACACTGAGAACCTTCTTAGCATGCATGCCAACATGAACAAATTGAAATACCAGGATATTTTAAATTAAAACTTGGTGGCTTCTGCCTGAAAGCTGAAGATGGGTCGTCACTGGATTCATCATCAAGATAATGACCCTAAACATGTTGCCAAATCTACACAGGGGAGTGCAGAGGAGAGGATCCAGGTTGCTGGATGATTTAGAGAGATTGTGCAATGTGACTTTCTGCATAACATTTTTTTTTTCTTTTGGACCTATAAATGGCTGTTTTCGATTTGCACAATGTGAATACATAGTAATACCTATTGGGCTTTCTGTTGAAAAACTATACTACAACTACTACAACTCAGGTCACTCAATTTGAAGTCGAGAGGGCATGACTCATCTGGATGTTCTTCATTCAGAAGCACACAGTGCTTAAACAAACTTAAACAAAGCCTTTTGTTAAAGTAATTTTGCCAGTACAGTGTTTTTATCCCAACAAACATGGGCATTTGGTCTTATATGAGACTGCTATCCACTTCGGTGTGTATCCATTTGTTTCTTCTCCATGCCATGCCCCTCTTTGCTCTTTCTCCCTCCTCTGGAGAATGCCAGCCTTATGAGCCGAAGAACAGGCCTTGCCAGGCTGCAACAAACGCTGACAACTACCCAGCAATTATCTGAAGGTAATTTCACTCAATGGACCTTAATTACAGTGAGGGAAATTGTACTCTTCCATTGTGATGCCAGGCACATGGGGCGCGTTCCAAATCGGCCATCTTAAATAGTGGCCTGACGCGCCTTTGCGAGCCGTCATCATTTCCCCTCCTTCCTCAACTCCCACCCAGGGTCATTACCAGGTAATTCTTAATCATTGACCTGCAGTAAGCTATTAATTGTAATCCTGCGAATTAAAGATAATCCTAATTAGGCTGTGGGGAGGAAATAAGTCAGGACTGGGAAATGTGAGTGGTGGGTGACAGCAGGAGGAAATGAGGGTGCATTGACATGCCGCCCTCCATCTATCTACTGCAGTTTCACCCCTCAGGGATAGCAGTGATAATCACTGGCATAACACATTGAAAGATAGCTAAAAGGGGCTTGATGTGTTTGTCTTTTATTTACAACCACATTAAAGCCTTAAACTCTTCACTTTTCTCACTATTACATTCCACATTCTGTAGCAAATTTTGTCATTTATACCATTTAAACAGCTGAAATAAAAATAATTTGTTTCACATTTGGGTGGTAATTTAGCATAGGGGTTAGCACATCCACCTCACAGCAAGAAGGCTTGGGCTCAATTCCCAGCTCAGGCATTTCTGTGGGAAGTTTGCATGTTCTTCCCATGCTTGTGTGGGTTTCCTCCAGGTACTCCGGTTTCCCACCACAGTCAAAAAACATGCACACTAAGCTAATTGGCTGTTCCAAATTGCCCCTCCATGTGAGTATGAATGGTTGTGTAAGTGTTTGCCCTGCGATGGCCTGGCAAGCTGTCCAGGGTGTACCCCACCCTTGCCCAGAGTCGGCTGAGATGGCACCAGCCTCCCCATGACCGTAATTAGGATTAAGCTTTTCAGAAAATGAATGACTGTTTAACATTTGTATTCAAAAAGTTAGTTTATGATTTACATTTAAAACATTTTTACAATCCAAGGTTTAAATAATAAAAACAATCTCTCCCACCGTTTCAAAGAAAGGCACATTAGGTCAACTGGCATCATCACTAAATTGCTCATAGTTGTCGCAGCACAGTGGTGCTGTGAATAGCATGTCTGCCTCACAGCAAAGAAGGTCCTGGGCTGTGTGAGCGCTTCCATATGGAGATTGCATGTTGGGTGCATTGGTTTCTCTAAGTATTCTGGTCTCTTCCGACAATCCAAAGACATGCACATTAGGCAAAATGGCTGTTCCAAATTGTGTGTGTGTGTGTGTGTGTGTGTGTGTGTGTGTGTGTGTGTGTGTGTGTGTGTTGGCCCTGTGATGGACAAGTGAGCTGTTCAAGCTATAACCCCTACTGGAGAGGAGGTTTCGACCGGTGGTGGCACTTCAGAATTAGGAAGAACAATGTGGTTTTCGTCCTGGCCGCAACACTCTCAATCAGCTCTATACACTCTACAGCAAGGATGGCCAACTCGCAGCTCCCAAGCCACATGCGGCTCTTGGCCTGATTTCATGTTCATATCAAAGTTTGTGTTTTTTTTAATGTACGTGTTTGCATTGCTTGAGTTCAATATGGTATTTTCGTTATACGGTATTTTCGTTGGGTGGGGCACCAATCCCAACTGTCTCTGAAAAACCAGTGAAGAGTCTTGGCAAGGTGTTCAACAGCAGCCTTAAGGATTCAGCATCCATTCAAGAAACCTGTCAGGAGCTGTAGAGCTGGTTGAGAACAGTGGACCGGTCTGGGCTACCCGGGAAGTTCAAGGCCTGGATTTATCAACATGGCATCCTGCCCAAAGTGCTGTGGCCTCTACTCATCTACGAGGTTCCAATTTCGATCGTGGAGGGCCTAGAGAGGAAGGTTAGCAGTTTCCTCAGGAGGTGGCTGGGTCTGCCTAGGAGTCTTAGTAGCATCGCTCTCTATGGACGCAACACCAAGCTCCAACTGCCTCTGAGATCACTAGAGGAGGAGTTTAAGGTGACAAAGGCAAGAGAAGTGATGATGTACCGGGACTCCAGCGACCCTAAGGTGGCCCAGGCAGGGGTCAGAGTGAAAACCGGGAGGAAGTGGAGAGCCGATGAAGCTGTCACACACGCTGAATTGCGGATACGACACAGAGCCCTGGTCGGAGCAGTGACCCACGGTAGGGCTGGTCTGGGAACATGTACAACGCCACAGTATGAGAAGGCCAAGGGGAAGGAGAGACGGCGATTGGTGCAGGAGGAGGTGAGGGCAGAAGTGGAGGAGAGGAGGAGCAGCAGAGCAGTCAGCCGAAGGCAGCAGGGTGCCTGGACAAGGTGGGAGCAGGCCATGGAACGAAAAGTCACATGGGCAGAGCTTTGGCGGGCAGAGCCGCACCGAATAAAGTTCCTTGTCCAAGCGGTCTATGACATTCTGCCCAGTCCATCAAACCTCTCCATTTGGGGTAGAATAGAGTCTCCCAACTGCCCGCAGTGCCCAGGCAGAGGCACGTTGGAGCACATTCTGAGCTGCTGTCCAGTAGCCCTTGGGCAGGGGCGGTACACCTGGCGCCACAACCAGGTTCTGAAACCCATTGCGGAAGTCATCAGCATGGGAATCAGCAAAAGCAGCAGACGGTCCTGCCCCACCACTCAGTTGATCACCTTTGTGAAGGCGGGTGAGAAGTTGGGAAAAACCGCAGGAGCCAGGAACCCATCGGGACTACTGGCAATCGCAAAAGACTGGCAGCTGTCTGTTGACCTGGAGAAACAACTCAAGTTCCCCCAGTGTATTGTCTCAACCACCCTGAGGCCAGACATCCTTCTGGTGTCAAAGGAGACAAAGAGCATCATCTTGATGGAGCTCACCGTGCCATGGGAGGACCGACTGGATGAGGCCCATGAGAGAAAGAAGACCAAATATGAAGATCTGGTCGTAGGCTGCCGTAAGCAGGGCTGGAAGGCACAGTGTATGCCCATCGAGGTTGGCTGCAGAGGGTTCGCAGGCCAATCACTCTATAAAACCTTGAGTGTGCTGGGCATTACGGGGATAGAGAGGAGAAGAGCCATCAAGAGGATCACTGAGGAAGCAGAGAAAGCCTCGAGATGGCTGTGGATTAGGAGAGGAGATCCATGGAAAGCAAAAGCCACCTGAACACAAGTCGGGTCTGATCAACCATGGCTGGGTCGCCTGGGCGAGGGTGTCTGATGTTGAAAGACCCGAAACATCCGAGGACCTCAGGTTACATCACTGATGATGTGTTCAGGAGCATCCTAGAGATGTATCATAACAAAAAAAAAGTTAAATGCGCTTGTGCATGAGATGAAAATAATACAAAGCTTCCCAGTATGGGGAAGATAATTTAAGTAAACAATTTGTGTCAAGTTAGCTCTTACTGCCAGAGGAAAAAATGCAGAGTTAAAAAGAAAATATAAAGATGAACACAGGACATTTTTAACAGAGTAGGAGAGTTTATATATTTTTTAACACAATAGCAAGCCATTCTGCCAGATGTCAGGCGTCGTTAGCGCATTTCAAAGCTTCAAATCATCAGCGCCACTTCAACTCACTCCATACTAACTTTAATCAGGAATTTCCTAAAGGGACGGAATTTCGCAAGTACAAGTTTGTCCACTTTCAAATGTCAGGCAGAAAAACAGATACAGATTTTCCAAAAATTTACAAAATGCTCAGAGACCATAATGCTTGCATCGTATCAACTGACATGGAATATCATGCAGGCCAGAAAGTCATAGAATGAAGGAGAGTTTGTTCAAAAAAAATTGCCTCAGTGATGTTGTCCAAGTCTTGTCTGAAAACGACAAACTAACATACGTGGTATTTGAGGTCCAACTGTCCCACCACACTGTTGAACACAAAATATCGGACATTAACATGACTATTGAATCACAGTGACACGCTTACCTTCAAAGATGTGAGAATTTTATGAGAATGTTGGTGTGTGAATTCAAAATAAATCTGGCTGAGCAGAGGTGTGTGTGTATGTGTGTGTGAGAGAGAGAGAAAGGGATGGGTGATGTTCATGTGTGCCCATGTGTATAATGTGGCTCTTTGTGGTAACATTGTATAAAATGTGGCTTTTGGTCTCTGACTGGTTGGCCACTCCTGCTCTACAGCATTCTAGAGGTGGCATGCTTTTAACTGTGCCTCTTCCGCTATCTTGTGAGGTGTGCTCTGGGAGTATGGTGAACAGGACCCATTGCTACTGGGCATTAGGTCCTTGTATTACCTGAGGCAGAGCTTGGTCGGCATTGGTAAAAGCAGGTCAAATCCGTTTCCAGTGAGGATGAGAGTCTGCCAGGGCAGTCCTTTATCACCAATTCTGTTCATAATTTTTCTGGACAAAATTTCTTGGTGCAGACAAGGTATTGAGGAATTCTGGTCTGGTGGCCACAGCATCTCGCCTCTACGTTTTGCAGATGATGTTGTCCTTATGTCTTCATCAATGAGGAACCTCCAGCTGTCATTGGAGAAATTCACAGCTGAGTGCAAAGTGGCCAGGATGAGAATCATTACATCCAAGTCAAAGGCCATGGTTCGTAGTCAGAAAAGGGTGGAATGCACCCTCTGGGTCTGCAATGAGGTTCTTCCTCAAGTGGAGGAGTTCGAGTAACTCAGGGTCTTATTCACAAGTGAGGAAATGATGGAGTGGGAGATTGACAGGCAGATTGCTGCAGCCTCTACTGTAAAGTAGAGTCTGTACCGATCCGTCATGGTGAAGAAATTTATCAGTTGATCTACGTTACAACCCTAACATATGCTCACGATCTTTGGGTAGGGATCACAAGAACAAGATTGCAGATACAGGCAGCTGAACTGATGCTCCTTTGCAGGGTGGCAGGGCTCTTTCTTAGAAATAGTGTGAGAAGCTCAGCCATCTGGGAAGAGCTCGGACTGGAACACCACTGCTCCTCCACGTTGACAGGAGGCAGTTGAAACGCTTCCCTGGCGTGGTATTTTGGGACCCAGAGGTTGACCCAGAATATTCTGGATAAACTAAGTTTCTCAGCTGGTCTGGGAACATCTCGGTGTTCCCCAGAAGACCTGGAGAAAGTGGCTGGGGAGAGCGATGTCTAGACCTCACTGATTAGGCTGTTACCCTGGTGACTGATTAAGTGTGTTCAGAAGACCAGGTGGAAAGGTAACAAGGCTAGAAGCTTAGGAGCAGGGTTGAAGCTGTTTCATCCATGTGTGGATGGGAAGAGAAATGTATGCCCTTCCTGACACAACCCTCTGCCTTTATCTGGGCTTTGGACCGGCGAGAGGATGAACACTGGCTTTTGCACCCCCCCAACCCCCACCCCCACCCCGTCACGGCTGCATACCTTTATTAAAAGCCCTATTGAGGTTAATTCATATGAGATCTTTTAAATTACTTCTTATGCGTAGCTTTTTTCCATGTCATATGTTTTTCATACTGTTCATGCTCATAATTTTCTAGTGTTTGCCCCCCACACACACACACACACACACACACACACACTTATTGCGCTTTTGCATTCTGTATTTTTTTCATTCCCCTTTTTTTTTTTTTTTTTTTTTTTTATTCAATCTTCTTTAAAGCAAAGTCTGGAATGTCCAAAATGTTGTAAATCTTGGTTGTAGGTAAATTTAAATGAAAAGTGACACTAGTGCACAAGCAGAGTTAAAATCCTGAAATGGCATAAATTACATAAATTGGTCTAAACAACAGAGCAGGCATAGCCTGTATACAATAGCCTAAAACCCTCTCAGAACAACCCATCAATATTCATGGAGGTTTCTGAGGTCATCCTCAGTGCATGTGGAAATTCACATTTCTCATAATCCCATAGAGGCTTCTGCTAGAGAGATCTGTTTTGGCTAGAACCATTAGCCTCTGCTGCCAAGTGCATCTTGGGTGCTAAGTTGCAGGTCCTTTCGGTGGAATGCAGGTTCTTTGACTCCTCAAGATCTTGACAAGACCAAAACCATAACCACTTCAAATTGTTAATGTTGTAAAGGTCAGCACTGTATTTGCAGGTGTCTGAATTCGCAATAATTTTCCACAGAACATGTCTCTGTGTTGGAATCACCTGTATTATGTCACACTACAAGTGTGGTATTCTGCCTTTATACTCAGTAATAAATAATTTAAAAAAGCATAAAAAACACATAAAAAAATTTTGTTTTTCAAATAAGATATTATGTTTTCTACTATCATCAATCTTACTGATCCATTCATTTATTTTCTGAATCGCTAATCCTAATTAGGCTCAAGGGAAGGTTGTTAGGGTTAGGTTAGGCCATCTCAGCCGACTTTGGCGAAAGCTTGGACAGCTCGTTAGGCCATCATAGAGCAGAAATACATTGCGAAAATCAATGGTCTAGTCTTTACAAACAAGAACAATTGTTTTTTTTACATGCCTCTCACCATATGACATGGCGCACGTTTGATAACCCAGTTAGCTGCACTGTGTTAATAATGACACTCGGTGATAGTGGTGCTGATAGTCAGCCAGCACCTTAACCACTGATCCCTTACTTATTCATTACATAAGCAGAATATAATAATAGTCTAAACCTTCATTTTTCATAACTTTTGGGGAGGTTTTTATTTAAAGATGAAGGCAAAAATGAGAGTTCTATATTTAGATCATTACTGTGTAGAGTCTTGATAGTTGCAGTCTACATGTTCATTATGGCCTATCCCATATACTATTTAATGTTATAAATGAAATGCAATGACGTTTTGGATGGTCAATTTGCGCTCATTCGCTGGGGAAAGACATAGATGTAACCGAAGCTCACTGTAATTAAATGACTGCATAATCTCCTTAGCTTTAATTTGATTCAGGGCCTTCTCATTTGGTCTTCCTATCTAATCCAGTTCACTTGCGCCTGCTGTCAAGCAGACAAACGATACAACATAAAACGTCGCTAATCACCCCTGGAGGAGGGATGGCAGCTCACGAAGCGACGAAAAGATGAGCAGAACTCAAGGAAATGCTATATCACTAACCAAGGCTGTAATTAAGAGCTTGACATCAGACAAAAGTGGCAGTGACATGATGTTAGCAGCCTGGATAAATGTGTTCTTTTCAGTATGAATATTTCCCAGGAAGAGAGTGAAGTGGTGCGAGTGTGTATATATGAACAATGTGGGGGGTGCGTGATAAGACGAATATAAATCAGTGATTTAATTCAGGGAAAACTTGTGATTAGAAACATAAATGCTTAGTATTTGGAGCAGCATGGAGTCTAAGTGCCTCCTAGGCAGAATCAAACTGGATAAAATAATGTGAATGTTGAACCATGTTTCCTAATGTAGATTGTTCAGGGATAATCAATTAAATTAATCCTATTAATCAGATTTTGTTGCATTTTGCTACCCAGGGTCATTGAGGACTGAAGACGTCTAACAAATGTCATGCTTTCTGTATTTTTTATAAGACTATGGATGATCTTGAATACTCTAATCAGATTAGCCAGCTATTCTATGATCTGTTATTTCTGTAAAAGAGATGGTTACTGTGCTTAACAAGTTATTTCCAAGGAACAAGCTCCTTACATAACCAATCTTACGTTCATCCGTTTTACATTTTTTTGCTTTTACGTTTTTTTTTTCCCCAAAAAAAAAAAAAAAAAAAAGGCAAATTTTAAGTTTAGACACACCTACGTAGTACACTGACGTAATGACGTAATGATGCTGCGTCCATTGTTTACAAACGAGACTGAACGTGCCGGTCCTTCCCAGTTCAGTTTAGACATGAATTAACTATCTGCTCAGATCGGCACAATCTGAGTTGCAAAATGAATGAAAACCCAAGAAAGAAAACTCTCTGCTCTGCTGATTCACATCAGTGCAGGCTGAGTATAAAACAAGTTCAACGGCGCCCTTGCGCACTTAAAAAACCAGAAGTCCGTATAACTCAGCTTTGTTTCAAGCAAGTAAACTACTTTCAGCAAGTGCACTACTTTCGGTATTGAGCGCCTCACATATCGTAAGTGTTGATTGGCTGTTTTAACCTTCATGTAAAGTGAGTCAGCTCAGCTTCATGTCATGTGACCATCCTTCGACCATCAGAACCATTTCCAAGCAGAAAAATCGCATCATAGAGAATGTTAAAGGTTATATTTGATACTGTATTTGATATTTGGTGAGTGAATTTGATTAAAATTTATCAATTTTAATTTATTTTGCTTGAATATAATTTGTTTGAAATTAATGTTGATATTATTTGATAGATTTGTTATTATTTTACAATATTATGTTTATAATAATTGATTTAGGGTTGTTTTATGAGATGATGGTATTTATGGATGTATAGTACAGTATGAGCGTCATACGTCACACGTCATACGTCATACATCACTGTAACAACTTACGTTCACTTTCAACTTACTTTCGGCCATTCGGAATTAATTAAAAACGTAAGTTGGGGAGCGTCTGTATATGAAAAACATTTTCCTAAATTTTTGTCCTTTGTATGTGGTGAAGGAAGACATGAAGGTCGTTGGTGTAAGAGAAGAAGATGCAAAGGATAGGGTGAGATGGAGGCAGATGATTCGCTGTGGCGACCCCTGA
>CM045733.1:47635000-47652500 GCA_024760905.1 Plotosus lineatus
TTAAAGTGAGCACACCCGAATTTCAAAATAAAATTGCTTGACAACCAGACATAGGTATCAAGGTTATTTAATATATTATTTATTTATTTAATTAATTATTTATTGAGAGGATAAAAAAATGACATATCATGAATAACTTATTCATTTCATCATTTCACTCAATGCACTATTACGATAGCTTGGTCAATATATAAAAGCCTTGGCCTAGAATTTTTCTGCACTGACCTTTGGCTTTGTTAATCTGTATAATATATTGTATGTATGTATGTACTATGTGGTTTTCCATCCTGGTCCTGGAGGACTCCTTTCCTTTCACATTTTTATGTTCCCCATCTACCCAACACACCTGATTTAACTAATTATGTAATTAACAGCTATTCATGACGTGAAGTGAGTGTGACAGAACAGGGAAAACACATGCAGGAGAGGATGTCTGCGAGAACGAAAGCAGGGAACCACAGTATCTATATCTTTGTATGCAGCTATGTCTGCCACTGTACGCCATCCTCTGATCCTCTGTTGAAAGGATTGAACAACAGGCATTCTGAAATGGTTCTGATGTTGGTGCTGTTGTTTAATTGCATTTGATGTTATAAAACAAGCATGATGCATTTGGTTCTCAATGTTCCCTCACCAAGACGGCAAGATGGATTTTCATTCCATAGAAAAAATACAAAGCACAGATTTGTCTGTGATGTCGTGATCAGAAAAACGAAGGTTTTCCTTCAGTCCTACAGAACTAAAGTGCATTTCTAAACTTTTATCTTTTGATTATCCTCATAACACCAATGTTTCCCTGCTTTTGACCCCCCACACCCCCTCGTACCATTTCCCTTCCTATATATTGGCACTAATGACAGCCACACACTTCTCTTCTGAGAAATGTTTATGAACTCCTCATCAACTCTGCTTCTCTTTTAATCGCTACAGTAAAAACGCAGGCAATTACTGCCCGCTGCCACCCCCTCCTCCATGACATTTGCCAGCTTTCCTCCATCGAAGCCACTTGTGGGAAACAAATAGCCGCTGTACAGCACAGTATCGAGATTGAGTCCACCCCTTCACCATTGCCCCCCTCCCCCCCTCCCTGCTCCCCACACCATCATGCAGAGTCATTACATCTGCGGCTGCCCATTTCCAAATTGAAAAATCGGAAACAATAAATGATAGCAAAAGTCGTTAATAACTGTTAAGAAATCACATTTGGAAAATTGCATTTAGGCAATAACCTTTTCTTGCTGTAATTAACTGACAGAAAGGTCTCCACTTTTAATTAAGTCAGCGATTTACAGTTATGAAGCCATACTTCACTATGCAGATTAGCGGATGATAGGTCAGCGAACAGCCTGGCTGCGTTTTTAACGGAGCTGATCTGGTAATTACTCCGCTGTTTCAGTGGTGACCACGGTGAACCTCTCTCTCTCTCTCTCTCTCTCTCTCTCTCGCTCTCTCACACACACACACACACACACACACACACACACACATACAATCTTCAGCCTACTTGCTCCACTATGATGGACGATCGGGATTAGTCGCTGTTCAGCCTGCACCATGTCAAGCGTTCCTAAATTAAAATGGATTTAAAATGAGGGGCATCAGTGAAGGGGATAATGTTTGAGGAAGTCTGTATGTGAGCGTGTGAGCGAGGAAGAGAATGAATGGCTCTCAGAGAGCAGCGGAGTACATCACTGTTCTCCTGGGGCCTTTATTTCTGTCCCTTAGCTGTCATTGCCTCAAGATTTATGGAAATTAGTAAAATGTTAATGTTAATGTGTTTATAAACATATGATGGTGGTTTATATGCAATTCATTCCCACTACCTGGTTGACACTGCTCAAGAAAAGGAGATTAAATACTGTTTTGGACTGTACTAGGAACAGCATTATAAATATCACCTTCACTTTTTTCCATATCCAACCTCGCCAGTTCATACATTATCGATGATCTGTGTGTATTGAGCCTTCCTTAGGAAATGTCTCCTCATGTAATGTTTCCAAAGGCTCTCAGCGTGGGAACGTTTTGAAGAAAGTCATATAATTGTTTGGTTAGAATGGTGTTAATTCAACATTTTCATTGGCCCCCGGGAACGTGACATTCATTAGACAACATAAAACTGTTGCCAGTGCAAATCGGGCTAATAAAAGCTGTCAGTGGTGCTCCAGTTGGCTGGAGGTTTAGAAGCATGTGAGGATAGTCCAGCCTAATTATAGCACAGGGTTTATTTTAAGGAAATCAAAGTGATTAGTATGAGTGTTTTGAAGGGTGCAATTATGACCGCATGCTTCTATTGTTGAATAGAAGAGAGATTATGAAAATAAAAGAGATACAGTCTGAAAATTTAAAGCTATTGAATTTCGTTTCATGTCATTTTCTAAAACCCTTTATCATTTGGGGTCATCAGGAGGATGTCATCCCAGTCAACTCTGCGTGAAGGCGGGGAACACCCAGAACAGTTCTCCAGACCATAGAAGGAAAACATATATACACCACAGCCATTCACACTCCCTACTTGGGGCAATTGAGAATATCTCTTTAGCTTGATGTGTAGGCCCTGTGTGTCTAGACTACAGGGGAATTTGCAGTAACCTGAGGAAACCCATGCAAGGTTAAAGAGAAAATACAAACACTGGAAGTATTAGAAAAACTTTGAATATTGAATCTGTGTTGTAATATTTTAGGAGTTTACACATTTCATAAGTTCATTTTCTGTACCCGCTTAATCCTAACTTGGGTCACGGGGAGGCTGGCGCCCATCCCAGCCAACTTTGGGCTAGGGCAGAGTACACCCCGGACAGCTCGCTAGGCCATCGCAGGGCGGAAACACGCTGACGGCTTTGCAGCCTACTCTTGTCGAAAGTCAGAAATGGTTCTTTTATATGCCTCACACCATAGACAGTGAGAGACATGGCCGGCCTTTGATAACCCAGTTGGCTCCACTGGGGGGGGGGGGGGGGGGCAGTGACAACCTTGTGCAGAGTAGGACTCGAACCCCCAACCTTTGGATCAGCGATCCAGTGCCCTATACCACTAGACCACCACTGCCCCTCACATTTCATAAGTGTGCTTGTTTTGTTTTTTTTGTTTTTTTTAATTCAAGTCAACAATTACAGGCATCACTCCCCAGGGAAAAGCAAAGGATTCACAGCTCTACAGTAGCAGAGTTACAGGTTCAATCTTCAGCTCAGATCAAGGTCTTCTTGAACATCTGAGTTTCAGGGGCACTTTATGTATGAAAATCATTATTCATGTTCTTTAAACCACTCTTTATAATTGGAGCCCAATTAATCCTGACCTCATCATTATTGAATATGCTCATACCATTAGGAGAAAACCCATTGCTGAAATCATTTAGTAGGGCTTATCACCACACCATGTTGCTGAGCCTCAACCTGACCAAATGGAGGAGGCCCAGATCATACCCCTTCCTGGAGAGGCTGGTACAGCCACAACTATGAATGAGGGGTACATTGCTTCATGTACTTCCCTTATCAGCCTAAAAGATTTAGCTTCGGAATGAGATTTTCCATGTTGTCTTGGTCTAAGCTGTCACATAATACAATGTTATGGCCCTCCATATTTGTAATAGAACAAGTAGCAATTGGTATCAGTGGCGGAGGTGGGGATGCCTCTGTCACAACATTTGATCTTGTTGTGAACTTGACTGTGTTAGAATCTGACCCGCATTCTTTGTAGTGCTTCTACTGCTTACAATAATAATTGCATAGAAATTCTATGAACATCCAGTCACTCTTTCTGGAGGTATTATGCGAACAGAAACATTGCATGGACATCCAGACAGTCATTCCTCAGTCAGAGAATACAAAAATGTTATACCGCCGCTGCATAGTACAGTGGTACCTCAACTTACGAAATTAATCCCTTCCGAAGGCAAGCTCGTAAGTGGAAACCTTCGTTAGATGAAACAAAAATTCCCATAGGAAACAATAGAAAACCAATTAATCCATTCCAACCCCCTCCCAAACTCATATAACCTGACACAAACATACATTTTTGACGTAATATGTTTAAGATAAAAATGTAACAATAAACATTATCACAATAATAACACATCTACAGTAACATTAATAAAAAATTTTTTGATTGATTAACTGTTTGGGTTTTTACACCAGAGCCTAGTGGCTCATCAGGCCGGTGCTTATCCCCGGTTTCCGTAGCGTGAAGCAATCAGGAGTTGAACTCCTCCTGGATGGGACGCTAGTCCATCGCAGGTTACCTTCCCAGTATATTTTTACTGGTACCCATTTATACTGCTGGGTGAACAGAGGCACACTTGTGGTTGAGACCTTGCCCAGGGGTCTTAGCACAGTGAGGGTCTCAGTGGGATTTGAACTCACGACCTCCTGATCATGAGCCCAACACTCTAACCACTACACCACCGGCTCCACTTGAATGAGTGGAACATTAATAATACTGGAATTAATGATAAATAATAATAAAACGAGAATAAACAGTAAGTCCAGAAACTGGTGGAACAGCTTTATTCGTGTGATTGTGCATCCTCTACAGTAGATGGCAGTGGCACTCTCACTGCCATCTCGTGTAGAGGATGGCAGTGAGAGCGCCACTGCCATCTAGTGTAGAGGCTGCACAATCACACTTATAAAACTCGCAGGCGCTCTCTCTGTGTTTTCTATGGTGTAGGGAAAAAGCACCCAGCAAACAATATGTTCAGTTCAGTTCATTTTCTGAAACCGCTTCATCCTAATTAGGGTCGCGGGGAGGCTGGTGCCCATCCCAGCCAACTCAGGGCGAGGGCAGAGTACACCCTGGACAGCTCGCCAGGCCATCGCAGGGCGGAAACACGCTGACAGCTTCGCAGCCTACTCTTGTCGAAAGTCAGCAATGGTTCTTTTACATGCCTCACAACATAGACAGTGAGAGACATGGCCGGCCTTTGATAACCCAGTTAGCTGCACTGGGGGGGGAACAGTGACAACCTTGTGGAGAGTGGGACTCGAACCCTCAACCTTTGGATCAGCAATCCGGCGCCTTATACCACTAGACCACCACTGCCCCTATGCAAACAATATGAAGTGCAGTAAACACTATTTATAGTTGCTCGTGGGGCGCTAGGAGGGGGGGGGTGTTCTTCCTATAGGAGGCATCACAGAAAATAACTGAGACGCACTGAACAAGACGTTCTCGGGGCACAGAGGAATATACACGGAAGTAATACAAGGCTAATCAATCCAGACAAGCCATTTCCCGAGCAGAGCTCGTAAGTAGAAAATTTGCTCGTTGGTTGGGGCAGATTTTTGGTGCGATCGAAGCTCGTATCATGGAACATTCATTATTAGGGACATTCGTAAGTCGAGGTACCACTGTAGTAGAGAATATAAATATAAAGTATATGAAGTTTAAGGAGAATCCTTTTAGAAAATGAAGCCATTTGAAAGAAATCCCATCAATGACTGTGTATATACAGGACTGGGCAATGGGTTCACAGCTATCAAAATTCACAGCTATGGCCAATTTAGAGCAGCCAGCTAAATTAATGTCATGTCTTTGGGATATAGAGGGAAACCAGAGTACCTGGAGGAAATTCACACAAGTGTGGAGAGAATATGCAATCTCCACACTGAAAAATCTTGGTTCTGATGCAAACTCTGAACCTTCACTCTGTTAAGAGACATATAGCACATAATAATATGATATATTTGTTTAAATTACTCTAATCACTGTGCTTGAACTCATGAACATGTACATGCTTTCTGAATGCATAAGTGCATTTACAATGTGAAATACATCAAATATGCATTCATGGTATTCAGATTATGCACGCAATACTGCATACTTTTCAGCGTCTTTGTCAAGTATGGAAGGTGTGGGACTTTTTAATTTGGGGACACACATGACACAAAAGTCGGGCAGTGGTGGTCTAGTGAATAGGGCACAGGACTGCTGATCCTAAAGTTGGGGGTTTGAGTCCCCACAAGGTTGTCACTGTCCCCCCCAGTGCGGCTAACTGGGTTATCAAAGGCCGGTCATGTCTCTCACTGTCTATGGTGAGAGGTTCAGGTAAAAGAACCATTGCTGACTTTCGTAAAGAGTAGGCTGCAAAGCCGTCAGCGTGTTTCTGTCCCTTGCTAAAGGGTTGTGACAGGAAGGGCACCTGACGTAAAAACCTATGCCAAATCAAACGTGCGAATTACATGATTCACTGTGGTGACTCCCGAGAGAAAAAAGGGGAAAAGACGAAAGGAAGAAAGAAAACAGGACACAAAAGTAAGAGCATTTTAATTGTGAAAGTTTCTGGTTTTATTCAGCATACAGCATCTGTACTTTTACAAAGGCTTCATGGGCAAAGCCAGACTGTAGCAGAAAAAAAAAAAAAAAAAAAAGTATTGACTTTAAAAAGATGAAAGTGGTAATAACTCTCTCTCTCTCTCTCTCTCTCTCTCTCTCTCTCTCTCTCTCTCAGTAAAGGGGTTATGCACATCTGAAAGTGCTTCTTTTTTGTTTGTTCTTATGTACATCCCTGACCAGCTGCTAATGTAGATACATCTGAAAGCCTTACCTTCTGTTCAAACAGAGAAGCATGTTGACTGAGCAAGTATGCATGTGTGTGTGTGTGTGTGTGTGTGTGTGTGTGTGTGTGTGTGTGTGTGTGTGTGTGTGTTTGATTACAGCTCCTAATGAATCTGGCTCGGCTGTAAAGAAACTCAGGAGCAAGTCCCATGAGTTTCCTGTGAGGAGGCAAAATCATTATGGCACTCAGTGTGCATCAAGCACACCGCCCTAGATCGCTGCTGATATCAAAGGGTAATCCATCTTAGCAGCACAGCCGGCCGCAGACAGAGGCAGAGCTGGAGTGTGTAAGCTGACAGAGGAACCTGGGCAGAGTGTGTCGGGCTTGCAGAGAGACAAGAGAGCTGCAGCTGGCATGCTCGATGCCTGCAGCATATGTACTCTCCCAAAGCAGACACGGCTGCCTTTGGTTGCTCCGTTCACACCATCATTGATCAATGGAGCATTACAACTGCCATGAGGTGTGTGTGTGTGTGTGTGTGTGTGTGTGTGTGTGTGTGTGTGTGTGTGTGTGTGTGTGTGTGTGTGTACAGTATATGTGTGTGTGTGTGTGTGTGTGTACAGTATATGTGTGTGTGTGTGTGTGTGTGTGTGTGTGTGTGTGTGTGTGTATGTGTGTGTGTGTGTGTGTACAGTATGTGTGTGTGTAGGTGTGGGTGTGTGTGTGTGTGTGTGAGAGAGAGAGAGAGAGAGAGAGAGAGAGTAAAATATTTACAATTTTGGTACGACCGTTCTACTTTTTGTGGTCGATATTTATTCACCGCATTCCATGTAATCCCAGCAGAAGAGATTACTTTATCTTGTGAATGTTCTTTCATGTCATTCCTTAGCTTTTCTGATTGCTTGCTGCTTATTCTTTTCTAAAGGAACTAATCAAATAATTAGAATCAGAAAAAATTTATTGATTTGGTTGTAGTTGCTGAACAACCAGTTAAACTAATTGCTTGTAGCATAATATAAGTAGCAATTAATTTAATTCATTTTCCGATCCGCTGAATCCTAATTAAGGTCGTCGGGAGGCTGGCACCCATCTCAGCCGACTTTGGGTGAAGCAACAGTACACCCTGGACAGCTCACCAGGCCATCACAGGGCATAAACACGCTGACAGCGATACAGCCTACCCTTGACAAAAGTCAGCAATGGTTGTTTTACATGCCTCTCACCATAGACACTGAGAGCCATGGCCGGCCTTTGTTTGTTGCACTACGCCACCGGCCCCACTATTTACACAATTGAATGGAGTCTACTTGTCCAAAACCCCAGACACCAGTCAAAATTTCAAACTGTTGTGGATGCATAATAAAAAGTGGCACAACACACTCAGAGGAAAGCACTATCTGCCTCTTCCCTGAGAGCTCAACCAATAAGCTCTTGTCTTTCCTCATCTCCTGATGGTTGTGTGAACCAATCCAGACTCAAGCAAATTAATTTATGGATAATAGTAGTGCACCTTGCTGCTATGCCACTCTAAAGTAATAGTAACATTTTGTATGGCATTACAAAGCGACACTGACCTTGGAGACTCATTTTATAAATTGTAAATAGATTGAAAATTAATCAGATTAAAGCCCCTGTCACACACTGGTCAATGCGCTTGTGTACATCAAATAAAAGACGGGCACCCATCTCAGCTGACTCCAGGTGAGGGCAGAGTACACCCTGGACAGCTCGACAGGCCATCGCAGGGTGGAAACATGCTGACGACGATGTAGCCTACTGTTTACGAAAGTCAGCAATAGTTCTTTTACATGCCATTCACCATAGACAGTGAGAGACATGGCCGGCCTTTGATAACCCAGTTAGCTGCACTGGGGAGACAGTGACAACCCATGGAGAGTGGGTCTTGAACCCCCAACCATAGGGTCAGGGATCCAGCAGCACCGTTACCACCAGGCCACCACTGCACCGTTAAAGAACAAGAAGTGAAAAAAAAAAAACATGCCACAAACGGGTTATTAATATATACAGTTCTAATAAAGAAGAATTTCTAAATTTCTAAACAAATCACTTCAAGAAGAAAATTAATTATCATCTCTGCTTCTCAATAAAATACACAATACGCCTTGTAAGCATTCCAGTACTCAGCAGTTTAGGTTTGTATGAAGAATGCACTCTTAAATGTCCATTTGCATTATGAATAATATCTCTGAGGCATTTTTCTTTAGGAGTAACGAGGATGGATAGGATCAGAAATGACATCAGAGGGACAGCACATGTTAGATGTTTTGGAGACAAAGTCAGAGAGGCTAGATTGAGATGGTTTGGACATGTACAGAGGAGGGATAGTGAGTATATTGGTCGTAGGATGCTGAGGATGGAACTACCAGGCAGAAGGCCCAGAGGAAGACCAAAGAGAAGATTTATGGATGCGGTGAAGGCGGACATGAAGGTCGTTGGAGTAAGAGTAGAAGATGCAGAGGATAGGGAGAGATGGAGGCAGATCATTTGCTGTGGCGACCCCTGAAGGGAACAGCCGAAAGGAAAAGAAGAAGAAAGAAGATCTCTGAGGCATTTTTTCAGTTGTAATTCTGATAGCCGTTTTATTCATTTATTTATTTTTGCTAAACTTTTAGATAAACTTTTAGTGGAGTATATATTACACTGAAAGTGTTTTATACACGATTACCTCTCCAAAAAACAACAACAAAAAAATTATAATAAGCTGACTACTTCAATGTTGTCTACACAGTGAATGTTGTAGTACTGAACAAATCCATGGCTGCCATCACGGATGAGTTGGCAAATTCATTCATACTACTGTCACAGGGCAGCAGGAGTGTATTTCAGATTACTCTGGGTGAAGCTCACCAGTCAACTGCAGTGCGACACACAACCATTCACACTCACACTTGGGGGCAATTTGGAATAGCCAATTAGCCTAATTGGCATGTCTTTGAACTGTGGGAGGAAGCCGAACCACCTGGAGAAAGCCACGCCCTTGCCAAGCCTAGGATTGGAAATCAAGACCTTCTTGCCGAGAGACTCTGGTGGGATATACTGCACTATTTCTACTATAATTTTTAAAAAGGATAATCCAGTATCTCACTTCAAGAAGTTATTATTATTATTATTATTATTATTATTATTATTATTATTATTATTTTAACTTTCATTTCTACATCAGAATTCAAAGTTTGTTAAATATTCTTATACTTGAATTCTGCACAGAGCTACATGCGTTCGAAAGGTAGCAAAACCACTGGTCTATCAATCCACTCTGGACCTCCCAGTTAAGGCTGTGCTTCTGTGGCGAGTTCTGGTTCTGGCTGTGGTAATGATGAAGGTTCTGGTTGTGGTTCTGGCACCTCTCCCGTTCTGAGGAACAGCTGGCTGGGGCAAGTTGAGCTGTGTGCTGGAGATGCAGAATGGCAGGAGCAGCTGGAGTGAGTGCTGTTGGAGGTGAATGTGTATGATAGGAACAGAAGCCCCATATGCTGATCCAACTTCAAGCAGAAGGTATTCAGCAGTCGGGCCACGTTCAGCATGAATGCAACAACTACAACCCAGCACAACTTAACAAATACAGTGAGTTCAGATTAACCCACCTTTTTATTTGAAGCTGTAATGAGACTGAGCTGGTAGCAACAGCAACATGAACACCATCACAGTTTAATTGTGGTCATGCACAATTCCAACACATCTCCAAAAAGTTGAGACAGGGCAAGAAATGGGGAGAAATGAAAGTGCCACGAAAAAGAAACAGCTGGAGGAACATTTGTGCAACAATTTTGTTAATTGGCAACAAGTCAGTAACATAATAATTTATAAAAGAGTGCCTGGGTAGAGGTTCACCAATCTTAACAAATTAGGACCAATTTCAGAATAATGTTCTTCAACTTCAGACTATGAAGAGTCATCTACACGATGTAATCTTATCAAAGAACTTCAGAAATCTGGAGCAATCTCTGTGCACATGGGACAAGACGGAAAATCAATTTTGACTGCCTATGACGTTTGGACTCTCATGCGGCACTGCATTAAACATCTATGATTCCGTAAGGAGATCTCTGCATGGGCTCAGGGACACATTCAGAAATGGTTTGGTAAAATTAATTTATGACAGTCAAGCACTGGGTCATTTTGGTCAGCATTCATTTCAGGTGTTATTTCACTTGGCCACAAATTTCTATTTTTTTTTTTTTTCAACTTATCAGTCCACGCAAATCCAATTCTCATGGATAGAACTCCTTTATCGTGCTGACGCAATGCTTCAGTGATTACATGAATCATGATGTCTACTCTGATGAATAACAGCACTGTGTTATTAATTAGTTGCGGGGGTGGAAAGTAAAACTTGTGTAAGGTCACACCTCAGAGCATGGTGCACAAAGCATCTTTCATTTCCTGAGGATCAAATCACAGTGAGTTATAATCAGCATGATGAAGAATAGCTTCCAAAGAAACAAAATTACAAAAGAAACCAAATGAATTGGATGTTGAATATTCATGGATATAGAAACAGTTCATTTATAATTATTGACTTGAACTCCTGTTCACTGTGCTGGTTTTCATTTCACACTTAGCCTACACTTAACCTGTGTATGTGTGTGTGTGTGTGTGTGTGTGTGTGTAGTGTGTGTGTGTGTGTGTGTGTAGTGTGTGTGTAGTGTTGACCACCACAGCTGCACCAGTCTGATTCACAGTGCCAGAACACCTCTCGCATGTGCCAACCTGAATCTATCCATCTGTCCCCTCTACACACACATCTAACAAGTCTAAATTAAAACCCGACTTTCTCTTAACAAAGAAACAGAAAATATATACCTTCCCACAACCCTCCTTCTCCTCACCCTACACTTTAACAAGCCAAGATGCTTTCATCCTTCCTTTCAGTGACATTTGTGAGGAATATTCTTTAAACTGGAACAACTCTGGTGGTTTCTGGATGTACTGTATGTGAATTAAAGACACCTTTTTTTGGGCAGAGAGCAGCAGATTTGCCTGGATAGCTGCTGCAGGCCTGTAGGGATTGGCGGTGCTGAGGCATATGCTGCCTAGCGGGTGAATCTGCTTTTGTTCCAAGTCCTTCTCTCACTCCCTGCATACATGCCTGGCACTGAGCTCAATAACATTACCATGACCTTAGCCTGTTAACCTGGAGCAAACTTTTACACTCATACATCAAAAAAGCAATATGAGGCCCAAGAATGCAAGAAAATGTGAACTAAGGACAACTGAAAATTTTCCAAATGTAGTTAATTGTGTATATGTAACAATGCTCTTTTGTTTGGGTGACTATTTAACAATTATGTGTTGAAGATGATGTGGATGATCACATGACCTGAGGATGAGCTGAATAATTGTTCAGTTCATTTTCTGTAACCGATTAATCCTAATTTGGGTCGCGGGGAGGCTGGTGCCCATCCCAGCCAACTTCGGGCGAGGGCAGTGTACACCCTGGACAGCTCGCCAGGCCATCGCAGGGCGGAAACACGCTGACGGCTTTGCAGCCGACTCTTGTCGAAAGTCAGCAATGGTTCTTTTACATGCCTCACACCATAGACAGTGGGTGACATGGCTGGCCTTTGATAACCCAGTTAGCTGCACTGGGAGGCACAGTGACAACCTTGTGGAGAGTGGGACTCGAACCCCCAACCTTTGTATCGGTGATCCAGCGCCCTATACCACTAGACCACCACTGCCCACTGAATAATTGGTTTACTATATACTACATGCAAACATAAGCACACTATATCACGATTTTTTAAATTCATATTTGCACATTTTAACCATGACAGAGGCAAGTCAGGTAAGCTCTGTATACTCTGAGCAGAAAATAAAAGCTGTATAGCTAATGCCGCAGTCAAACAATCTGATTGTGCTGTTTTCAAAAATAATATTCTGATTGTGCTTATTTCAATAATCATAGCAACACAGGTAGATAATCACCATAAAAAACCTGATGGCAGGAACATATAATGTTATAATCATCTTGTATTAGTAGTGGAACACTCTGTGTGTGTGTGTGTGTGTGTGTGTGTGTGTGTGTGTGTGTGTGTGTGTGTGTGTGTGTGTGTGTGTGTGTGTGTGTGTTCAAACAACAATGAAAAGTGTTCTGCTTTGTGTCAGCTACATCACACATATAGAACGATATACCAGGACAGAAGAAGGATTGTGAGAACAATAGAGCTAACATTGTAATACACACACACACACACACACACACACACACACACACACACATTAGTCATGTGATTATCATTATACCTTTTTTATTGCATTATCTGAAGTTTTCTGTCTTTCTCACACTGTTCCCTCATACAGCTGAATAAAGTACTAGATTTAAAGTGATCGGTCAACAGAGGCGAGGTTTCGAGACATGTAACATGGGCAGTGCCATCATAGTATTAGCTTAATATTGTAACTTTGGCGTGTTCTAGACTCACTTTGGTTTCTCCAGTTCCCAAATGTAATCAGCAGAAAGCTGCCAGGACCATGCTGGGGGTTAAAATCCAAATTTATCACAGTCTCTGGAATTTTGGAACAGGTTTCTGGTGGGTGACAAATGAAATTAAATTAGCCAGAAAAAAGAGGTCTGGACATCAGTCATTTGAAATGCTATTAAAAAACAAAAGGTCAAAAAGTGAGTGAGAAATTAGGCAAGAATCAAAAATCAGGAACAAAAACAAATATGTTTAACCAATAGTCTTTTCCACAAAACAGCTCCATGGGAATAAGGAAGAGATTTACATTGATTGGAAAAATCCAGATAGAACAGTCATAATATCTGAAATGACCTGAGACCACAACACTAGAAAGGAAAATATTCGATTTTCTCAAATACTTTATCGTTTATTAGGGTTACAGGGAGGCCATAGCCTATCCCAGCTCACAAGACTATTGCAATGCACAACAGAAACCATCATTGACATTTTACACCTCAGGGTAATCCACTAATATCCAATTAGAGTAAAACGTATATCTTTCAAATGTAGTTGGAAACTGCAGCACCCAGAGGAAACCCACACAGGCATAGGAAGAATCATTTCAGTTCATTTTCTGTAACCGCTTCATTCTAATTAGTGTCGTGGGGAAGCTGGCGCCCAACCCAGCTGACTCCGGGCGAGGGCAGAGTACACCCTGGACAGCTCGCCAGGCCATCGCAGGGCGAAAACACACTGATGTCTTTGCAGCCTACTCTTTACGAAAGTCAGCAATGGTTCTTTTACACCTCACATTATAGACAGTGAGCGACACTGAGATAACATTGTTACCAACTACCTTCATGTCCTCCTTCACCACATCCATAAATCTTCTCTTTGGTCTTCCTCTCGGCCTTCTGCCTGGTAGTTCCAACCTCAGCATCCTACTACCAATATACTCACTATCCCTCCTATGTACATGTCCAAACCATCTCAATCTAGCCTCTCTGACTCTGGCCGGCCTTTGTTAACCCGGTTAGCTGCACTGGGGGAACAGTGACAACCTTGTGGAGAGTGGGACTCAAACTCCCAACCTTAGGATCAGCAATCCATCGCCCTATACCACTAGGCCACCACTGCCCTGGAAGAATAATTTTTCTGGGCAAAAGGCTCGAACCCAGGAGGCAAAAAAGGCTTGATACCCTTTCTGGCATAAGCCAAAAGTTCTCAAGTGTTTCTATCAGCGTTCTTGAGCTGTTCCTCTATTTGAGACCTAAAATTACAACTTGGGGCAGTGGTGGCCTAGTGGTATAGGGCACCGCATCGCTGATCCAAAGGTTGGGGGTTCGAGTCCCTCTCTCCACAAGGTTGTCACTGTCCCTCCAAGTGCAGCTAGCTGGGTTATCAAAGGCCGGCCATGTCTCTCACTGTCTATGGTGTGAGGCATGTAAAAGAACCATTGCTGACTTTCGACAAGAGTAACTGCAAAGCCGTCGGCGTGTTTCCGCCCTGCGATGGCCTGGCGAGCTGTCCAGGGTGTACTCTGCCCTCGCCCTGAGTTGTCTGGGATGGGCACCAGCCTCCCCGTGACCCTAATTAGGATGAAGCGGTTACAGAAAATGAACTGAATGAAATTACAACTGGACCAATCATTGTACTGAGCAGGTAATATTGTTACAAGGCTGTTGAGGCTCAGATATTACATTAAATTGAGAAATAGGAAACTTGATTGTGAAAAGAAAAAACTGTGGAAAGATAAATTGTCAGATATTGTAGATATTTCCCTTCCTCTATTTTTTATTTTGGACCTTGGTGGAACACCAAAAAAAACTCCACAGTTCTTCAGGAAGCTGCTTCTCTACCTAGTCATTAAATACCTCTTCTTTTCCTTAAGGCTGTTCCCTTCAGGGTTCGCCACAGCGAATCACCTGCCTCCATCTCACCCTGCACTCTGCATCTTCTACTCTTACTCCAACGACCTTCATGTCCTCCTTCACCACATCCATAAATCTTCTCTTTGGTCTTCCTCTTGGCCTTCTGCCTGGTAGTTCCAACCTCAGCATCCTACTACCAATATACTCACTATCCCTCCTCTGTACATGTCCAAACCATCTCAATCTAGCCTCTCTGACTTTGTTTCCAAAACCTCTTACATGTGCTGTCCCTCTGATGTACTCATTCCTGAGCCTATCCATCCTCGTTACTCCCAAATAGAACCTCAACATTTTCATCTCCTTGCCATTAAATACTGATTTTAATAAATCTGATAAATAATTGAACACTATGAAATGAGAAACACTGATGTCTGTTCAGTGACAGCTGAATTATTCTTATGCTTTGGATTTTCATTTTAGAAAAGAAAACAAAAAAGAAAAGTTATTAATTCATATGATTGGTTACTATGTCCACATAAAGAGCAAACTCTTAATTCCTGTCCCACTCCACGCTGTGTATTAGTGGCTGAATTAAAGATTAACCTTTCAAAGCTGTCTGGCATTTTCTCCGTCCTCTCAAATGCAAAATTAATGCGCATTTTTTAATCATTAGTTTAATTTCCAGCGTGGTACTTTTGATCCTTTGGCTGTTGAACTGTTACGGGGTGTTACAACCCTTCAGATTGTTTGCCTCCTGCTGATGTTCTTTTTTGAATAATAATTTATTTTTCTGAATAATTCATTAAGTATCATTAGTCAGGCGTGGAGGATCTCATTTAGCATGGAGGATCTCTTTCTTATGTGGACTTGACACACAATCAAAGTTTTTATTGGTGCAGAAAATATGTGCTCTACACACATCCTTATAGCAGTTAGTGGCTATCAAACTAAAGTGAGTTTGTCACTCTAAAAATAAGGATTCAATTAAACTTGGCAAGAAAAGAAAATAAGAAAGAAAGAGATAATTTGAATTCAATTCAAAGATTAACTCAAACGTGGTACGACTGACGTTATATAACTATATCACACATAAACAACCATCGAATCAGGGCAGACATGCTTGTGTTAGGCCAGTATCCTAATATTTTTCACTGAAGAGAAAGAAAGCTATAATAGTGAACATCGGTGAACATTCATTCTTTTACCGATTTACTTTAACAATTTGATTTAATGTTTGGACAAAACATAGCATAGGGCAGTGGTGGCCTAGTGGTATAGGGCCCTGGATTGCTGATCCTAAGGTTGAGGGTTCGAGTCACACTCTACACATGGTTGTCACTGCCCCCCCCACCCCCAGTGCAGCTAATTGGGTTATCGAAGGCCGACCATGTGTCTCACTGTCTATGCTGAGAGGTACATGTAAAAGAACCAATGCTAACGTCTGACAAGAGTCGCTGCAAAGCCGTCAGCGTGTTTCCACCCTGTGATGGCCTGGCGAGCTGTCCAGGGTGTACTCTGCCCTCGCCCGGAGTCAGCTAGGATGGGCGCCAGCCTCCCCGTGACCCTAGTTGGGAATAAGCGGTTACAGAAAATGAACTGAAAAAAAAAAAACATAGCATTGAATACTATATATTTACATGTTATTTCATTGAATCATGAAATAAATCCAGACCTCAGTTGTATCTCTATGATCAGATGTCCATTACTTTGTGATATGTTGCTATGCATGTGTATCTACTGTATAAAACCTGTGTGAGACTAAACATGAAACCAGAATCACTCTGGGACAATATGCACATTGGAATATGCACATATGTATTTGTTTATTTATTTATTTATAATAAATGAAATTATGGAAATGTCGTGCATGATGCGTTATCTGGTTGGCAAAATATTCTCATTGAGGTGACAGTTTGCTGTGGCTTGGATGCACCATTTACAGTGCAGTCAGTCTATTTATATTTCTCTGAGCTTTGCAAACACTAAGAGAACAAGTGAAATAGTGCATATTGAATCGAGGCCTACAGATGGCAAGAAGAGGATTTCAAGAACAACCAAGAGAGCAACGCACAGTCACACAACATGAGTCCATTAAAGCAGCTCGAGCTCTTCCGACCCTCATTAAACACACAGGCACGCCTTGTTAAAGGACAAGCCAGGTTTGTGCTTAATGACCTTGAAGAAAATGTAATTGACTGGGCATTACCATCCAAATGGCTCAACAGCACATACATGTTTACTGTGGTCTCTTTATAGGCTGATGTCTTGTGCAACAACTCATGATTAAAATCTTTTTAATTCCTGTTGTTGTTGGTGGTGGTGGTGGTGGTGGTGTTGATGTAGTTGTTTTACCTTGAAGACTATTTGATTTTAAATATTTTGTGTTTGTCTATCAAAATCTTTAATGATACAGAACAAAATATCAATTTGTATGAGGAAAAAGATGGTTGGCACCATATACATGTAAAATCCTTCATTTTATAAGCTTCATCTTCATCTTTACTTTCTTCTGCTTGTTCTGGGGTTGGGTCATGGAGGCAGCAGCCTAAGCAGTGAAGTCCAGACTTCCCTTTCCCCAGCCACTTCCTCCAGCTATTCTGGAGAGATGCCAAGGCATTCCAAGATGAGCCGAGAGTCACAGTCCTTTCAGCATGCTCTGGGTCGACCCCGGGGTCTCTTCCTAGTTGGACATGCCTGAAACACCACATCAG
>CM045733.1:47665000-47667500 GCA_024760905.1 Plotosus lineatus
CTGATACTTTTTTTCTGTTAGTTGTTTGGGCATGAAATAACAAAAAAAAAAAAAAAAAAGAAAGAAATTCGGACTTTCAAAAGAAGGAAAATAGCCTGTAATGGGGTCATGTGAGCACACAGATCTTTTCCTGGAGACTGTGCGCTTCCAACTTCCCGGTTTGGGGGCGTGTCACACGGTGCTGGCTGTGACGTGACCTGTCATTCCAGCCAATCATCTTAAAGACGAGGAGAATATTAAGGCGAAAGTTGAGTGTAAGAACGGAGGCCGTGTGTTTTATTTTTTAATATTCTTTTACTTTTTGTCTGTGTTTAATGTGCTGCGGAAAGGAATCCCGCACTTTGAAAAGGTTTGCGTTCAAATCAAATCCGAAAACATAGAAAGAAACAAGTGGAGGTGTCGGACAGTTTCCTAACCTAGTTAGGTAGATTTTTATTTTTTATTTTTTTTTTTAAAAAAAAATATATATATATATTTATATTTATATATATATATATATATTTTTTTTTTTTTATTATTATTATTATTACTATTATTATTTTATTTTAACATCACTGCAAGGCTTTTAGAATCAAGAGGGGTTCCTGACAGCTCGCTGGACTGGATATTATCTACTTCTGGAAATAGTTTTGTGAAACCAATTCAGAGGGGCTGTTTTCTTTTCTTGTCGCATCCTTTCCTGCACTGAATGGCTTTGTGGTCGTGCAGCAGCTCCATGTGATCCTCCAACAGCCGGACCCAATCGGAGAAAACTTGAGGTAAGTTTATAAATCTTACAATTGCCCTATTTGGATGGAATTAGCGTATATGCAAATCTTGCGTGATGACGAAAGTATAACTAAACGAGCTGTACGTTTCAGATTAAAAGATACTGTAAATAACTGCAGTGAAAACAAATGTGTCAGCACCAGCACTGAGAAGGGTTAAGCTTTAGAAAGAGGTAGGTATGGTTTGCTCCACGCTAACACCAGAACTGCATGTTGCTTCAGATTTATTGGTGTTTATTTCAACAAGAAGGAAAGAAAAAGAAAGAAAATCTTGAGGTGTGAAAATAACAACCCAGTTTAATAATCTCTGAACCGGTCAAGCCAGCATTTACTTATTTCTTACTGCACCTTATTCACCTGTGCCTCATAATATTTGCCCCAAAATTATTTAAAGCAATCAGAGAACAGATGATAATAATAATAATAATAATAATAATAATAATAATAATAATAATAATAATAATAATAATAATTTCATATTTTCACGTTTTCATATCCATTAATATAAATCGACACATTGAATACAACTTTAAACATTTTCCCTAAATGCAAATTCTACGTCCCACACAGTCTGTCACAACTACACCATGTCAGAGTTATTCAAATAAATAGAACATCTGGAGCAGCCACCGGGAAATTAATACAGCACCAAAAGCAGACATGCTCTTCGTGGTGCTGGTGGAGTGTATACACCACAGGAAAAGAAGAGGACTGATTAAAATCTATTATTTCACTTGCCTCCATCTCTACACTTTTAGGGTCTAATGAAATGGAATAATGTGTGACTTGCTCCTTTTTGGATAAACCGACAGAGATCATGGCGCCTATAGGGTTACAGGCAAGGTGCCACTGAGCAAAACCGCCCACTAGAGAGAAAAAAAAAATAATAATGTTTGGCAGTTCCTTCCCTCCAACACAGTCACCGCATGTGTTAATAGCAAAGCACTGACCAACTCTACAATTACACAACACTGAGACCATAAAGCTCTGCTCCCTTTCTATTGGCTTTATCTCCCTTTATTCTCTTGCCCTCTTTATCTCTCTTTCACGTTATACATTAGTGGCACTCTATGGTTTGTTATATTCTCCACCCCACCCCCCCCTCTCTCTCTCTCTCTCCCCATGAATGACGTCAGATGTATTCACTCCACTCCCCTTTCCGTTTTGATTTTTTTCTTTTCTAAAAAACTTTAGTGGAAGGGGGGAGGGAGGGATGAATGGGGGGGGGGGGGGGGGCACCCTGAGACAGTTTTGCCCTTGGGGGAAAATAGCGACAAGATTAGGCTCTTTTTATTCTCAGTGCCGAACAGGGCTCAGTGCTAATCCGAATTGGACTAATTGACAGACCGCAGAAAAGCCATGTGAACACTCAAATAATATATATATATATTTTTAAAAAAGTTGAAATTTAAGTTTGTCAATAAAATGCTATATGTGCATATGATTTAATGTAAAAAAGGTGAAAAAAGAGCAGAGCCGATCCTTTTAAAATTGTAAATATAGGCTATTACAGGTACTTTAAAATACGTTCTATAAACAGCAGGTTACTACAAATCATCTCAGTCAATGAAGTGAAAAACAAGAAAATTATAACACAGGATTAATTACCTATGAAAAAAAAAAAAAAAAAAAAACAATTAGCCCATGCCCTGTAAGGACTTTGTGTAAAATTACACACTATTAAGCAGAATTACAGGTAAGTGCATCGAGTGATCATGTTTCCCAAAGGAAAG
>CM045733.1:47672500-47715000 GCA_024760905.1 Plotosus lineatus
ATCTAAATGCTTTGTGGTGCACATTAAGACGTGTAAATGCAGACGAGGCACGACCAAAACACTGAGAATTCAACCAGAGATACCACATTAAAGAGGACAGGAGGGACATGAGGGACATGAGGGACACCCCCACCCCTCACTTTCAATACTACTCTTCACTATAAGGGTTCAAGACAACTTTAGGGTTGATGGAGACTTTTTTTCATTAATATAATTACTGAAGCCTTTAATACTAACTTTACATTAAAAGTATAATAGTGTATGGATTTTTTAATTTAAATTTGAAAAAAAAAAAAAAAAAACAACAAACAAAAAAACCCAAAATACAATTATAAAAGTATATTATTGAACACAAACGATTTCCATAACTCAACTTTGAAAGCACACGCACACACACACACACACACACACACACACGCACACGCACACGTGCACACACCCAGTCCATCTCAGTGAAAAAGGAAAATCACTAAAAAAGGAAGAAAATCAAAGCTCGGCCTGTTTCTTCAATGGCTCCCTTTTCCTTTTGGGTAAATGAAACTGAATGGGCTCTTTTTATATACAATTGTCTTTTGCCAAATTGAGCTCCCCACTGGGCTGTTGTATATCTTCCCTTTTTCAGCTCCAGTTTCTATAACGACACACACCAGTAACACAATTAACGTCCAAATACTTATAATAAGACATTACTTGAGATGGGTGTAAAAGGGGAGGAAGGAGGGAGGATTTTTCTCTTCAACTTTTTTTTTTTTTTTAATGTTGCTTTCGGTTTAGTTTGGGGTAGTTATTAGATGTTTGTAAGTTATCCTATCAGATCATCGAGATGATCAATTATGCACAATTTACACACTATCAGACATTAACAGATCATTTCCGATTTATTCATATATATTTTTAAAGCAACGCTAATACAAACACCGGAGTTATTATTATTATTATTATTATTATTACATGGCTAGTAAAACGAAGATACATCAACAGTTATATTACTTATAATAATTATAATTATATTAAATACTGTAATTTATTTACCAAAAACCGTGTCGTGAAAGTAGAAGTAAAAAACATAGCAGGCGAATCATATAGCATCACGTTTCAGCTATAATAATAATAATAATAATAATAATAATAATAATAATAATAATAATAATAATAATAATAATATTGGCTAGGTGTACTAGGTGATACTAATAATGTTTTGCTTTGTCCTATAGGGAATTATTAACTAGTGTGACGCAGATGAGAGTCTATAAATTGTTATAAGCGGACAGTCAACTGTTTCCAGGCAAGTTTAAACGCTGGATAATTTAAAGCAAATTATGGAGACAATAGTGTCATCTCACTTTTTTATTGCACGAATCAGTAACTTTTTATTCATCACCCTGCACAATAATGCCCGTAACGTGTTGTGCACACGAGTCAAACCACTGCACAAAAATATTTCATGTTGATCCGCAAAAGTATTTTTTTGAACCTGACCATGATTATTGTTTTCTTTATGACTAATAGAATACTATAATCGGACCACGTGGGAGACTGGAGTAGCGTCCATGATGCAAAACAGTAAGTGGAGCTTTTTTTTCTTTCTTTCCCTCTTTCACTTTCTTCATGTTTTTGGGTTTCAAAGGTTAAAAACTGTCTCCGTGTGTTAGTTTGGACAGTTCATTGTAAATGAGGATCTGAAGATAAACGTGACAAAAGTTTTCTGATTTTGTTGTAAATGCTTGAAAAATATTGTCACAGAAAAGATATAAATTGAATACAACGTGACCAAGTGCAACCCAGAGTCTTACTAATTTTCACGACAATATTTATACATTTATTACTTTATTACTGAACTATGTTGTATATAATCAACCAGAAATTCGAGCTAAACGCAAAGGCAGAGAAAAATAAAATGTTTGAAATCCCAACAGAACTATACATGTGTGTATTCTGCTAGAAACCACCTGCATTAATGTTATTACTGGCTGGCAATCCCCTGATATTATTCACTCGAAACTGGGCTGAGAAAGCTGCAGTATGAGGAAGCAGCAAAGCCCTTGACACGCTCCATTTCCCCGTGAGAGCTGTGCAAGACAAATAAAAACAAAAACCGATCAAACCACATTAACCTGATTGTTCAAAACACATGTGATAATGTTCGGCCATGATAATGATTATGAGTTTCAACTTCTTGGAAAGAATCTTTATAATAAATCGGACATATTTTCTCTCTTAATGCTGGACCAGAGGTGTCTGACATCTGTAAAGAAGGTGTGTTGAATGACGTCCTGTCATATTTTTGTATCTGTTAATGACGTGCTCACACAGAGAAGTATGACAAAACATTAATAGAAAACATATGATGTACTGTATTACATTATTATATCATTCATGTTAAAACAGTATTGCAATTACTTAACGTATAATATATAAAATAATACAACATGCCAAGTGCAATTAGAAATATAAAGTGCTAAAAATAGAAATAAATCAACCCAATGTATTATTATTATTGTTGTTGTTGTAGTTATTATTATTATTATTATTATTATTATTATTATTATTATTGTTATTATTATTATTATCAATACGATTATTAAGATTATTATTATTATAAAGCTATAATAATAATAATAACAATAATAACAATAATAATAATAATAACAATAATAATAATAATAATAGACTGTGTTGTTATTAATAGATATAAGTATACGATTGGGATTGTTTTGAGGTTCTCCGAGCTTTTTAATGCTAAATAAGGTCCTGGGTGTAATATAATATATATATATATATATATATAAAGCTGTCACCATGTGTCAGGCTATTAATTTTATTAGAGCTGGAATAGGCTACAAGGTGAATAATTATTTTCCCTCGGGGCTCATTATGATGACGATTTAACCTTTCCAGAGAAAACTTTGACTTTTATATTCCGCTCTGTGTTATTATTGTTTATTTAATTTTTTTGGAGGCCATGGGGGATTTAATCCTAAAGCCAATAAATCTCCAATATGCCCATCGGCGCTGACCTCGCTGCAAAAGACTGTTGACTGATTTACTTTAATCTTGTGTATTAAGCCTGTAAAACGACCTGGTGTTGGACTTACCTTCTCATCTTTCTTTTGCACGTTTATAATTATATCAAATAACCATTCCACTGGACCATGGCACACAGGATGTACTGCCTTCGCGTTTCGAAATAATTTACGCTGGATGGGTTATTTGATTTTTTCCCCCCCAAATTATTATTATTATTATTATTATTATTATTATTATTATTATTATTATTATTATTATTATTATTATTATTATTGTTGTTGTTGTTGTTGTTGTTGTTGTTGTGGCCGTTGTTATTCTTTTTGCATATTTTACCGTGTGTGTTATTGTATGAATCAAATCGTGCAAACCCCTCATATTCATTCTGACTCTGTAGAAAGTGGACTATGTAAAACTCGTCGCTTGATTAAAATGCCAGTGCTGGGAGGCAGCACGTGTGCGTGTAACGTGCACGCGCGCGGTTCCCCCTGGCTACCTTAAAATGAAGCTTCCCTTGAAGGCTAAATGAGCAGAGTCCAGTTTAGTCAGGGTGATATCCAGAATGCAGACAGAAAGGGTTGTCGTCTGCATTTTGCCCCCTCTTCTTCTTCTTCTTCTTCTTCTTCTTCTTCCTCTTCTTCTTTTTTTTTTCTCATGCTACTTTTTTTGTCGTGACGATGCAACGCTGAACGCAAAGCTTTGTCAAAAAGTGACATCGTCTGCCACAAGTGCTCCAAGCTTGATCTTTTCCAATTAGCCTTCCCATGCATGATCCGGAGAGACTTATTCCGCCCATTTCCAGATATTAAGCTCAAACTTGACGTGCAGCTTAGCTTAGCTTTATTTTAAAGACAAAATGTCAGGCAGGCTCATCATATTTGTTTCTCCCCCCCTCTTCTAAATTTGGAGCTTATTTATTGCTAAGGAGCTTGTGCTCTTGGACTCAATTGAACTGGAAGCTCTGCCGGGGAAGGGAAGAGAGCAAAACAGGGCAGGAACATCAGGGAACAGCAGAACAGGAGAGGCTCTTTCCCCCGATTTGGGTCCAGGTTAGGTGCTTTTAAAACCCCTTTCGTGATTATTTTGCATTTCTGGGTATAACTGACAGCTGGGAGTGACTTGTTTTAGGTGGACTGTGAAGGTATGCGATTGAACCTGCTTTTCCTGCAGCGTGTCTGCAGGGCTTTAATCCCGTGCAGTCTTTAAGGACTACTTCTGTCTTTTTCGAAAACATCAATAGAATTACGTCATCTGATCCGTTTGAAAGCTTTCTACAAAGATGCTCAGATCTCCGGAGCGCGTGTTGTACAGGTGTTGTATTCGCGCGATTGCATGAGATGAACCTGACCCGGAGAGCACATCTGGAGGAACATCATTCAGGAATAGTTCACTGTAGGACAGATTACCTGGCAGTATTCTGAAGGGAGACAAATAGTGTTCATAATGTTGACTTTTAATCAAATGGAGCTTTTGTTGGGAAGGACGCACTGATTCTTAGGAATATATCTGACACTATGAATAATTATATTCAACTTTTACAGCTTTTGTAATGCATGAAAAGAAATGCTATCATTTACGATTTCGACCGGAGCATTGACTACACTGTTATTATTATTATTATTATTATTATTATTATTATTATTATTGTTGTTGTTGTTGTTGTTGTTGTTGTTACTTTTTGGATTGGTTAAAGCGCGCTCATAGTGTTTCTTCGTGCGTGCAGGTCACAGCGGGGTGAATCAGCTCGGCGGAGTGTTCGTTAACGGCAGACCGCTGCCCGATTCCACCAGACAGAAAATCGTGGAGCTCGCGCACAGCGGCGCCCGCCCCTGCGACATATCCCGGATTCTGCAGGTGAGCTCATAACACGCAGTGTACGAACGGATGCTCACTTCCTGCACCGTCTCTGACCGAAAAAAAAAAAAAGCACAACATTACTAATACAGACACGGTTTGTTCTCGCCTTGTCGGTTCTGTTTAATTCATCATAAAATACACCAATCGGTTTTAAGTGTGAATTTAAACATTATTCAGGTAAAATCAGGCTGCATTGATTCATAGGCCTGTGGGGTTTTTTCCACCCTAAATAAAATAAATATCTAATTTATATCAAACTGGTACCATGAAAGCAGACTTACTGTAACTGACAAAACTAAAATCAGGAGCTAACAAACAGCAAATAAACAACAACAACAACAACAACAACAACAACAACAACAAAAAATGTGAATTAATTTCTGGGGCAAATTTACATTAATTGTCCTGTATAGGCTGTCATATTAACTGATTATAGCATCAGTAGCAAAAACAACAACAGCAGCGACAACAACAACAACAACAACAACAACACAAAGGACTGCATGAAGAGTTTCTTGTAGCACTGAAGGTATATTTCTTGTGTTATAGACCCATGCAGATGCAAAAGTCCAAGTGCTGGACAATGAAAACGTAAGCTTATCAATGCTTGGACTCTTGCACATAACATTTCACGCCTTGTTTAAATAATGTGTGTGATTTGTGTCTCTTGTTTTGTGTCCAGGTGTCCAATGGATGTGTGAGTAAGATCTTGGGACGGTACTACGAAACAGGTTCGATCAGACCACGCGCGATCGGCGGAAGTAAACCGCGCGTGGCCACACCTGAGGTGGTGGGTAAAATTGCCCAGTTTAAGAGGGAGTGCCCGTCGATTTTCGCCTGGGAGATCCGGGACAGGCTGCTCTCCGAGGGCATCTGCACCAACGACAACATACCGAGTGTGAGTGCAAAATCAAAACTGCACCCATATCTGAATCATCTTATAAACTGGCCATCCCTGCCGACATTACTACCTGGACCTGAAACTTCAAGTGGTTAAGTCCATAATACGTAAAGGACGCTGTAGCAATGCGACACAGGCCAATTAAGGCGTGGCACATTTCTGCTTTTATACCCAAAGTGCGTCGAGGTCATGCAGCACCACCAAGCCTTCCAAATAACTCATTAGATGTAGATTAAGATTAGCAGTTTAACTTTTAAATGAAGTGATCTTATGATGAACTCATTATGTCAACAAAGTAGCCTCTTACACCAATTAAGTGCCAGAAGTTGTCCCTTCACTGTTTTGCAATGGCTGGGAAACGAAAAGAGCTGTCAGGATGACATGAAGAGTAAAATTAAAATGAAAGCACTGAATGTTAATGTAAAGAAATCAGACCTCACATAATACACATGGGAATCGTCTATCGGCTAGAAATAATTTATAAATTATAATGATCATTTTATCATAACATGTTAGTTTTGTTCTGGAAAAGAAATCAGAAACATATTTTTCTCATTATGCTCCTGCACTTTTTGTATTTAATAGCAATTTAAAGCATGATGCAGTGTATCAGTAAACCTACAGTGCATGTATACAAAGCCTAGGCAGAGTCCTGTCTATATTAAGTGCTCGACATGCACGCTCTGTGTGGTGCACTGTGTGTCCATTCTGAGATCCATCCTGAAATCATTAACCTGTGTGTAATATCGATGCCAGACATGTGCAAAAAAAAAAAAAAAAAAAAAAAAAAAAAAATTTCGAGGACGCACACATTTAATTAAAATGTGCAGCATCTTTGGGGTTTTCGTCTTTTCAG
Source organism: Plotosus lineatus (assembly GCA_024760905.1). Classification (NCBI taxonomy): domain Eukaryota; kingdom Metazoa; phylum Chordata; class Actinopteri; order Siluriformes; family Plotosidae; genus Plotosus; species Plotosus lineatus. The sequence goes on from CM045733.1 coordinate 47,679,139, forward strand.
GTGTCGTCCATAAACCGAGTGCTGCGCAACCTGGCTAGCGAGAAGCAACAGATGGGAGCAGATGGCATGTATGAGAAGCTGAGGATGCTGAACGGACAGACGGGAGCGTGGGGGACCCGGCCGGGCTGGTACCCCGGATCATCGGTGCCAGGACAGCAGAACCAAGGTACTGCAAGCTTTAATCAACTATGGCACTGAGATGAGCAGCAAGACATTAGAAATGTAAGAATAGATTTTGCATCTGTGGGATCTTTTTCACTCTCAGAACAAAAACGATAGCATTGCCTGTCGCTGAGCTTACACCATCAAGCTTGCACCATTCAGACACCTGTGCTTAAAGTCAGAAAGTGCATAAAGATTTCTAAAGATTTTTTTCGCAAATATATATATATATATATATTTTTTTTTTTTTTAAATGTACGTTATGTGTATGGTTAAAGGTTAAAGATTCATAATGTGAATAATATGAAGGTAGAAAAAAATAATCGTATCACCACAAAAAGAGAAGATACAGTTAGGTACAACAACAACAACAACAATAATAATAATAATAATAATAATAATAATAATAATAATAATAATAATAATAATAACAACATTATTATTATTATTATTATTATTATTATTATTATTACTACTACTACTACTATTATTATTATTATTAGTAGTAATAGTAGTATCAATAGCGGTGTTGTAATTATTATCATCATTAAACTATTGTATTGGAAATAGTTTTTAAACTATTTGTAATATAATTACAATACGGTTATTCATTGAAAAGTATTTACAACATCATTGAAATATTCTGTTATAAGGATATACTTTGCTATTCTTATTATCATGATTATCTGGCATAAAAACAAGCTAATATATATATATATATATATATATATATATATATATATATATATATATATATATATATATATATATATATATATATATATATATATATATATATATATATATATATATATATATATAACAAGATACTATAACCGGTAGTTTAGTTAAAGTGAACTTGACTAAGCCTTTATATCCTGAACTGTCACAACACACACACACACACACACACAGAGATATTTTATATATATATATATATATATATATATATATATATATATATATATATATATATATATATATATATATATATATATATATATATATATATATATATACACATACATACATACATATTATATATATTATATTATATATATATTCATATACCCCTTTTAGCCCCAAATCCAGCAAGGTAACAACCTTTGTGTCATTTCATCCTTCCCAACCTGTCTGTTTGGAGCATGCCAAGGTTAAAAAAAAGGTAACACGTGGGATACTCTGTACAAAAGGGGGATGTTTTCCGTCACGCGCATGAATGTGTTATGGGAACAGTGCTGTCTCTGTGTGTAATGGCTCATTAGAGGACGTTTTGTATCTCATTAAAGGCGACATGAATGAGCGTCTAGCCTGAGAGAGGCAGCTGTAGTAAATGTTCCTGCAGGCCTGGACACCGAAGTGGCACCTCTTCCCAATTAGACATGTCACTTTTAAGAGCATGGCACAAAGCACAGGACGGACACTACAAATTCGGATGCTTTCTGTTTTGATTATTTTTTCACATAACATCTCAATATATTAAATCCATGATGGACTCACTGGAGTGGTGGAGCATTAACATGAGAGCAGAGCTTGTGAAGCCCTTTGATAGAAACTGCGGGGACGAGTGTATTTCTAATGCAAGAACATCGAAGATTTAATAAATGATTGCACATCTACATTTGATTGCACTATCAGGTCAGAACTTGCACGACACTTGGGTGTCAATCGCATCTCTTCCAACACTTAACATCTTAAATGATTTCAACTCAGTATGGGCTCATAACTCTGAAGTGACTTGACAAAGATGGCATCCCAGATATAATGTGGATCAACCTTGTGTAGCACTTTATCCTATTTGTTAAAGGTTGAAAGGTCTCAAAAGACAATTTAAAATGGCCTCCATCTCGGACCTGTCAAACCAATCAGCTGATCAATCAATGGATTTATCTGAATAGCATCCTAAAAACACGACGTAATGCTAACTTTATAACTAACTATGAAATCATTATGACATAAACCAAGTCATTTTTCACTCTTTTATCTTAATTGACTTAATTTCCAACTTTGAATCATCATCTGTGACACTGCACATGGAAAATCCAAACATTACAACCTAATCGAGTAAAGTGAAATGATTAGGTTCTTTCAAAATTAATTAAAATATGCTTGAAAATTCAAGCTTGACTTTAATATTTACGATTATTCTTTATCCAGCAGGTATTGTAATGTTCAACAGAGCTTAGATTTTTGGCCTTTCATCTTCATCACACTTTATTAAAATGTCAAAAAAGCTACAACTGAAAACAAACAAAAACCCTCCAATCAACTCAGATCACTGGTATGTCGAGCTTCCTTCCCTCCTTCCTTCCTTCAATGTAAACAATTTAACCAAACTATTTTATTCTCCTAAATCCGACATCAATCAAAATTATATTTAGTTCATTCTACACATGAACATTTTAAATTCTGCAATTTATTTTCGAAAAGGGACCAAAAATGTTCAGAACATTGCTTTATTTCCCTTTATTTTGTTTATGCGTAAACTTTTTTTTTAAAGTAAGTGTTGATGATTGGCTTTGAAAAACAATTTAATAATAACAATGACCTAAAAAGTCGAGATTACTGATCATTTAGAATATGAATTTGATACTGTATTTCCTTTTAGTGTTAATTTAATGCTATTCAGTACAACTTATTGTTTATTATATAATTAAAAAAAAAACTTTTTTGAGTATATAACACACTGGAATGACATGATCTGAATAATATAATATTATGCACCCCACAAATTTGGTATAATGCTTGAATCATTTAAAACTGTAAAAATATTAAACCACAGAAATAATTTTATGAGCATCATTAATCACTACTGGCAAATAAAGAATGCCAAATGCACAGAATATGAATATATACGCGCACACACACACACACACACACACACACACACACACACACACACACACACACACACACACACACACACACACACACACATACATACATATGTAAAGAAAAGAAAAAAATTATCAGCCATCTGGAGTTTTTCAAGTTTTACTGTAGCATGTTTGAATACTCTCTCTCACACACACACACACACACACACACACACACATATATATATACTTTTTTGCCTTTCGGCTGTTCCCTTCAGGGGTCGCCACAGCGAATCATCTGCCTCCATCTCACCCAATTCTCTGCATGTCCTACTCTTACTCCAAATACCAACTACCTTCATGTCCTCCTTCACCACATCCATAAATTTTCTCTTTGGTCTTCCTGTAGGCCATCTGCCTGGTAGTTCCAACCTCAGCATCCTATATATATATATATATATATATATATATATATATATATATATATATATATATATATTTATATATATATATATATATATGTGTGTGTGTGTGTGTGTGTATGTGTGTGTGTGTGTGTGTGTGTGTGTGTGTGTGTGTGTGTGTGAGTATTCAAACATGCTACAGTAAAACTTGAAAAACTCCAGATGGCTGATAATTTCTTTATATATATGTATGTATGTATGGATATATATATATATATATATATATATATATATATATATATATATATATATATATATATATATATATATATATATATATATATATATATATATATATATATATATATATATATATATATATATATATATATATATATATATATATATATATATATATATATATATATATATATATATGTATGTATGTATGTATGTATTGATATATATATATATACATACATACATACATACATACACTGTATATGTATTGAAACATGCTCCAGTAAAACTTGAAAAAACCCAGGTGGCTATAATTTCTTTTTTCTTTCTTTCTATATTTTGTGAAAATGCCAAGTAAGTGACCGAGGCCATAATGTTGCTTTGCCACAGTGCACCTATCATGTCCAATGCGGTCCTGCCCTTTTGACAGACCAAAGCCATCACTGCATACCGTAATGCTTTTAATTGAGCGCAGCAAGGTTACACTAGTTTCCAAACAGCGCAGCAGGTTAAAGCATATCGACTCTCAGTCGGCTCCCCTGTCCCCCCTTTTTTTTTCTTTTTGCGAACACACTCTGCATCACTGAGCTGCTTCCTTCATGGTGGGCCCCCAGTGCCTTTTCTCCCACTGCCTATAGAAGGCATAAATCGTATGCGACGCTGAACGGGGCAGCCTCGGGACAGTGATTAATGATGCTCGTGCATAAAGGTTAACACACCGAGCTGAAAAGGGTCTGTTGACTGAAATATTCCTGCGTACAATGAAGGGGGGGGGGGGGGGGTTCGAGAGAATCCTTTTGTTGCCTTCCCTCAATTGTTGCCTCCTTCAAAATTCCAAGCACGAAGAAAGTTTGCCATCCAGAGAGCGCATTTAACACTCTCTAAACTCTCTTTGGGGCTTTGTGTTGGTCTGAAAGCATGCCCTTCCATTCAAGGATTGGTGGTTATACCTCAATGGACCTTCAAAATGTCCATATGGTATGTACGTATAATTGGAGAAACTTGCTGAATGAGATGGGAGAAAAAAAGTTTTAAAAGTTTTACAACTTCTCATTGCTCGAAGAGGACAATGTTTTCTAAATCCCCTTTAACTTCTTGTGGAGATTTCAGATTGTGTTCAGTTAGTGTGCACCACTAAAAGATCTGGGGGTTTTGTAGGTTGGAATGTGTGAAGACAGCTGAGAAGAAGAGATCTTTTGAGAAGATAATATGCAAAATATTGCAGACCAACTGTTTCCATAGACTGAGCAGCCATGGTTTCTGTTTTGATAGAAGGCTGTCAGCAGTCAGATGGAGGTGGTGAGAACACGAACTCGATCAGCTCGAATGGTGAAGACTCAGATGAAGCCCAGATGCGACTCCAATTAAAGAGGAAACTGCAAAGGAACCGCACATCTTTCACCCAAGAGCAGATAGAAGCACTTGAGAAAGGTATGCTAAGCACATGTATGATGGGTTTTCATGCTACATTTGTTTGCTGTTCACCACTACTTGAAGTGAGTATTTATTTCTAATAACTTCCTCATGATTAATGTTGCTTTAGAGTTTGAAAGAACACATTATCCAGATGTTTTTGCCCGTGAGAGGCTTGCAGCAAAAATCGACTTACCAGAGGCTAGAATACAGGTGAGCTAAGAAGGCAGTTTGGAGATCATTATTAAGTATTAAATAATGGAGGATAGAATAAATGACAATTATCAATTTTTTTCCAGGTATGGTTTTCAAACCGAAGAGCAAAATGGAGGAGGGAGGAAAAACTAAGGAATCAGAGGCGACAAGCCAATAACTCCACCAGTCACATACCTATCAGTAGCAGCTTTAGCACAAGCGTCTATCAGCCAATCCCTCAGCCAACAACGCCAGGTATGTATGGAATGAGTTTCACCATGGTCCTACAATGGCCTGGCCAGAAGTCCAGGGTGTACCCTAATTGGGATTAAACTGTTCAGAAAAGAAATGAATACAATATTGTCTTAATTGACTCTCCTTATTCTACCATGTTACTAAAAATTGCTCTTTCCTGATTTTATATATATATATATATATATATATATATATATATATATATATATATATATATATATATATATATATAGTGTCCTTTACATCAGGCTCAATGTTGGGACGGACGGACACGGCGCTCACCAACACGTACAGTGCCCTTCCACCAATGCCAAGCTTCACAATGGCCAATAACCTGCCTATGCAAGTAAGTCTCAGTAATGTCCCCCTGACTGCACCACTCCAAATAGACTCTGTCCTCAAACCTCGTGCATGTAAAGCTTAATAGTCTGAGTGCATCTGCCTTAATTGCAGTCTTATGCAACCTCCATTTCATTCTCAGACGCAGTTAATGAATTGAGGCGGAAGTGTTTCTGACACATCGGGTTATCTCTCTTCCCCCCCCCCACCCCCCCTTCGTCTCGTTTCTTCTCCAGGCAAGCCAGACCTCATCCTACTCCTGCATGCTGCCCACCAGTCCTTCAGTGAATGGGCGGAGCTACGATGCATACACACCCCCTCACATGCAGGCACACATGAACAGCCAATCCATGGCCACCTCAGGCACAACCTCCACAGGTAAGCGCAGAGTGTTCCTGCTACAGAATTAGAGAGGAAAATAAATGATCATAGTTCAAAATAAAGTATAACAGCATCGACTGATTAATTTAAATAAAGCGGATATTCCATTATTATTCCGAATGTTACCATGTATGTGTTCAAAAAAATAAAAAAGGGTTTGTAAACAGCATATTCTGTTTATGTATTCCAAATTTAGCCTCATTCTGATATGGATATGCAAATCTTCCTTTTTTTTTTTTTTTTTTTGAAGCATTATCTGAATGTTCCTAATATGTGTCTCTCTTGGGGTTTTATAGAAGTTTGTGAATCCCGCCTCTTTTAATTCATTCATGTTCAGCTCTGTGCTTTGTTCACAAACTGCCTGGGAAACAGTTCCACTGCAGCATGCATATTTAAATATGAGCAGAATTTCCATTTTCATTCGTCAATTTCAAGAAACATTTTCGTCTTTTTCAGTCTCTTCAGGAATTTGTCCTGTCATGTTCGCATCAGTTCACGAAAACCAATCCCTTGACATTCTGCTCATTCTTGTACTTTTAAAGTAACCAATGCAACTTTCCCACAAATTTAGTCAATAATTCTTTCTACCTTGAGTTTTACCAATCACAGTCTTCCACGTGACACTGAGCATACGTCACTATTAGTCAGTACAGTGCGTTGTTTCTTCTTCTCCTCCTTTCGGCTGTTCCCTTCAGGGGTCACCACAGCGAATCATCTGCCTCCAACTTCATGGAAGTCCTACTGGCATGTCTGATTTGGAATCGGTTTTTACATCTGCTGCCCTTCCTGACACAACCCTGAGCAAGGGACAGAAACACTGACGGCTATGCAGCTACACCAGCAATGGTTCTTTTACATGAACCTCTCACGTGGTCACTGAGACACTGAGAGACATGGCCAGCCTTTGATAACCCAGTTAGCTGCACTGGAGGGACAGTGACCACCTTGTGGAGATGGGACTCGAACCCCCCAACCCTAGGATCAGTGACCCAGCACCTTTTACCAGCAGACCACTACTGCCCACTAGTCAGTACATTGTTTATGATTTAGAAAACACAGAGATGCAAACATGTCTTCAATTGTTTTTGCAATCTTCACACAATCCCACAATTTCGTTCGAATAAACCCTTAAAAATATCTCAACAAGCATCATGCTTTTTTTTAGTCTGCAGCAAAATATTGCATTTTCTAAAATGATCATAAAACGCCCACAAAGTCCTGGAGAGACTGTTTTTTTTTTTTTTTTAAATAAAGGAAAATGCATTGTGTGGACAGAACTCCAGAAACCTGCTGGAAATAAGTCTATTTGTTATGGTGCAGTTGGATTAAAAAAAAAAAAAAGTCAATTAGATCCACTAAAAAAAATCTATGTCGACTGATTTTATTTCTTGGTGATGAAACTCAATCAAGATTTCATCACTTTTTCTATTTATACGATTGCAGTATGGCAACAATAGTAAGAAACACTGTTAGTTATGGAGGTTTTGACTATTACAATTCTCATTCATTCATTTATTTGCCAAACCACTTAATCTTATTACGGTAATAAGGAGGCTGAAGCCTATCTCAGCCAACTCTGGGCTAAGATGAGGTACACTTGTAACAGCTGGCCAGTCCGTTGGAGGGCCACCACATACACATAACCATTCACACCCATACCAAGGGACGGTTGGAACAGCAAATTATTTTAATGTACAAGTCTTTGGACTGTGGGAGGAAACCTGGAGTACCTGAAAGAAACCCACACAAGCACAGTTAGAACCTGCAAGCTCTACTTGTCTGGGACTGGAATCCAGGACCCTATTTCTGTGAGTCGGTTGGAGTAAGAGAAGAAGATGCAGAGGACAGGGTGAGATGGAGGCAGATGATTTGCTGTGGCGACCCCTGAAGGGAACAGCCGAAAGGAAAAGAAGAAGAAAAAGGACATGCTAACCACTATACCACCGTGTCCCCTCAGCTCTTCTTGATATTAAATTAATTGCATTTATTAGTAAATAGAAGAACAAACACAATCAAAGAAAATCTATTTAAAAATTCTATTTCTTCTTCTTCTTCTTTTCCTTTCGGCTGTTCCCTTCAGGGGTCGCCACAGCAAATCATCTGCCTCCATCTCACCCTGTCCTCTGCATCTTCTTCTCTTACTCCAACCGACTCGCAGAAATAGGGTCCTGGATTCCAGTCCCAGACTTAAGAATTTCTGAGTAGAGCTTGCAGGTTCTAACTGTGCTTGTGTGGGTTTCTTTCAGGTACTCCAGGTTTCCTCCCACAGTCCAAAGACTTGTACATTAAAATCATTTGCTGTTCCAATCGTCCCTTGCTATGAGTGTAAATGGTTAAAAAAATTTTTTTTAAAAAGTTAAAAAAATTCTATTTATTATTATAATAATAATCTTCAATGTCAGGACGTTTTCCATCACATGACTGTGTTCAGTACAGAGTAATAATAACAACAGAGAAAAGAACCCAGTCAGGGAAAGACGATAGAGCTTCTGTAGAGTAAGTGATAATAGGAAGCAATGCTTTTTATAGACTTTACACAACACACAGTGTAATCAATAAGGGAAAAAATCTTTAGTTAATAAAAATAATAAGGATGGACTTTGTTTTCAAATGAATAAAAACATCAAGACTCACTGTTATACAATAATATAAAATAATGAACTACTTGGGTATAGTATCACATCACTGATTATTTTCAGTGACAGCATGCCTTGTTTTGTTTTATTCCATTATCAGTTCTATCACAATAGTTTGATATTCTGGGAAGCAGCAGGCATATGTCGAACGCTTTGGAAGCCATTTGTGCACAACAGAATAAATAAAAGCCTCAGTTATTCCAATCAGATGGGCATGGACATACTTGTACGCTCCTTCTCACCGCATCCTTTATTTTTGTTGGTGCTGCAGGTCTAATCTCACCTGGCGTGTCCGTACCGGTACAAGTGCCAGGCAGTGAACCTGACATGTCCCAATATTGGCCCAGGCTACAGTGAAGGGAGCTGAGGAGTGCAGAGAAACAGACGTGACCTCCTGGCCTCTCTCAGCTGCAAGGCGAAGCGGTTCAGCAGTATTTCACTACACAACAGAGAAGCAGCTCTAAAAAGGACCCGTGTTCTTTTGTATGGGGAGAGTGTCACTTCTCTAGCGTTCTCTGGACAGAAAGACTAGAAGAAGCACCAAAAGAGAACGGACTCTGTGTAAAGTGCCCTGTGTTATATCGTTTTAAAAAGTGGAACAAAAATCTCTTTTCAGTTTCCAGTCATTTTTGATGTATTTGTAAATGGCCAATTGTATGTTATGACATAAAAAGAAATGATGAACAGTTGTGGATGGACTGCCAAACCAAGTCGATTCGCACCCGTGGAAGGGGCAACATTCATGCGAGCATTTCTGCCCTGCTTCTTTTGTTCCATTATCAGTTTATATCAAGGACTTCTGAACGTCTTTGTAATGATTGTGGACCTGTAGTAACAACAGTTTTGTTCCAAGGCAACCATGACTACACACAGTTTACAAGAAGCCAATTCATTCGTTTCCAAAGCTTGCTGGCAGAAAAAAAGTATATGTGGAACGCTTTCAATGCTGAAGCAAAAATGAAAAAGAAAAAAAATCAAACATACAAAGAAAAAAAAAACCTTTTGGTAACTTTGGTTAAAACTGTAGATTGTGTCTTGGATATAATTCAGTTTTGTTTCATGTCGAAATGTAAGTATTTGTCTTCCCTAGAGGTCTCTCAGAACAATTTCTATAATAAAATAAATTTCATTTATAATTATCTGAATATTTGGAGTGCATATGCTACCTCTTTTTCAATCACTGATACTTTTCATCTGTCTGCAGTCTTACTATTCTTCTACAATAGCTCGGTTGATACAAGGCATAAAAAAATGCCCATTTACAACGAAACATATGAACTTATCCATCCATCCATCCATCCATCCATCCATTACCTGTACCATTTATTTATTAGTATCACAGAGGACGCTGGAACCAATTCCAATGACTAGGCAAACAGGGGTCACACCCTGGGCAGGTTGCCGGCTTATTGCAGGGCTAACACGGACACAAACAACCATTCACACTCACGTGCACATCTATGGGAAATTTAAAGTAGCAACTTGACCTAGTCAGGATGTTTCTGGAATGTGCAAGGAAAGCGGAGCACCTGGAGGAAACTTCACAAAAGCATGGAGAACACATACAAACTACTCACATAAAGGCCGCAGTTGACCATGAAGTTAGAACCCAGAATCCTTCTGCTGTGAGATGCTTGCTTGCCCCCCCCCCCCCTCGCTCTCTCGCTTCCATTTGCCATAATATTATCACGTAAGTGCTTTGCAGCTAGGAAGCCACACCCTGGCATGTTAGAGTGCACTGTGTGATCTGGCTCCTTTCTATCATATTTGATGTTTGTGCTACAATAGTTGATTGGAATCAGATAAAATATACTAGCCTCCCTTTTCCACTCAAAACGGTGAGACTTGGGCACCAAGAATACTTTTTCAAGTTCACTGGCTGGCCTTGCTTGGAACCTAGCACCAAGCATACTGGGAATACTCAACAGGACAATGTTTTGTAGATGACCAGGATAGATTCAGTGGTATCACAGTGTGCTTCACAGTGTGGCCCTTGTCAAAGTCACTTACCTCCTTCGTGTTGCCATGCTTCCAACACATCAACTTCAAGAACTGACCGTTCACCTTTTGTATATAATTATACTTGGCTGAGTCATTTTATACCTTCCGACTGTTCGGAGAAGAACAATTATATAGATTGTTTCAGAAAGAGAGTCTTCAAAGATAATATTTTGGATAATGAAACTGAAAGACACAGTACATGTTAGTATAAATTCTTTTTGAAAACCAAAATAAGATATGATATTCATTTTGTGAACCGCTTAATCCGAATTATGGTCACGGGGAGGCTGGCACCCATATCAGGCAACCCTGGACGAGGGCTGAGTACAGCCTGGAGAGCTCTCCAGCAAAGGTTCTTTTACATACCTCTCACCACAGACTGTGGGGGCCAGATTTTGATAGCCCAGTGGGCAGCAGTGACAACCCACTGATAGTGGGGCTTGAATCCCCAGCCTTCAGCGAAGTAATCCAGCACCTTACCACTGGGCCATCACTGCCCCAATAACTTAATCTTCTTCTTTTCCTTTTGGCTTTTCCCTTCAGGGGTCGCCACAGCGAATCATCTGCCTTTATCTCACCCTATCCTCTGCATCTTCTTCTCTTACTCCAACAACCTTCATGTCCTCCTTCACCACATCCATAAATCTTCTCTTTGGTCTTCCTCTAGGCCTTCTGCCTGGTAGTTCCAACCTCAGCATCCTACTACCAATATACTCACTATCCCTCCTCTGTACATGTCCAAACCATCTCACTCTAGCCTCTCTGACTTTGTCTCCAAAATGTCTTACATGTGCTGTCCCTCTGATGTGCTCATTCCTGATCCTATCCATCCTCGTTACTCCCAAAGAGAACCTCAACATTTTCATCTCTGCTACCTCCAGCTCTGCCGCCTGTCTTTTCCTTGGTGTCACTGTTTCTAAACCATAAAACACCGCTGGTCTCAACACCGTCTTGTACATTTTTCCTTTCAATAATTAAGTCCCAGTAATTTAATAGACACCGTAATTTTGAAAAGATACACAATACATATGAACAAAGTTTATGGAGCCACCTCATAGCAGTGCTCCAACTCACTTGGCGTTAATCTGCAACATTAGTTGGGTTGCAGTGGACGTTATTTTCAACAGTCTGCTTGACAGTCCAAGGACACCTGTCAAAGAGACCAGGTCAATCTGAAACGAACGCTGTTTATTGTTTGTATTTGCTGATGAATTACACCATCACTGTGTTGACTGTGGCAAGTGGAATCCCATGTTTTTGTGCACGTGATGCTGTTTTATATTTATAGACTGTACTGTAATGAGAACATAAAATCAACACTACTTTCACCAGGGTGTTCATCTTCAACTCTAATAGGACAAGAGGAAAAAAGGTTTCATTATATTTAAGTACTGTGATGGCCTGATGAGCTGTCCAGAGTGTACCCCACCCTCGCCCAGAGTCGGCTGAGATTCCTGAATGGCTGAGATTCTCACCCTATTTTTGAGGGAGAGTCCCTCTACTTTGCGAATTTCAACCGCTTGTATCTGTGATCTTGTTCTTTCGGTCACTATCCAAAACTTGTGACCACAGCTGAGGGTTGGAAAGTAGATCAACTGCTAAATTGAGAGATTTGCTTTGCAGCTACCTCTTCACCAGGACGGACCAGTACAAGCTTCACTTTAGAGCAGAGGCTGCAGCAATCTGCATGTCGTGAGAGGTTTTGTCCTGGTCGTGGCACTCTCGACCAACTCTATACATTCTACAGGATCTTGGAGGGGGCATGGGAGTTTGCCCAATCTGTCACATGTGCTTTGTAGATTTAGAGAAGGCTTTCGAGCGTGTCCCTTGGGCTATCTGTGAGGTGTGCGCCAGGATTATGGTATACTGGACCTGTTGCCTTGGGCCATTAGGTTTCTGTATCACTGGAGCCATAGCATGGTCTACATTGGTAGCAAGAGGTCTAATTTGTTTTCAGTGAGGGTGTCCTTTGTCACCAATTTTGTTCATATTTTTTTGTGGGCAGAATTTCTAGGGACAGCCACGGTATTGAAGGGTTCTGGTTTGCTGGCCATATGATTTTGTCTCTGCTTTTTGAAGATGATTTTGTCCTTGTGGCTTCATCAATCCAGGGCCTCCAGCTCTCATTGGAGGGATTTACAACTGAGTGAGAAGCGGCCGGGATGTGAATCAGCACTTCCAAGTTTGAATCCATAGTGCTTAGCCAGAAATTTGTGGAATGCACCCAACTTGTCAAGAATGAGGTTCTGCCCCAAGTGAAGGAGTTTAAGTATCTCGGGGTCTTGTTCACGAGTGAGGGAAGGATGGAGTGGAAGAGAACTAAGAAAAAGACATTATATAATAGTTATAATCTTTTCTTTCATTCCCTCCTCTGCGTTGCGTTTATGTGGATGGGCCTGATGGCCTTGCCCAATGGCCCAATCAGTGCTCCCAATACTACCCCCAAAACCCTTTAAAAATTCTAAAAGCATACCTTTTAAGACCTCCTTCTGCTTCAATATCGTACCGATGGTAGACGAGTTTGGCCATATTCCTTTGTGATATCACTCGAGCCCGTGTCTTCTTTTCACGCACGCGTGCGTGTGTGTGTGTGTGTGTGTGTGTGGTGTGTGTGCGCGCGCGAGTTGACCATGTCTTCTTAGCAGAGTTATAATCTTACAAATGTTTATTGAAGGTTAAAAGCCTGAGTCAAGAAATAAAACATAAAACAACAGTAACTCTGTACTTTACATGAAAAACATCATGATGAATTCAGCTCTATAATAGGCAATGGGAGATAGATGCGTCATTCCTCCTAGGCAATGGGATCCCTGTCCAAGATGGCATCAGGTGGACCTGTCCAAGATGGCACTTGAGTGAAGGCGACATAAACGACAGCTCAGTTGTTAGCCAATTGGAGGCCGGGGGGGGGGTTTGAACGTCATTGATGGGAGAGCAGCTCCTGCACTGTTTGAATGACGGGTTTTAATGTTTGAATGGTGCGTTTGAATTTTTAAGATTGTGCTTTCATAATATGAACTTGTTTCGTATCCTGAGACAAACATTTTAGAAAAATGCTTTTCGTAAAATGCATTTTTCGTTTGGTGAGACTTTCGTAAGGTGAGATACCACTGTATTTGGTTTAAAGTCACTCTTCACACTTTATTATTTATTTAGTTTTAATTTAATTCTATTTTAGTCAATATTTGATTATGTGATTTAATCATAATCTTCTCAAACAGTTTCATGGTACTGTAAACGATTTTGATTTATTTTTTTCTGGCTGTTAAAATTAAATGAATAAATAAAGATACTTAAGGATGCATTGTCTGATTTAGGCATTTTTGAAAGAAGGACAGTCTTCAGTATACTGTACTTTAGATTTCATTTAATTCAGTTCCAAAAAACTGTCTTTGGAGGAAATGTTTGTGTTATCAGTTTTTAAATCATGGATAGATTTCCAGATTAAAATCTAAACTCTCACTTGACATCTCATCATTTCCACCATTCCATATTGTTATTTCACGTTCAAATAATCTCTATACAGTTTAGATACATGTTTGAAGGTACTGTTTTCCTGATATATCAGCTGTGACAGCTGGTCACAAGATATTTGTTAAATACTATTCTTCTTTCATATATCACATATAACAGAATGTGTACCGAGGTTGTTTTCCTCAACAAAACCAGATATTTCATCTAGTTTTTACTCATGGCATAATGAACATTGGTTTTGGCAAAATTCTTGCTGTCAAATATTTTTCATTTACACTGTTGTTACAATTTAGTCTTGAAATGGACGTCAACGGATACTTACCATGAGAATTCTCATTGACATGATCAGCACTGCAGTGATTATAAATGCTTACCGTTTTACAGCTGTGTATTCAATAGTTATGCACTGGAAGGATGAATGTTGCTGAACAGTTTACTATTCAACTCATTTACACCCATAAATGGTTTACCATATACTAAACAAGAACAGAACAAAAAGCACAATAGAATTAGATCTTTACATTTTTTTCTTTGAAATTTAATCATGACACACTTGGTCAGATGAGAGGGAGTCGCTAAGTTAGAAGTCGGCTCTTCCACTCATTTGTCCACCAAATGCAACTTTAATTGCCTACCCTGATGCTTTGCTGGTATTGATGGGAAGCACCCAGTATGCATCAAAAAAAAAAAAAAAAAAAAAAAAAGTGCTGCTACTGGCTGCGGCTAGTTTTGAAAGAAACCACTTAAGGTTAGCATGCAAACCCTAGCGGGCCAACCATTCCTTTATTGCTAGACTTATTCCTCAAAAAGCAACACCATTTAATCTAAAAAATATTTGAAGGTAAAACCATTATTGCTATATTTTGAAGAAATAGGTGTTTTATAAACCTGCTCTGAGGAACAGCTGTCCGGGAAGAAGCCATCATAAGTGTATGTACAGCCAACCAGCAAGATTCCCTTCCAACCGAATTATTTATAGATAAACAAAAGAAAAAAGTATATACTGTGGAGTATTTTATGTTGTGAACTGAGAATTCACAAGTCTATCTGCCATTTGAACGAAATGGCAGATAAACCTTGTTAATTCTCGGTTGATGATGTATAACTGGGTAACTGGAACAGACTATAAGTGTCAACTGTTGCATCAAGCAGTATCCTTTTGGAATAATAGTTTTTTTAATCCTTAGATAGCAGATCAATTAGATTATGCTTGTTCTCCCTGTGCTTGCGTGGGTTTCCTCTGGGTACTCTGGTTTCTTCTCACTGTTCAAATACATACACAGTAGGTTAATTGGCTGTTCCCATTCACCCTCCGTACTCCGCCCTCTCCCAGAGTTGAGTGAAATGGGCGCCAGGCTCCCGGTGACCCTAATTAGGATAAAGCAGTTCAGAAAATGAATGAATAATACAGTATGTAGTGTACTGGAAAGGTTCACTGTTAGCACTGTGGTCTGTATGAATACAGCGGTACCACAGCTAAATCCAGCACACCAGACCCAGCCATGCATGAACACTACTCAGGTACAGTCCTGTCAGAGAACATTTTAATCAACAGAGACAGATGATGCAAGAGAAACTTAACTGCAGGACTCATGTTTACTTCACAGCAGCTGGGTTTAAAAACCTACATGATATGGAAAGCCCAAATGTGTCTCTTCTGTGTAGATCGGTGTTTGGGGTTTGAGCTGATCTGGATGAATGTGTTGTCAAAGGTGGGAATAAGAAGTTGAGTTTGTACCTGATGAAAAGTGAAGTAAGTCTTGGTAGAGCAGGACTATGGTTTCGGTGGCTCGAACGGACTCTTTAAGACGGGCTTTATAAGAAAGTTATTGTTACGATGACAGCAATGAAAGTTGCTTCCTGTCCCATGGACTAAAAACCACAAATAACAACAACAAATGCTTTCTGGCTTGTCTGATAGGAGTTGTTCAAGTGCATAGCTAATGTGAAGAAATAAATTAATGACCCTACTGTTATGCTGATGATTGGGAACAGTGCAAGAGAATGAAAAGGTACTGACATGCTTTCCCTTGTGTTTTTGCATGAAAGTTTGCAGTCAGTCTAATAAATACAAGAACTAAGAAGCAGCAGAAGACTACAGCACTTCCAGGCCACATCGGGCTGAGGTTTTACTGCATTCTGCCAAAACTAGTTTGCTCAGACATCTCACTGTATCTGACAAGTCTGGGAGGCCGAAGCATTGTCTCTGCAATGAGAGACAGAAAGAGAAAGAAATTAAAGAGAGACATACAGAGAGGGCGCGATTGTCCTTTCATTTTCTCCTGAGTAGAGGAGCATTTAAATATGACAGGACACAATTATGTTGTGCAGTGTTGTTGGCTGCAGATGCTCCCTGCTATAATTCCACACTTTCGGAGAGGCGTCAGCATGCCAGACCCCTACAATGGAGTTAATGCAGCTGTGGCTGAAATGACACACACAAAGGAAACGAGGGAGAAAGAGCGAATCAAACATGTGCTGGATTCCATAAATGAGCTGCTAAGCAGCACTACATGCATCCCGGACAGGATTCTGCGTTTCTTTCTGTTTCATTATACAAATTAGACATTCTGGCAGGAAGAGAAGGAGAGGGATAGCTAGTGATGAGGGTTGAGAGGCATCAGAAAAGAATAAAAAGAGACAAAGAGGACTATTTTTAATGTGATTTGATGTTATTTATAATTTATACAATACCACTGTCATATTAGCAATTGTAGTTAATAAGGTATATCCCAACACCTACACACACACCAACACACACATTATTATATATATATATATATATATATATATATATATATATATATATATATATATATATATATATATATATATATATATATATATATATATATGTATGTATGTACATATGTTTCTATCTATCTATCTCTCTCTCTCTCTCTATATATATATATATATATATATATATATATATATATATATATATATATATATATATATATATATATATATATAATGCAGCCGTGAGGGAGGGGGGTGGGGGCACAAGCCAGTGTCTCTCCCTCACGCCGGTCCCAAGCCCGGATAAATGCAGAGGGTTGCGTCAGGAAGGGCATCCGACGTAAAACAAATGCCAAATAAACTATGCGAATCACAATATAACCAAAGAGACGATTCAGGGATGTGGTGAAGGAGGACATGAAGGTCGTTGGTGTCAGAGAAGAAGATGCAAAGGATAGGGTGAGATGGAGGCAGATGATTCTTCGCTGTGACCCCTGAAGGGAAAGGCCGAAAGGAAAAGAAGAAGATATATATATATATATATATATATATATATATATATATATATATATATATATATATATATATATATATATATTATACACACACACACACACACACCAGAAGGTAAATTATTACCACATACACTGTTGGAGCAGTGGATTGCCACACACATGGTGGCACCAGTGTCAGATTTGGAACAGTTATAATTTCATAAAAGCTATAAAAATCAGAGAACTATGTGTGTTTGGTATAATGAGCAATGCATTTTTTATAAAAAAAATTAAATAAAGATTGTTCTTTATTTCTTTAATGTAAGCTAAAACTATAACTGAATTGTTTTTCAGATAACAATATTCAAAATTTAAGATCTTAAAGACTTGATATTACACCCACTTTTACACCTTTATTTTTTATTTTGAACAAAGTACGAGTCCTAATCAAAAGAACCTCCACAGTTCTCAATAAGCTGGTTTCCCATCTCTCTCTGAAACATTATTTTGAGTGCATGTGCTGGACGCCCTGGTTGAATTCCTCCTCCCGTCTATAGTGCCTCTGCTAACTGTGCTGAATCTACTCTCATTGGTCACCTTTCTGAAGTGGGTCACCTTTCCTTTCAGTGCATGGGAGGCAGATCAGGATTGGCGGACATACTGCTGTGCATGAAGGTGGCCAGTAGGGAAAGGCCAGCTAATCAGAAGACTCAGCACAATGTGATGCAGACCTACAACATAAAAGATTTATGAATGAACAATTATGATGCGTGCTCAAGCCTTAATAGTTTGTTTGACTTTATTTATTATTGTCTGCTAATTGTCTAATTCTCAAATCTCAACAAACAGAAAGGTTGTGTACCGTAACACCTTTATATCAGAAGAGGCTTTCTGTTGCTCGAACACAGAATGCTCACTTTCATTTTTTTTTCTTTTTTAAATTCAGATCAAGTATGCTTGTGAGATTAACTTTTATTTCTCGTTCAAACCTTACACCAATCTACACAATACTATTTTTTTTCAAAAAGTTGCTATTAGGATGTGTTAAATGGGGTTAAGGCTTTGAGTATTACTTGATGAAAAATGCTTTTTAAAAAGCATTAGCTGATTAGGACATGATGGAGTGAGAGAAAGTGACTCAGAATGACGGACTGCCAGATAAAAAGAGGAAGCAATTGAGAGATTCAAGAGGAAGTGAAGTGCATGTGTGTGTGTGTGTGTGTGTGTGTGTGTGTGAGAGGGAAAGATAAAGAGAATGTGTGTATGTTACCCGCCCTCGAGCACTTCACTCAGTGAGGCCTAATTTGCAGTAAGGGCCTCTTGATCCATCCTTCCCATTCCAGGAGAGCCCTTGAGTACACGTATTGATGATGATCTCTGCCTTAATGACCCAGCAGGACTGAAATCTAACACAGGAGAAAGCTTAAAACATACTTCAGGTTCCAGTCAAAAGATGAATGTGCACACTTCAACTTCCATGTGCTTGAAGTAAATGTCTCATTTTCAGTTAGTGAATATACAGCAGCTGAGCGCTACAGGGGCTCTGAGTCTATCAACATAATATATGTATTTATTTTTGGTCAGCTATTAAACATTTATATCATTCATACATAATGAAATATTTAATAAAAAGAAAAACAATGACCTGATTATTTCAGATACTCAATTAACCTAGTGGTGTGTTATAGGTAGTGGAGCCGGTGGCGTAGTGGTTAGAGTGTTGGGCTCATGATTGGGAGGTTGCGAGTTCAAATCTCACTGAGACCCTCACTGTGCTAAGACCCCTGGGCAAGGTCTCAACCACAAGTGTGCCTCTGTTCACCCAGCAGTATAAATGGGTACCAGTAAACATATACTGGGAAGGTAACCTGTGATGGACTAGCGTCCCATCCAGGAGGAGGTGAACTCCTGGTTGCTTCACGCTATGGAAACTGGGGATAAGCACCGGCCTGATGAGCCACTAGGCTCAGGTATAAAAACCCAAACAGTTAATCAATCATGTTATAGGTCTTCAACCTGGAGTTGGATGGATGGAAAAAGTATATCTCCTTTTAACTTTTTTCTTGGAGGTCGCCACCATGAATCATTGCGTGTTTGATGTGGCATAGGATGCCCTTCCTGACACAACCCTTTAGCAAGGGGCAGAAACACGCTGACAGTTATGCAGCTACTCTTGCCAAAGGTCAGCAATGGTTCTTTTACATGCCTCTCACCATAGACAGTGAGAGACATGGCCGGTCTCTGATAACCCAGTTAGCTGCACTGGGGGGACAGTGGCAACCTTGTGGACAGTGGGACTCGAACCCTCAAGCTTACGATCAGCGATTCAGCACCTTTCACCACCAGGCCACCGCTGCCCACATGTGGAAAAAGTATACGAACTAATTTAATAAAACTAGTTTGTCTAATGCTTCTAGTAGACTGAACTCTTTGCAACGTTTTAGCAAACACCTTTCTCAGTTTTAAGTCATGTTTGATTGACTGTTCCCATTTGCATGTAGATGTGCGTGTAAATGGATGCAAGTTGTAGTCAAACCTGTTGAGATTCCCCTAACTAACAATGTTAAGCTACAAGAGTGGTTGCAGGCCTAACAAACAAATTGATTCAAATATGTTTTCTGCAAGCTCTTTAGATAATGTCTGTAAATAGTATTTAAAATTTTAGTTGTAAAAATATAACTAAAGCCTTCACTTAGTTTGTTTAGTTCTTTTTTTTCTTTTTTACTGGGAATCTCATATTATATAAGTAATGTTCAAGATTTTCAGAACTCCTGAAGATGTTGGGTTTGTATTCCTGTATGATCAAATAATATTCTTAATAACATGGTTCCACTATTCAAACGAATGCAATTCAACAATCCGAAAAGCTAGAAAATTCTGTAAGTAGGATCTCTTCAGAGCTCTGGCCAAATTCTCCACTGTCCTCAGAAACTGTTCCAAAGCCACATTCCTCTCTACACAAACGAGCTCTGCTGCTTCACAACAGATTCATCCCAGAATAACAAAAGGGCCTTTGCTTATTCAGCTACTGATACATACAGGGGGGGGGAGGAAAAAAAAAAAAAAAAAAAAAAAAAAAAAAAAAAAAAAAAAATATATATATATATATATATATATATATATATATATATATATATATATATATATATATATATATATATATATATATATATATATATATATATATTATTATATTATTATTATGTTTATTATATGTATTATATGTATATTTATTTTATAAATAAAACATATATCTATAACTTATAAAATATATAAAATATATGACATAGCTAATATTACTGTTAGAATACAAAGCTAAAGCCCCTGTCACACACTGATGATTTAGCCAATTTGTGCAGATAGGAGAAATTTGGCAAACAGGGGGCAGTGGTGGTCTAGTGGTATAGGGTGCTGGATTGCTGATCCAAAGGTTGGGGGTTCAAGTCCCACTCTCCACAAGGTTGTCACTATGCCCCTCAGTGCAGCTGACTGGGTTATCAAAGGCGGGCCATGTCTCTCACTGTCTATGGTGAGAGGCATGTAAAAGAACCATTGCTGACTTTCGTAAAGAGTAGGCTGCAAAGTCATCAGCATGTTTTTGTCCCTTGCTAAAAAGGTTTGTGACAGGAAGGGCATCTGACGTAAAAAACCTCTGCCAAATCAAAACGTGCGAATCAGATGATTCGCTGTGGTGACTCCCGAGTAAAAGGGAAAAAGCCGAAAGGAAGACAGATAGGAGAACTTTGGCAAACATGCTGGTGTACATTGAATACGTTATACATCTGTTTTGTGTAAGTTAACAGCATACTGGTATAAATTGTAGAGTGGTGAGGTCAGAGCAAATTTTGAGCAAGCACAAAATTTTCAATGTATGCTAGCATATGGCTCATACGTTACGCATCAGCTGGCGATAAGATGTAGGTAAGTTGTTCTAAGTTGTAGGTAAATTATGCAACCGTTGTTTGTAAGTTACTTATAAGTTGAATACAATGCTTAGAATACGTTACTCTGACTCTCTCTCTCTCTATATATATATATATATATATGTATGTATGTATGTATGTATGTATGTATGTATACAGTGACCCCTTGCTACTTCATGCTTCAATTTCTATGGCTTCAGTGCATCAAGGGTTTATCAAAAATATTCATCGAAAAAAAAAAAAAAAAAGGAAATTAAGAAAGAATAGGGGAAAAAATTTAAGGAAAATGCCGCAAAACAAAGCCAATTATGTAACTCCCCCATACAAACAAAAAACAACCCAACCCCCGCCAACAAGACAAGATAAGACTATTATCCTGGAGGAAATTTTGGTTACGTCGTATTCTTACAATGTGCATTGCCGACGAGCAGCGCCACCAGGTTGTTCAAGGAGTCACAAACAGAAAAGAAGGTTCAACTCAACAACACACAAACTGCTATAAAATAAATACATAAAAATTCTATGTTGAAAAGGACCTTACATAGACCCAGTAAACAATATAATAATAATAATTAGAAAAGTGATAATAGTAGTAGTAGTAGTAATAATAATAATAATAATAATAATAATAATAATAATAATAATAATAATAATAATAATAAATCAATAGATAACCACAATAAATCAAATTTCACTATATTATATTATATTATATTATATTATATTATATTATATTATATTATATTATATTATATTATATTATATTATATTATATTTATATTTATATTGCACTATGCCCATTGTTTTGTTGGAAAAAAAGAAAATGCACAGTTCTCTGGATAAAAAAAAAATGGCCGCAACTTCAAAGTATGACATTCTCCATTATCAGAGCAAGGTTTAGAGATAATCTACTATCAGCACACCAGATTTATTTAACCAGTGTCCGCTGTTGTTCCGCCACAGTTCTTGTTACTATCCGCTGCGCTTCAGTCCTCCCTGAAGACCGTGTAGCCGGCTGGTGTAATCGCCTCATCGGGTGTACTCTCCTCGAGCCATGCGTCATAGAAACACAACATGGCGCAGTCCTGTCGATCCCTCTGTGCTGCAATCCGAGCATGAAGCTCGTCCATCTTGTTTCGCAGAGACTGAACATTTTCAAGCAATATGACTGGGAGTGCTAACCTTCCACTGCTCACCAAGCGCTGGAGTCATCGTTCAGCCCCTCCTCGCCTGCCGCGTCTCAGCCTAGGTTTATTGTTATCCGGGGTGTGGTTAGCATTTAGCTGCGGTAGCATATTAGCTCAGGATTAGCTCAGGATAGGAGATGAGCATGTTCAGTTTTTAAGTGTTCAAAGGACTGTGCTCTAATAGCAGTAGTAAGGTCGCATGATCATAGACGAGCATGGATGAGCATAGTGCAAAAAAACAAAACATACAAAACAAATTAACAAATTAAAACAAACAAAGAAACAATTTGACTCTGAGAACTCCGCAACGCGCCCTCTAGGGAGCGCCATCTAGCATCACACATATGTATGCATCTAGCATCACAAATATACATATATATATATATATATATATATATATATATATATATTTTTTTTTATACAGACGCTCCCCGGCTTACGTTTTTAATTGGTTCCAGACAGCCGAACGTAAGTTGAAAGTGAACGTAAGTTCTTACAGTGACATATGACGTGTGACTATGACGCTCATACTGCACTATAAATTCATAAATACCATTACCGTATCTCATAAACACCCCTTAATCAATTATTATAAACATAACATTATAAAATAATATCAACTATATCAAATAATAGCAACATTAATTTCAAATAAGTTACTTATTTATTTCCGAGTCACTTTACATGAAGCTTAAAACAGCCAATCAACACTTACAATATGTGAGGCGCTCAAAACCGAAAGTAGTGACCTTGTGAAGGTAGTGTACTTGCTGTGGGTTACATGGACTTTTGGTCTTTCAAGTGAGCAAGGGCGCCGTTAAACTCGTTTAGAACTCAGCCTGCACTGATGTGAATCACCAGCAGAGCGGAGAGTTCTCTTTCTTTTCTGGATTCGGGTTTTCATTCATTTTACAACTCTCTTTGCTGAACTGAGTATACATGGCAGATTGCGCCGATATGAGCAAATAGTTCATTCATCTCTGTGTATGAGACTTGCACCCATGCTAGTAGGCTTAGGCTTCTGACCAACCATATTTGCTTAGGGTTACAAAAGTCCGCAAAACAGTGTAAACACAAAGATCACAGAGATGACGTCTTAACACAAGAGTAACACGCCATATAACTGTATAACTGTGTTATATATATATATATATATATATATATATATATATATATATATATATATATATATATATATATATATATATATATATAAAACTGAACTGGGAAGGAGGGGCACGTTCAGTCTGCCGTGTATAAACAATGGACGCAGCATCATTACGTCATTGCGTTATTACGTCAGCGTACTACGTAGGTACGTTTAAACTTAAAATTTGACTTTTTAAAAAAAAAAACAAAACAAAACAAAAACGTAAAATCGAAAAAAAAAAACGTAAAATGGATAAATGTAAGTCAGGGAGCATCTGCATATAAAACTTATACCAACAAATGCTGAGCGTGTTGGCAGTTGGGAACTTATGAGCAACTGTAGTCATCATGGAGTCTTGAAAAGTAACCTCATTTGAATCACATTTTATATATCAATCCCACTAAATGCGATCAATATGCCCATAACAAACTAGCTATATGTGACAAAGATGTTCAGTAAAGGTTCTGTGGTCATCCAGAAAATGTCAGCTGCATATACATGTGCCAATATATGTGGAGATAAGTTTAATATCACTTAGCTATAAATTTGGATCGGTTCGGGACAAGTTACTAATAAGTTATGTCTATGTTCAAAACTGAAATAATTACATTCATAGTTTGGTGTATGCCAGTGTTTAAAGAAATATGTCATGAGTTGGCATAAGTTCTGCAAATCGTTAATATTAGACAGGGGCCTGAGCATGTCATTGGATATTTCCCAGGGGACAGTGAGGCACTGTTTGGTAGGAATGTTTACAGGATTACAGTAGCTGCAGATGACAGATTGTTTGTACTTTTTTCAGATCCCAGAAGTTATTGATTGCTGTTTTAGGGTAAAGACCATTTCACCCAATATAACAGTTTGTATTTACATCTCAATATTTAACAACCCGAGCTTTCGTAGCATTACATTTAACGGTATGCTGGAAAAATAATAATGAATTTTTCAGTTGTGTAAAGTCCTTATTCAAAATGTGTTGAAACACTGACTAGACTTTGTAAAACAGTGACCTTGGCTAATGCTGTTCCATCCATGATGATTTCATTACGGGAGAAGCGTGAGGATTTGGGTAATATCCTGGAGGCAGAGGAGTGATGGTGTTTAATCACAATCTTTCATTTTTAATTTATAAATGAGACACCAAGGCTGTTTCAGCTGAAAACAGAGAATGAAAACTAGAAATAAAGCTTGTATGCACTCACATTTAATAATAAAATCTACAACATACATATACAAAATCCCATGATAGTGCAAGTGACTTAGATACAAACGAATATAAAACTGAATCACAACCTTCAAGTTGAACTGCTGAAATTAAAAGGCACACAAAAAAAGAGTGTACATACAGCAGATGGAAAAGCGATGTAGTCGGCTCACCTCACCTCCATCTCCTCATTTTTTTTTTTTTTTTGGAGTGTGTGTGAACTCCCTCTGTGGAGAGACAGACAGAGAGCGAGCACAGTCCTGAGGGCCAGAGCTCACTGGAGAGCAGGCAGCATGCCAGCATGCCCTCTTCACATCCCAAATGCCCCCAACCTCTCTCATTCGCCTTACACACACTGGAAAACACATACAAACACTGATGCCAAATACTACAAGAAACGCAGCACCAGATACTGATTTAAAAAAGTGCACTAATCCAGTGAAGCTTAAATTAGTTCCAGTTATTAAGTGGCTGCCAAGTAATACAGGTATCGACTAGAGGCTTCATTAATCTATGATAACTAGTTATCAGAATTCAACTTCCTTTCCAGTCCTGTTTATATTCATTTGGTTTTGTCTCTGCCTCGTTTAGAGGATGTCTATTTCAGACTGCCAGGATTGATGAGTACAGTAACTTGAGCATGTGTCCTGTTCATGCCTAGAAGTGGGCAGTTTGACAAATATGCTATTGTTATCATGATAAATTACATCATGAGAGCAATTAATGAGCACCATAACATTATCATCAACTACAATGAGGATAAATTCACTAATGATGATGTTGAACAATAAGTCATTACATGTGGTAGCTTTATAAGAGACAAAAATTTTGAATGTTATAAATTAAAAATGCCTTCAAAGCCTTTGCCATTCCACTTTCCCTTGGTAAATTGGTATTGCATGATCAGTATTTGCACACTGTGACATGATTAGTTTGTATAATTTACGATGCAATAACACTTAGGCTACATAAGAATTTTCATTGTGTTCTAACATCAGTCAAGTGCCTTCCTACTACCATCATTACCATTGTAGATACTAAAAGGACAGTCACAAATGATAAAATACATACATTGTCTCCTAACATCTTACCTGTTATCTGACTTAATTGTCTTAAGTGCAAAACTCTTTTTACTTTCCCTTGGGGAACTATTCTTATTCCAGATTAATAATAGCATAACATAATGTAAAGCAGCATTACATACTGTGTGTATATATATATATATATATATATATATATATATATATATATATATATATATATATATATATATATATATATATATATATACACACACACACATACATACACACGCCCCCACACTGTATCTGGCATGATAAGTGCCCGGAGTGCTTTAAAAATTGGAGTGGATGGGCGCTTATTAAAATGTTTACCAGTGGAGTGGAACGGTAAGTGCTTATTACCATCGAAGTGGAAAACATGAATAATAACAGAACAATTAAAGAGTTTTAATGGTACTTGTATTATTCATTTTGTGGTATCAACCAAACTACTGACATGAAAGCTGAAAATCAACAGAAAACAGCATGAATTTTTTTTTAAAGACCCCTTCCTTTTCCCTCCCGGTGCTAGTAAAATCGAGCCAATCAACAGGAATGTCAACAATTAGCACATGGCATGTTCAACCAATAGACAGGAACATAAACAAAAGCCCATGGCCACGAACGTCTTTAAATTCATGAAGTTAGTGAGCAGGCGAATTGGGTGAAAAATACTCATCATCACTTTCTGATAGGTCCATATCTGGCTCATCGTTCCATTCATTCAGAGCATTTGATAGTTTTGCAGTGCAGTTTGTAATGGTTCATTGGTTTTTGGGGGGCAGTGGTGGTCTAGTGGTATAAGGCGCCGGATCGCTGATCCAAAGGTTGGGGGTTCGAGTCCCACTCTCCACAAGGTTGTCATTGTTCCCCCCCCAGTGCAGCTAACTGGGTTATCAAAGGCCGGCCATGTCTCTCACTGTCTATGGTGTGAGGCATGTAAAAGGACCATTGCTGACTTTTGACAAGAGTAGGCTGCAAAGCCATCAGCGTGTTTCCGCCCTGCGATGGCCTGGCGAGCTGTCCAGGGTGTACTCTGCCCTCGCCCTGAGTTGGCTGGGATGGGCACCAGCCTCCCCGTGACCCTAATTAGGATGAAGCAGTTACAGAAAATGAATGAACATTGGTTTTTGGACATTTGTGAGACACTCCACAGAAAGTAGCCTCTTGGGTCCAAAAACAAAAGGAGGCCCAAAGCTGCAAAATGCAGCAAAAACTTTGTCAATACCTTGAAAACTGACTGAGCTATGCCATTTCTTGTGTCAGCATTCAACTAAAAAAAAATTAAAGACATTTTAGAGAAAAATGAGCACAAAAATTGCACTTCTTCCAAGATCATTCGTCCTTAGCAACCAAACATTTTTATGCACTTCAGCCATATAAACTTTTAGAAAACATGTCTCGGAAGAATTTTATGAAGAGATGATAAGAGAAATCATTCTTATTTTAATCTGACAGGCCCTTTTTTAACCCATTAGTCACCGTGGTAAGTCCCCAAAATTAACGTCTTTATAACCTTTATTTATTCACTGAAATGGCATTTTAATATCAAAACAGTATCCAAAATGGAAAGACGACTTCACGAGCGTTCTTCTGGTGTATGAATTATAGTGTGTCTACCGAACTCGGTGAATAATTGCAACAAAAACCACTACGTTTTACTACTGTTTTTATCTAGTTTTATGAGGGAACTCATCAGAAAAATGGGGAAAAAAAAATACATTTTTCATGAATTTTAGTCGATTTCACGTGAGCAAGTGATAGTTGAATACTTGTTTTAATAGTTTATGCAAAAATCCGAATTTCGATAAAAATGGACCATTTTTACTTTTCTGGCCTTTATCTGAAAAGTGGTCTGTGCAACAAGTGCCTACTTTTGGTGGAGCACCTCACATTTACCAAGAGAGCACAACAAAATATTTTCCTGTTTTTGAAAGCATGGCAGAACAATCAAATGTGTTGTTACTGATGAGCATTATAGACATTCTACAGTGGCAGGGGGTCTTGAAATACCGTGTAAATTCACTTTTACAGGCAGTGAACGCCTCATTTTATCGTTACAGAGACTGATTGAATAAGATTGGTAAGTTTGAGCTACGATTTTGCTCCCAGTACTCATGGGCGGTTATTACACGTAAGATAAAAAATAATGGACTTGGGGCTTATTGGAGCAGGACGCTTATAACGTCAAATACGGTGTATATATATATATATATATATATATGTGTGTGTGTGTGTGTGTGTGTGTGTGTGTGTGTGTGTGTGTGTAGTACTAATCCAACTTGCTCATGGGTGTTTTTGGCCCAGCCATGCAACTGCAGCAACACAGGTGCATGCTAGTCCAAAGCCTAGGTAAATGGGGGGGGTTAAGAAAAGAGCAATAAAAACAATTTAAGAATTAACAAGATCTATCTGCCATTTGAATGAAATGGCTGATTGACCTTGTTGGTTCTCTATTGATGAAGTCTATCGCAATACAGTCACCCAAAGTCCCATTGGATTGCATAGATAAAACGCTTGCAATTTTGGCCTTTGTAAACCCCCCGAAACCAAAACAAAACTACGTATAAAACACATACTATATCTCCCTCAATGTGTTATAATTATACCCTGTCTTTGAATATTGCAATTTAACATTTTTACCATATGACCAGGCTATCTCACAAGGAAGTAAAGAAGTGAAAGTTGAAAAAAGAACTTCAGCCATGCTTATCTCGTTAGCGTGAGGGAATCTTTTGTGGAAAAAAAAAAAAAAAAACATAATTTCCCCAAACAAAGATTAGCTTAGTAGCCTTCACTATAAGAAAGGCATGAAAGGAATTCCAGAGCTGTTGAGGACTGCTAACAACACAAGCATTAGGTGCTAATTCAACTTGACACTTTTTCTGAGAGCTTTTTTGTCCACACACATTTTCAGTCAGCAAGCTGGGGTAAAAATACATAAACCAATAAAGTGCTGAAGTTCTGTTAAAAAAGAAAATAAATAAATTAAATTGGATTATTTAAAAATGATAAATAAAGGTCAATTAATATGCTGGCAAAAAGCTTAAAGTTGAATGCACACAAATTCTATTTCCTTTCAGATCTGATTTGTAAAACAAACAATAAAACAAGCCAGGACTTTAACTTGAGGTCAAAGAAAGGGCAATTTTCATATGATTTTGGGTTTATCGTTAGTTTTCTGGTGTTCTACATTATGCTGAATTCTTCAGGACATCTGCACAGCACCTTAGATTTCCTATGAGGGGACAAGGGAAACTTGTTTCTCAGCAATTCTACCCCTCCACTTAAACTGGCTGCTTGTATCTGTTAATTATCCCTGAGTGAAATTCAACCCCGCTGTTAAAGAACTCAAAATCACTCCTTCTGTGTAAAGGCCCGGTCATCTAAGGTTACAGCGCATTGTTCTGGGACTTTTCAATGGATTTGTCCCCTTCACCCACGCTCTGGTTGCAGCAGCTGTTTTACAAAGGTGCAACAGATGGATCTACAGTCATTTACACTTTTACATTTTTTATTTTCACAGCTGAATGAGTGAGACAGCAAAATCTTCCATTTCTAAACGGAATACCAGTGTTTAAATGCCTCTATGAAACAGTCGTGTGTTCCATTAATAATACAGGCAAATACACATATGGGTAAAATAAAAGTACAATAAAATGGTAATGGTGGCTCAGTGGTTAGAACTCTGGGTTGCCAAAGGTTGGGGTTTTAAGTTCCAGTATCATTAAGTTGCCACTATTGGGTGCTTGAAAAAGGCCCGGAATGCTCAACTGCTCAGATAAATGAAAATTATAAATGTGACTTGTTTTGGATAAGAGTGTCTGCCAAATGCTATAAATGCAAAGTGTCCTTCACGACAACATAATTGCTGATAAATAAATATGTTATAAATCCTACAACATGCTTTGGCTGTCCCAGCCTACTAAACTGTAACTACACTATATTATATGTTTACCCTTGAAATTATTATAAACCAATAATACATAAAGATCCTTTTTAAACTCTATCAGGAGACGCCAAAGAACATTCTTTGTGTACATCATGCGAAAGCTTGGAATGGAACGTACTGTAACCACTGGAAAGAACTGTGGTAAAAGAGATAGAGGGGAACAGTGAGAAAAAATGCTGGATGGGCTCAGGGCATGGTTGCATATACCACGCCCTACCAATACCATTGCCGATGTCTGTAAATGATAAGTATGAAAAGCCACAGAATATTAGGGGAATACTTGAACTCCACAAAAATGCCCATGCCAAGCCTGGAGCTTTAACCCCGGACCTTGTTGCTGTGAGATGCTAATATGCTAACAACTACACCACTGTACCACTGTCTTCTTCTTCTTCTTTTCCTTTCGGCTTTTCCCTTCAGGGGTCGCCACAGCGAATCATCTGCCTCCATCTCACCCTATCCTTTGCATCTTCTTCTCTTACACCAACGACCTTCATGTCCTCCTTTACCACATCCATGAATCGTCTCTTTGGTCTTCCTCTAGGCCTTTTGCCTGGTAGTTCCAGCCTCAGCATCCTATTACCAATATACTCACTATCCCTCCTCTGTACATGTCCAAACCATCTCAATCTAGCCTCTCTGACTTTGTCTCCAAAACGTCTTACATGTGCTGTCCCTCTGACGTGCTCATTCCTAATCCTATCCATCCTCGTTACTCCCAAAGAGAACCTCAACATTTTCATCTCTGCTACCTCCAACTCTGCCTCCTGTCTTTTCCCCAGGGCCACTGTTTCTAACCCATACAGCATCGTTGGCCTCAACACCGTCTTGTACACTTTTCCTTTCATTTTTGCCGATACCCTCCTATCACACATCACACCGGACACTTTTCTCCAACCATTCCAACCTGCCTGCACATGCTTCTTCACCTCTTTTCCACACTCTCCATTGCTCTGGATTGTTGAGCCTAAGTACTTAAAATCCTCCACCTTTCTTATCTCTGCTCCCTGTAATCTCACCGTTCCTCTTTGGTCCTTGGCATTCATGCACATGTATTCTGTCTTACTGAGGCTAATCTTCATTCCCCTCCTTTCCAGGGCATACCTCCACCTCTCTAGATTTTCCTGCACTTGTTCTCTGCTCTCACTACAGATTACAATGTCATCTGCAAACATCATAGTCCATGGGGAATCTTGTCTAACCTCGTCTGTCAGCCTGTCCATCACCATAGCGAACAAGAAGGGGCTGAGAGCTGACCCTTGATGCAGTCCCACCTCCACCTTGAACTCTTCTGTCACACCGACAGCACACCTCACCACTGTCTTACATCTCTCATACATGTCCTGCACCACTCTAACATACTTCTCTGCCACTCCAGACTTCCTCATGCAATACCACAGTTCTTCTCTCGGCACCCTGTCATATGCTTTCTCCAGATCCACAAAGGCACAATGCAGCTCCGTCTGACCTTCTCTGTACTTCTCCATTAACATCCTCAAGGCAAACACTGCATCTGTGGTGCTCTTTCTGGGCATGAAACCAAACTGTTGTTCACAAATGCTGACTTCTGCCCTTAGTCTAGCTTCCACTATTCTTTCCCATAACTTCATCGTATGGCTCATCAACTTTATCCCTCTGTAGTTGCCACAACTCTGCATGTCTCCCTTGTTCTTAAAAATGGGCACCAGCACACTTCTCCTCCATTCCTCTGGCATCCTCTCACTCTCTAAGACCTTGTTAAATGTTCTTGTCAGAAAATCTACTGCTACCTCTCCTAGACACTTCCATACCTCCACCGGTATGTCATCAGGACCAACTGCCTTTCCATTCTTCATCCTCTTCAATGCCCTCCTCACTTCACCCTTACTAATCTTTGCTACTTCCTGGTCCTCAACAGTCACCTCTTCTACTCTTTTTCTCTCTCATTTTCCTCATTCATCAGCTCTTCAAAGTACTCTTTCCATCTTCCCAGCACACTTCTGTCATCAGTCAATACATTTCCCTCTCTGTCCTTTATCAATCTAACTTGCTGCACGTCCTTCCCATCTCTATTTCTCTGCTGTGCCAACCTGTATAAATCATTTTCTCCCTCCTTACTTTCTAACCGAGCATACAAGTCATCAAACGCGCTCTGTTTGGCCTTTGACACTGCTACCTTTGGCTTACGCTGTGTCTCCTGTACTCCTGTTTACTCTCTTCGGTTTTGTCAATGTCCCACTTCTTCTTAGCTAATCTCTTCCTTTGTACACACTCCTGCACTTCCTCATTCCACCACCAAGTCTCCTTATCTACTTTCCTTCCAGATGACACACCAAGTATTCTCCTACCTGTCTCCCTGATCACATTCGGTGTAGTTGTCCAGTCATCTGGAAGCACTTCCTGACCACCCAAAGCCTGTTTCAACTCCTCCTTGAAGACAACACGACACTCTTCCTTTTTCAACTTCCACCACTTTGTCTTCTGCTCTGCCTTTGCCTTCTTCACCTTGCTCACCATCAGCATCATCCTGCACATCACCATCCTATGCTGTTTGGCAACACTCTCACCCGCTACTACTTTGCAGTCACTGACTTCCTTTAAATTACATCGCCTGCACAAGATGTAGTCTACCTGTGTGCTCCTACCTCCACTTTTATAAGTCACCCTATGCTCCTCTCTCTTCTGGAAGAAAGTATTCACCACAGCCATTTCCATCCTTTTTGCAAAATCTACCAACATCTGTCCTTCTGCGTTCCTGTCCTGGATACCAAACCTACCCATCACTTCCTCGTCCCCTCTGTTTCCTGCACCAACATGTCCATTGAAGTCTGCCCCAATGACCACTCTTTCACCTCTGGGGGTACTCTGCATCACTTCATCTAACTCCCTCCAGAATCTCTCCTTCTCTTCTCGCTCACATCCTGTCTGTGGGGCATAAGCACTAACAACATTGACCATCACACCTTTAATTTCTAACTTGAGACTCATCACTCTGTCTGACACTCTTTTCACTTCTAGAACATTCCTGGCAAACTCCTCCTTCAAGATGACTCCGACTCCATTTCTCTTCCCATCCACACCGTGATAAAACAGCTTAAACCCTGCTCCTATGCTTCTAGCCTTGCGACCTTTCCACCTGGTCTCCTGAACACACAGTATGTCCACCTTCCTCCTCTGCATCATGTCAGCCAGCTCTCTACCTTTTCCTGTCATAGTTCCAATATTCAAAGTCCCTACTTTCAGTCCTAGACTCATGCCTTTCCTCTTCTCTCTCTGGCAACGGACACGCCTCCCGCCTCTCCTTCTTCGACGTCTTCGACCAACAGTAGTCCAATTTCCATCAGCACCCTGTTGGTTGACGGCACTGAGGGCGGTCGTTGTTAACCCGGGCCTCGACCGATCCGGTATGTCATTCTTTCTTGTGATTCGCATAGTTTATTTGGCATTTGTTTTACGCCGGATGCCCTTCCTGATGCAACCCTCTGCATTTATCCGGGCTTGGGACCGGCGTGAGGGAGAGACACTGGTTTGTGCCCCCCCCTCACGGCTGCATTACCACTGTACCACTGTGTCAAAGGTAAATTTTTTTTCCCATAATTCATCAATTATTGGTTTTAAAAATGTATAGCTGGATTTCACATGATGTATGCATACTTAATTAGGCATGTGCTTGTCCAGACTGGGTCCAAAACTTTGTTGTTTACATAGTTTTACACGGCTTACTGGCTTATCGCGAGTTGTGTTTTTTGTGTATAAAAATACGGCATCATGCCATCATGCTGTGTTGTTTACTGCACAAATAGAAGCAAAAACAACCCTGGACTGTTCCTGTTCGAAGACAGTTCAAGCTCGCAGAAAAAAATGGAAAGGTAAATGCCAATTCTTATCCAAAGAGAATTGCAAAATGTTTTAGGTCTAAATAAAAATGCTGTTTTTTAATCCAAAATCCTCTAGATTTTACTTACATATACTGTATTTCCTTTCACGTACACCCCACCCTCCCCATACCATCATAGTAACATGGTACTGAATTATTATATCATATATTATATATCAACCAGGGGGCAGTAGTGGTCTAGTGGTATAGGGCGTTGGATCGCTGATCCAAAGGTTGGGGGTTCAAGTCCCACTCTCCACAAGGTTGTCACCCCCCCCCCCCCCAGTGCAGCTAACTGGGTTATCAAAGGCGGGCCATGTCTCTCACTGTCTATGGTGCGAGGCATGTAAAAGAACCATTGCTGACTTTCGTAAAGAGTAGGCTGCAAAGTCGTCAGCGTGTTTCTGTCCCTTGCTAAAAAAAAGGGTTGTGACAGGAAGGGCATCCGACGTAAAAACCTCTGCCAAATCAAACGTGCGAATCAGATGATTTGCTGTGGCGACTCCCGAGAAAGGGAAAAAGCCGAAAGGAAGACAGACATATTATATATCAACCATTAACAGAGTACAGTACTTTAAGTTGTTAAAAATAACTTTTTTAAACAAAAAAAGAAAAAATGCACACATTTCAGTTCCTTGCATGTTTGTTATTTAAGAGATCTATAATGTAAAAAAATCCTGCGCTGCTTTTAGAGGTATGAAAGAACGAGCCATAAATCATGAAAATCAGCTCCCTGCTAAAAGACAGTGAGAAGTAGAGGATGGGATGTCTGGAATTCTACCTCTAATAGACAACCTACAAGACAAAACACAAGAAAACCCCAATAATCAGCTAGTAACATACCGGTAAACAAGAAGACCGGAAACGTTTTTTTTTTGCATCCAGTCTGCACGCGCACATTAGTCACATGACTACTGTTTGATAACATTGAAATCCGTCTACATAACTTCATATACATTTACATACTTCATGTTTTCCTTCGCTGAAAATGTTGGACACTATGGATAGTAATACGATCGAATACTATATATTCAACTAAAAGTCCCATGCATAATAAGATGTTACACTCTGAACTTCCTGAACCTCAGAAGAAACAGATGAGTACAGGCTCTTGTTCCTTTTTTTGATGTTCCCACTGATATTGTGGTATTGATAGATGGAGTCACTTTCAAAAAAAAAAAAAAAAGAAATTTTGGGTTAATATCTGACTGGTTTGGAACAGTGGTGGCCTGGTTGTAAGGTGCTGGATCACTGATCCCAAAGTTGGGGGTTCAAGCCCTACTCTCAACAGGTTGTCAGTGTCCCCCCAGTGCAGCTAACTGGGTTATCAAAGGCGGGCTGTGCCTCATTGTCTCTGGTGGGAGGCATGTAAAAGAACCATTGCTTACTTTTGTCAATAGTAGGCTGCATAGCCAGCCATCAGTGTGTTTCTGCCTTTCGGTGGCCTGTCCAGCTGTCTAGGGTGTACTCTGCCCTTGCTTAGAGTTGGCTGAGATGGGTGCCAGCCTCCCTGTGACCCTATTTAGGATTAAGTGGTTCAGAAAATCTTTTCCTTTCGGCTGTTCCCTTTCAGGGGTCGCCACAGTGAATCATCTGCCTCCATCTTCATGAAAGTCATATTAATGATTCACATATTCGATTTGGCATAGGTTTTTACGTCGGATGACCTTCCTGACACAACCCTCTAGCAAGGAGAAGAAACACGCTGCTGGCTATGCAGCTCCTCTTGTTGACAGTCAGCAATGTTTTTTTTACATGCCTCTCACCATAGCCAGTGAGAGACATGGCCAGCCTTTGATAACCCAGTTAGCTGTGCTAAGGGGACAGTGACAACCTTGTGGAGAGTAGGACTTGAACCTTGAACCAGCGATCCAGCACCTTTTATCACCAGGCCACCACTGCCACAGCATTAAGAGGTTCAGAAAATCAATGAACGAAAGGATCTGACTGGTTCAAGCCTAAATGCAATTTTAAAGA
>CM045733.1:47720000-47877500 GCA_024760905.1 Plotosus lineatus
AACTAAAATATTTTTTAAAAACTTAAATCAGGAATCTGGTCATTAAATCATCTGGCGGGTATTATAGTACAAATTCTTAACAAATGTACAGTGTTGAAATAAATTCCATGGAAATTTAAACAAGCAAATAAAAGCACTCACTTCCTTAATTACTAAATCCTATTACGGTCTCAGGGAGGATGGAGCCTACACCCTGAATCAGACTATTACAGGTGTAGCACGCAAACACAACCATCCACACTCACGATCACACCGAGCGATAATCTGGAACAGCCAATTTGCCTAATGTGAATGTCTTTAGACTGTGGAAGTACCTGGAGGAAACAAAAGCAAGCATGGGGAGAATATGTAAGCTCCACACAGAAATGCTCAAGCACAGATCTTGAACCCAGGACCTTCTTGCTGTGAGGCAGACCTGCTAACCACCACCGCAGTTGGCCACCCAGAGATAAAATTACTTAAAATTATGAAAAAAGTAAATACATTTTCTTTATTTAACACTTATCAAACCTATAAATCTATAAAATTAAACGGGGCATTCCAGATGAAGTGCCATCAGTTAGAACCTCCTGCAGGTAGAGCTTGTCTTTATTTAGATTTACAGCAATTGGCAGACGCTCTTATCCAGAGCAACTTACGATAATCTTTTCTTATACAACCGAGCAATTGAGGGTTAAGGGCCTTGATCTACAGTGATGATAGAACCGCCGACCTTTGGATTAGTAACCCATCGTTGTTAACCACTAAGCCACCACTGCTACTTTATTTGAATCTGACATGTAGGGTCTGGTGTTCTTTGCTCTTGAATGTTATGTCACCACATCAAGATTTACAGAATTCTCAAAAGCCTCCAGAGAAAAAATATTTTGGATTCCTATGAGTATTCCAAGGGATGTCAAAAGACGTTCAAACTAAATAATACTATGTTCATCCAGGACTGGCCCCACCAAAAAACTCTGCTTGAATGTTAGGACAAATTTGACCTGCATGGAAGGCATGCCAGACAAAAAGGTTGTTGAGGTGCAAAAACATTAGAGTAAGATTAGAGTTTCCAGCAAACATACGGAAAAAAGACCAGTCCTTTTGCTCTGAACAGTAAAATCAAATAGTGTATAGAGTGGTTTAGACATCGTCACAGGGCACATATGCACAGAAGTATATCCTGAAATAGAGCGGCGGCTTTGTTATGGTTTGGGGTTGGTTTACTCCATCAGGGACTGGTCACAGTGTATTTGTTCATTCATCTATTAATTCTCCTTCGTATAAAGGCGTGCTTGAAGATTACGTGAGTCTGTCTATCCAAAAGCGTGTGAACACTAGCAAATCCGGTAAGCAATTTCTCAGAAAAAAATAACTTGAGTTGTGAAATTGGCTGTATTAATCACAGACTTTAAATATACTGATATCTTGAGAGGAACTTGAGTGGTCAAAAATCATAGCAAGTCAATATTAGAGACAGTTATGGAAAAAAACAAAGAAAATTACTTTTGATTATGGGGCAATATTAGCTTCTAAATCCAGAATTGGATTGCATAAAGTGATTTTTTTTTTGGATAAATGACTGAAAGTACTATTTTTCCTTGTAAATTTGTTCACATTTATTACCTTTATCTGTAAGATCTGTGTTAAAGACAATGAAATGCTTACTTATTCAAATATCACTCATTTGCCAACTCACTTCATCCGTTCAAATTTATTGACTAAAACAAAATGGAACTTTTTATTCATTCATAGCTCCTAATATTGTAAAATGTCTTACTTGTGTGTTATAAGAGCTTGAAACAATAGTTTACCCACAGCAGCTCTGTGTTTTCAACAGAGAAATTGCACAGCGTTCTGATTGGAAGGTGTTTCTGTAGCATCGCTTTCTCAGCCTGGAATGAAGCACTGACACCGCAGACTCCTTATGAAAATCTGACCAAATGTGTTTTGGCTATAATCTTATATATAATATTTTAATACGGTTATGTGGAATGTTGGCTGTGGAAGTTTTTACACGGTTCATTCATTGTTGACAATGCATTAGAATGAGTTCAGTGATACGAATAAAAGTATGGTCTGCCGTGCAGCTCGAACTATTTTCAGTGTTACTATTTTTAGAAAAGGAATAAACACTTTCTGGCCAATCAGATCAGGTGTTTTGCACAACTGTTACAGAAAGCCAGTGAACGCAAGCGTTTGCTCATCATTGGAAGATGTTTGTTTGAAAATAGGCCTTCGGTTCACCAGCTGTTACTACTGAGAAAATCTACTAAATGGAGTTTGTCCTTCTCAGCATTACACGACGCTATCAATCAGTCTCAATATGATGTTTATGTACTTCAGCTTGATATGTTCTATCATCTTTCAGTCAGCGCTGTGTTAAGGACAGCAGATGAAACTCATTAATCAGAAGCAGGCCTTACAAGAGTCATAAATGCATTTTGTAGCTGTGAATAACATTTTTTTCTTTTTTTTTTTTTTTTTTTTTGCTGTGAAACTGTTTCAGACTCTAATAATTATCCTCTTCATCATCTTAATTCCAACTCCGGTGCCGGTCTGAGAGCTGAGCTGCCGTTGTCAGGAGGATTAC
Organism: Plotosus lineatus; assembly: GCA_024760905.1. NCBI lineage: Eukaryota > Metazoa > Chordata > Actinopteri > Siluriformes > Plotosidae > Plotosus > Plotosus lineatus. The sequence continues at coordinate 47,722,573 of CM045733.1, forward strand.
AGTCCTGCAATTCGCACCACAGGAGGCACAGCAGCCTGCAATTACGCCACGGCGGCATCTTTGATTTAAAGGAAACTTTCAGAAACTGACTAAAATGTTGAATAATACGCCATTAGAGATTCCGAAGGCTGTGATAAAAAGGCACCCGCCCTTTTTAAAAATTCCCCTTTCTTGCTTGCATACACACACACACACACACACACACACACACACACACACACACACACACACACACACACACACACACACACACACAGTCGTTTGCTATGACGCAATTGATTCTTTGTGATTAAAAAAAAAAAAAAAAAAAAAAAAAACACCAGCTGAACCACCTGTGACTATTATTATTTATGCTACTTCTTCCTTTTTCAGCTTTTATAAACTATGCATTGATGCTTACTAGAAATATTCACTTTTTCCAATTCACTAACCCGGCCCCCCCAAAAATATCAGTTTATTCTACTGAGATAAAAGAGCTGAATGAAAATGGTCTCTAAAGGAAGGGAATCTTTTATATGATGTCCCCCCTTTTAGATTTTTCACAGAAAATGAGGGGTCAACTTCTCTCATTTTCCTTACAAAGGCGTGAAAGAAAGAGAGAAAGGAGGGGGAATTGATGGGTACAGCAGAAGGTGAAGAGATGAAAAAGGGAAGGCGGCAAAAGGAGCGGCCGCCCGGTTCACATCAATGCTGCATTGTGAGCCTCCGGCCCTGTAATTAAATTTCACACAATATGAGGCAGCAAATGACATGTAAATTATAAATGGCCGATTCTTTGCTTTTCTGTGACAGTGTTAAATAAGAGAGGTGTAAGAGAAATCATTAGATTATACTGTGCTAAACGAGGGAGGGAGGGCTTTTCACAAAAAAAAAAAACGAAGGAGAAGAAGAGCTGAGAAAAGAAAAAGAGGGCTCTCGGCCAGCCCTGGCGCAAAACTCTGCATTCGGAGACAGGTTCGAACAGCGGCACACACAATGTGCAACCAGCACCCACATTGTGTTTGTGTACCTGGGTATAAAATAGACATTATGGGCATTTTGTCCAGCCCACTGAGATGCTCGGGTGTGCTCGAAAAAGAGGAGTGAGATAAGTGGATGCACTTCAGCAGCTACTTGTTTCTCTCTCCAATTACCCTCCGAATAAATAGACACAGCCCACTGGCATCAACAATGAAATATAGCTTGAAAGGAGAAGAAAAGTGGACTCTTTTCAGAGGCGCTTGAACACATACAGAAGCGGCAAAGGAGTAATTGCAAAAGGGGCTGAGGACAGAGGAGGAGTCGCTCCTTTTCATGATGAAGAGAGAAGTAAGCAAGGGAGAAACTGAGAGAGCAAGAGGGGGTTAGAAGGAGGGAGGGAGAGAGAGAGAGAGAGAGAGAGAGAGAGAGAGAGAGAGAGGAAAACAAGGGCCCATGTCTCACTTCAGTAGCTTTGAAAACACAAACAACAACAAAAAAGCCCTCAACAGCTTTGAACGCTGGGGTGGACGGAACACAGACAGAACAAGGACAACTTCAATGTATGATCAAGAGCTGATCTGTGGAAGGAATGGGCAGCTGATGGAAACCAAAACATGATCTCTTAAAGATAAACAAGTCTCAAGTATGTGAAAGCATGAAAGGGAAAAAATAGTGTCGTTGGGTCAGATACAGAAAGTGACCCAACAGTGATTGAGCCCTAAGTAGTTTAAAATAAATGGAAGATGAATCACCCATATATCACAGGATTCATTACTTATTGCTCATAATTCAATCATCATTTTTAGGAACCACTCTCTCACCATCACTTGTATATTGGTGTAGAAGAGGAAACTGGAGAGCCATTGAAGAAAAAAAACAAATTGACAGCTAAAATGCACAAACTTCCAAGTAACAGGGAGGGAATTTAGGCTTATGTTACAGGGTGCTGGTAACAGGATAAGTGTGAGATTTTTTTTAAATTTCTGTGTCCATCACTACACTACATCTTGAACCAGTTTTAAATATATACATATATATATAATATATATATATACAAATATATACAATACAATATATACAATACAATATATACAATACATATATATATATAAAACCGCTCCTCGACTTACGTTTTAGTTCAGTTCCGGACGGCTGAACGTAAAGTGTAAAAAAAAAAAAAAAACGTAAGTTGGTACGGTATATTCCAGTGACGTATGACGTTCATACTGCACTATACATCCATAAATACCATTACCGTATATCATAAAACACCTCTAAATCAATTATTATAAACATAACATTGTAAAATACGATCAAATAATATGAACATTTATTTCAAATAAATTAGATTCTAGCAAAATAATTTCAAATAGATACATTTTAATCGAATTCACTCATCAAATATCAAATACAAATATAACCTTTAACATTCTCTATGATGAGATCTTTCTGCTGGTAAATGGTTCTGATGGTCGACAGAGCCATTTGGAAGAAACGTGCCACATTCACGTGTTTTTCACCAGCATCGATTTTCTTCTTAATATTAATTTTCGTTTCTAACGAGATGGCTTGCCGCTTTTTCTGATCACCTGACCAACCATATTTGCTTAAGGTTACAAAAGTCCGCAAAACAGTGACGACGCTTTAACACAAGGGTAAAACACGGTGAACTGGGAAGAAGGAGGGGCACGTTCAGTGTATCGTTTGTAAACAATGGACGCAGCGTCATGTGGAAGTAGCATATTACATCAGCGTACAACGTAGGTATGTCTCGTACTACAGAGAGCACGCTGAACTCAAAATTTGACATTTTTTTAAACGTAAAATCGAAAAATACGTAAAATGAATGAACGTAAAGCGGGGAGTGTCTGTGTGTATGTATATATATATATATATATATGTGTGTGTGTGTGTGTGTGTGTGTGTGTGTGTGTGTGTGTGTAAAGTGATTAAAAGCCAATACATTTCCTGAGTGGACTATCAGCAGCCTTTTAGTGAGAAATAGCTAGTCCAGGCCGACTAAGAGGGATCTTATTAAGAATGAGGTACGAGAGAGAGAGAGAGAGAGAGAGAGAGACAGAGAGAGAGAGAGAGAGAGAGTTTGCATCTTTCTTCTTGAGTATCTTTAAGAGGCCTTCAGAATAAATGTCCCCCTCTTGACTCAAGTAGCTGTATTGCACCAAGCGGTGACTGGAGAAAAGAGCCACAACGTGTTAGTCGACAAGTTTGTTCTAAGGAGCGGGGATCTTGAGTGAGGGTGTGGAGATTTGTGGTTTGATCTAAACCCATCCTATCCGGTTTAATAGTTCTTACTTAATCAACTGTTTAAAGATAAATAACAGAATTATACACCCAGGAGTTTGTCCTTATTATACAGACAACTAAAACTCCCCCAGTTACTCATCTAATTCCTAGTCTTTTTTACTTGGCCAAAAATAATCGTAAAGCCACAGTATCACCTTTTATTCATAAAGAGAATCCATTAATAATACTGGAGTAATATCAACTACAGGGATCCCTCACTTTCCGCTGTTAATTGGGACCGAGATCCTCCGCGATAATTGAAATCCGCGAATTAGGATCAACCCCCCAACCCACCCTGACTGATGTATACGTACATGTATATGTGTATGTAATATCAATAAATACATATTCAATGCTATAAATGCTTACAATAACAATTAAACATTAAAAAACAATGCATAAGATGTAAATAAAAGATAAATACACACACATAAAGACACACGCACTCAGATGTGCACCTCACAAAAATATAGTTTTGATGGGAGATTTAGTTTTTTTTTTTTTGTTTTGTGTTTGTTTTGGGTTTTTTTTTTTTTCCCATAATTTGCCTTGTCTTTGTGGCATTTTCCTTAACCTTTCCCCCCTTTCTTCATTAATTTCCTTATTTTTTATTTTGATGAATATTTAAAAAACAATAAACGCGATGCACTGAAGCCGCTTAAATTGAAGTGCGAAGTAGCGAGAGATCCCTGTATTATTATATAGATTACACAATGGTCAAGGTAGGACGACAACTGGCCAAATATACACACCAAAAACAAAAAGAAAGATTCAATTTACCAAAAGAAAGAAAAAGAAAGCAATGAACAGTAAAGCAAAGATAGTATTTCACGTGCCAGCTCCAGGACACTGGAGGGCCCAAATTAATGTGAACTCTGCTCCTCCAACATAGGGAGTGCAATAAGAGCTCAAGTACACACACACACACACACACACACACACACACACACACACACACACACACACACACAAACATACACACAAACACACACACACACACAAGCGCACACACACACACACACACACACACACACACAAACACACACACACACACACAAGCGCACACACACACACACACACACACACACACACACACACACACAAAGCTCGGCCAGGGCCAAACATCATCAGTGAACCCTCATACACAGTACATGTAGTAGTGCAGGAGAAAGCAGGCCAACTCAGACATGGCTCAAGCCAATTTCACCTCAGTGTTTAATGTTTAGTGTATGAGCTACAGCCTCAATTAAAAATGGAAATGAAGTACAGAGACAAGGGCAGTATTTAAATTGCTGCCAAAAAATGTTTGAGGCGGACAGAGGCTGTGTGGAGGGGTGTGGGTTGGGAAGGGGAGAAACACCATAAAACAACGTCTAGCTTTTCACAGAGGAGAAAATTAATTATTTCAAATACACGTGGACCCTTTATGAGCGCCAGCTTGATTTGCATTGAGGAAAATTCAGCTGAAGTAATTGGTGCACACTGAATGAACTCAATTTTCATTCCGAGTTTCCTGCGAGTCCCCAGGCACGCAACACAAACAAAAGTGAATATGAAAAGGGAACATGGGGAGGGAATATTACCGGAATCACACAACAAAAGCCGGAGCAAAATTGTTTTAGCACCACAAATGAATGATGAAGGCTTCATTCATGCGCCAGGCTGACAAAAACAGATATCACATGGCCAGCTGACAGTTGATGTCTTCATATAAATGTAAGAATTTACATTCTAATTAAAAAGAATTTACATCTTAATCAAAGCGGTCCTCATTGTTTGCGCTTGTGTGCGTTGTTTAAATGCAGTGAACATCACCACAGAGCCAACAACGGGGGAATCTAATCAAGCTATCCTATTATGAGTAGGTGTCAATGCAATACGTGAAAGTTTGAATGTGGAATGAAATGTTGGGAATTCAAAAGAAAAACAAAGCTGTGTTATCTGGAAAAAGGGTGACTTGAGTTTATTATACTGTATTATGATATTTTTTATGTATAAGAAACATAAATATTCATCAGATATTTCACACATCATAAGGAATAGTACTATTAAATGATATTAAATAAGCATTGACATTGCATTTATGTAAAATAAATCCAGAAACTTACAATATTCCAGCTTACAACTAATAGTTTGAAGGAGCGCCATGTCTAAAGGTTGTACCCTGACAAGAAGGACAGAAAAAGACGTCCTCAGTTCCAGTCTTAAATCATAACAATGTGTTTGAATTGCTGTCAAATGCAAGGTTTATTCTATTAATGGGAGAATGAACTGTTGAACACCCATCATACTCAGCTATGTTCCCGTTATGTCATGTCTGTGACATTTCTATCATTAGGACATTTCTATTTCGAGATTACACGTTCTCCGCATGTCTGCATGGGTTTCCTCCAAATACTCTGGTTTCCTCCAACACCCCAGAGACATGCACATTAGGCAGTATAGCTGTTACAAATTGCTCATAGGTCTGGATGTGAATGTGAATTGTTATGTGTATGTTGGCCCCTTGATGGTCTGGTGAGCGATTTAGGGTGTGTCCTGCCTTTGCCCAGAGTCAGCTGGCATCCTCATGACCATAATAGAGGAAGAAAATGAAAAGGAATGAAAAGGAACATTCCCAAACATAGTAGGAACGCAGTAAAACTTATAAGGATGTGGTACGATCTCCATGAACATGAAGGGTGTGGTTCATATGTATTATTTAAAAAAAAAAAAAAAAAAAAAAAAAGTGGGATGCAGTAAAAACTTACCAAGTTTATATCAACACCGGCATGACAAGAATACCGTGGACTTGTTGCACATAGATATGGACATATGAAAACTTTCAGAATGAAGGAAAAAGCACAGTGCATGGAGCAATTATTGAAAGAACTGGACTTGTGCACTGAGACCATGTTAAGCACATTGTGCCATCTGATTTGATGTACTGTAGTTCATATATAGTTAAAATGCATTGGATGTGGTGCGCATGTGAGTATGTGTGAGAAAAGAAATTAGTGGGAACATGCTGTATGCAGTGTGAACCTGCCATGGATATCGGATGATGTATGAATTTGAAAACTGTACATTTTTTTCATTTTGACCACGCCCCTTCTGCATTCTCAAACAAGGGTATTGTGACTCTGGAACAAGTTCCAGTGAAGAGAAATTGTAATTTGATAACATGCATACTTACAACATTGTGTCAACATTGCCATTGTCATCATTATCATCATTGGGTTTGCCTGATGGGCCTTGAAACTCCTTTCAGTGCTGCTGTTAGCACATAGTAAAACAGTTGCTGAAATTCTAGCTTGGATTTCATTGGCCTTATATGTTGTAATTTAGCCCTAACAGAGTCTCATACTTGGTCAATTTTATGGATTTTGTTTTAAAAAAAGTTGTTATTGCAGTTCATTATTTTGCCACCAAAAATGTGTGCCATATATTCCAGTTGATGCAAAGTTAGCAGTGGTGGCCTGGGCGGGGCACTGGTGGTAAAAAGGTAAAGTCCGTTGGGCTTTTTACACCCGAGCCACAGTGGCTCATTGGACCAGTGCTTATCCACAGTTTCCATAGATTGAAGTGACTAGGAGTACAACTCCTCCTGGATGGGACGCTAATCCATCGCAGGTTACCTTCCCAGTATATTTTTACTGGTACCCATTTATGCTGCTGGGTGAACAGAGGCACACTTGTGGTTGAAACCTTGCCCAGGGGTCTTAGCACAGTGGGGGTCTAACTGAGATTTGAACACACAACCTCCCGATCATGAGCCCAGCACCTTAACCACTACACCACAGGCCATATGTGTAGTATATAGTTTTAAAAATGTTGTTATAGTTGTAATTTTTTTAAATAATAAAACATATAGCCATTATAGGGGGCAGTGGTGGTCTGGTGGTATAGGGCGCTGATCCTAGGGATGGGGGTACGAGTCCCACTCTCTGCAGTGGTGGTCTGGTGGTAAAGGCCACTGGATCACTGATTCTAAGGTTGGGGGTTCAGGTCCCCCCAGTGCAGCTAACTGGGTTATCAAAGGCCTGCCACATCTCTCACTGTCTATGGTGTGAGATTAATGTAAAAGAACCATTGCTGACTTTCGTAAAGAGTAGCTGCATAGCTGTCAGCATGTTTCTGCCCCTTGCTAAAGGGTTGTGTCAAGAAGGGCATCCAACGCAAAAACCTATGCCAAATCAAACGATTCGCTGTGGCGACCCCTGGAAAAAAAAGAGAAAAAGCCGAAAGGAAAAGAAGAAGAGATGCTTTTTTTCCCCCCTCAATTATTTTCTCAGTAGAACTCCTACTGCTTGCACTTCAGGAATGAAAAGTATGGCATTACCCACATATTATAATTTAGAGTTACACACAGCCTGCATCCCAGTGATCAAGTCTGGCTTGCTGTCTGAGTCGTAGCTCCTCAGTCATGGAACAAGATTTCTTCTTTTTGAGTAGGCTTTCCACAAACACTTGAAGACTTTGCTCTTTCTTTAAAGTAGCACTTCAGTAATTTGCTCGGAGCTGGTTTTCATTCATTCGTTTTCTCAACTGCTTAATCCTGTTTAGGGTTGCGGGGAGGCTGGTGCCCATCTCAGCCGATTCCGGGCGAGGCCAGAGCACACAATGAATAGCTCACCAAGCCATCGCAGGATGGAAACACGCTAACGGCTAAGCAATGTACTTTTGACGAATGTCAGCAATGGTCCTTTTACAGTGAGAGACATGGCCGGCCTTTGATAACCCAGTTCGCTGCACTGGAGGGGTGGGGGGGGGGGCAGTGACAACCTGTTGATAATGGGGCTTGAACACCAACCTTGCGATCAGTGATCCAGCTCTTTACGCTTTACCACCAGGACACCACTGCCCACGAGCTGGTATTTATTGATTAGATGTTTACTTATTTGTATTTGTTGCTTATAGGTAATGCTATAATCGCTATAGTATACAAAAGCACGAGTGAACTGGTATATTTACTACAATACTGTATTTCATTTTTGTTGTGTTAGAATACATGCAACTGAGAAAACATGATGTGAAACTTTTGTATTTCATGTGTAAAATATTTTTGACATATTTTGGTCATATAGCGTCTGCTAATGTAAACATCCATCATAACTTTTAAACCTTCATAGGTTTTAAGAAAAATAAAAAGGAAGCTAAGCGAATAATTTTCAGCAATCTTTTCTCTTCGAGTAATGATGTTTAGCCCAAAGCACAATGATCATCACAGGAAGCTTTTGCAGGTGCATTAGCATGCTAATGTTAGCCTGGTAGCAGCAGTGGCAGTATTCCATTTCATCCTTATCTATCCTAATACGAACCCACTGATAAGAGACAGCAAGCAAACCTCACTAGCGCTAAAATAATGTTTCCCTGGTGCCCAAGACTGTAAATCAATTTAATACATTTGCCGACAATTTATGCGTCTAAATTTAAAACTCATCCTCCAAACATTAGCTCGCACAAAAGACTAGAGGCTAAATGAGGCATGATTCATGAAACGGATACCTTTAATCATCGCTCCTAGCCCCCAAAAGGTCGTTTAGCATATTATATCTAAGTGAGCAGCTTATTCTTGCTTCATTACTGTTAATTAAGACCTGTCATATTCCTTGCACAATGTGTAGGCTAAGAGCTCTGGCATCTGCCATAAAACAAGCATCAATTCACAGCACTGAGAAATGGAAGGCCGAGAGATGGTGAATGAAATGGCATGAAAATCATAAAGTATCACAGGACAGATGACAAATGGAGGTTATTAACATACATGTATTTGGGATTTTTAAGACACATTTTTGACTACATGAAATGATCGCGTATGTGAGAGCAGAGGAATGTATTTTATTTTTAACAGGTAATGTAGGTTTTTCTTACATAACAGACATCTTACATGCTACAGATGATTTAAATCCAAAGGCGATGGAAAAGTTGTGGCTTCTATTGTTCTATGAATAACGGAGCGAGTTTATTGGAGTGACTGGTTTGTTCATTTCATTTTCCTTTTGAAAGCCTCGACAAAACAATGTGTTTTTCGTTTGTTTGTTTGTTTGTTTGTTTTTGCATTTGTGCCTGTCATTGTTTGTTTATTTGACTGGACAGGAGGATCTGATTAACACCATGCGAAACATGATGCCTTGCAGCAGCTCTCTCACTGCTCAACGCCTTGAGACAGAAGTCGCATAAAGGATTTGGCATGCGAGGACAGCACAGACGTGGAGAAAAGACACTCAGGAGCTGCTGAAATGTGACAGAGGGAGACTGCAAGCGTCTCGGCGGTTTTCGCATTAGCATCTGTTTCGGTTCGACTGGGGTAAACTAGCCAAAAGTGTCAGCGGGATGCATCAGGCTGAGAGCCATGAGACAGAGCACAGAGCGGACAGAGAAAGAAGGAAAGAACAGGGTGAAAGACACACTGTTTAAGAAATGAGAGTTGTTTACAACTTTATTTCTGTTTATCTGCTTTTTTATGCCAGAACCTATTGATAAAATTAAAAAGAATTCACATGGATCCATGCACAAATGGAGAACATGTAAAACTCCATACATATTAATGTGAGCTCAGGTTCGAACTGGGAGCCCTGAGGCTGTGAGGCAGCAATGCTATTCACTGCATCACCATCACATAAAATCAGAAAATTCTGGGAAACCGACGCCATGGAGAGTACAGGGTCCTTTTTATCCATGGCTTTATCCCATTTCGGTGTCTATTCATTTTCCGACAACATGGTCTTGTTACCTATATTCACAGAACAGCAATTGATGCCTTAAGACCAGGGGTCACCAACCTTTATGAAACTGAGAGCTACTCCTTGGTACCAATAAATGCAAAGGGCTACCAGGTCGATACGCACTTCTGAAATAACAAATTTGCTCAATTTACCGTTATTTTTATGTTATTAATAATTAATGACATTCATCAATGCGAAGATATTGATTTGATTTAAAAAATAGCAAAAAAAATTAGATGCATCTCAATGGAGAGTGGTACTATGGAGCCATAAGCCGGTTCTAAAAATAGCAGTGAACAGGCCCGCGGGCGCCTCCTGTTGACCTTGAGGGTGACCTAGTGCCCACGGGCATCATGTTGATGACCCCTGCTTTAGGCTCACCAAACCACATCCTTTAGTGCTGGAAAAAGGGGAAATAACCAGAATAAACAAGAAAAAAAAAAAAAAAAAAGAAATATATTCATTCATTGTCAGGAAGCCTTTTATCCTGGTCATGGTCGTATGGAATCTAGAGTCTATTCCAGAAACACTGGGGAGTAAGACGGGAAAATACCCTGGATGGGCTGCCAGTCAGTTTCATACACACCTTCCAGCATGTTTTTGGAAAGTGGGAAGAAACCAAATTCGCCATGGACACTTCTTTCCATAACAATACGTGTCTACTGTATTCCTAGTTCTCACTGCCCCCACACGATTTCTAGTGGATGTACTGGGAATGTGATATCGATATTACTTACTGTTTTCCTTATTTACTTACATATTGGCTTGTTGATTCATATTTTTTTTTTACCTTTTCATAATTTAGCATATGCTAATATCTAAAAATTGTATAAAGTTCAACATTTTAAGCAGCCTAGGTGAAATTCAGAATCCTGTCTTTTCTTGTCTTTATTTCTGAGACTCACCAGTCTCCAGTCTTGCAGATAAATGACTGGTAAGAGAATGTTAGTCTCAAATGAAGTATAAAGTTGATAGTTGTCTGCTTAAGGCATATCCGAGTATTCCACACACCGCTGTATGCAATACAATCTTTCCACACACAAAAATAATACCTGAAAGCTTTCTTTTCGGGCTACATTGAAGACTAGTGCCAAATAGTCAAAATCATTGGGGCTGAATGGCCCCCTGCTAAGGCCAAAGTGAAATTCAGCTCAACAGGAGTGAATTTAACTCTCTCTGGGTGTTCATTTAAACTCCAGCTGAATCTGAAATGACTCGGACAGTGGAAGTTTTCTCCAGTAGGAGGATCTGTTTGGTATTCATTGGTTTGTGTGACTGCAGGTGCGTGAAGCATGAAGCAAGATCACAAATGTACAAAGCTGGTGGTTGGATGAATCTTTTACAAGGAGTGTCTGACAAGAACTGTGGTCTGTCCATGTTACACACCTTGTGTGTGTGTGTGTGTGTGTGTGTGTGTGTGTGTGTGTGTGTGTGTGTGTGTGTGTGTGTGTGTGTGTGTGTGTAAGACTGTGTCTTCATCTAAAACAGGGGTCACCAACCTTTTTGAAACTGAGAGCTACTTCATGGGTACCAATTAATGCGAAGGGCTACTAGGTCGATACACACCTCTGAAATTACAAATTTGCTCAATTTACATTTAATTAGATTTAATTAGATGTTATTATTAATAATTAATGATATTCATCTATGTGAAGATATTGACTTGATTTAAAAATATATTCAAAAAAATTATATGCAGCTCAATGGAGAGTGGCGCTGTCCTAAAAATGGGCCTGTCCTAAAAATAGCAGTGAACAGGTCCGCGGGCAACTTATATTGTCCTTGCGGGCTACCTGGTGCCCACGGGCACCACGTTGGTGATCCCTGATCTAAAAGGTTCGTGTGTTTAAAAAAGACATGTATGTGCAGTTATGACCATAAAAGTAGCAGTAATAAATGCATCTCAATATCACGAATTCACTCTCTAAACATATATCATGAATAAAATAATTGGGAAAACATATACAATTAATTCAATCTATAGTTAAAACATTGCATTTTACATATTAGGGTAAAATATATGGGTCAATAACCTGGAACAATAAGAATCACAACATGACCTTCTGATGAAATACAAAATTTATTTAGTGAGTTTCAACTGAACTGTAGTCGATCACCTGCATGAATGCATGAATACTGCATGAATGGCAGTTATCTTGAAAACTAGAGGTGGGTTTTATTTCTTCTTGTATTGTGCTCTCACTTAAAATTTCACCATATACAATACCTTAACTGGAAACCCAATAATGTTTAGAAGAAAGCATTATCTACCCTCTTTTACATATATGAGCTTATAGCAATGCATGATGCCGGGAAGGGGGCGGGGTGGGGGGGTGGGGGGGCGTGTATGACCCTGGGGAACATGCTTTTCTGGGCTAGTGTTGAGAATCAAGTGTAATTGCAGCTCCACTCCAGTAGTTGGCAATGGCGCTCTTATTGTCACGCTATGGTGGAACGGTTTTTCGCACAAGAAAAATGATATGAAGTGCAGTAAACAACTCCTCAAGAAACAACACGGAAAAATTTCTAATAGGAACGAAGAGAAAGGTGGAGATAGACAGAGATATTATGACATAAGTAAGTTGAATGAGTATAAATAAGGATTTTTTTTCAGGCACATTTGTGAACTTTAAATCTTTTCTGTTACAGAAGTTTTTCTTTATTGTAAGTTGAACTATATTTTATAATTTTTTCATTTTCATTTTTTAAAATGTTAATAAAGATACACTGTTATGCAGAGGTGTACTAATAATTTTATCGTGGGCCGTGTGTCAGAGGGGAACGAGCTGGAGTACCGGTCGGTCATCGTTGACTTCGTGGACTGGTGTGAGCGCAACCACTTGTGCTTGAACACCAGAAAGACGAAGGAGATGGTGGTCGACTTCAGAAGAAGCACACTAACACACACACACACACACACACACACACACACACACACACACACACACACACACACACACACACTCACTAGTGAACGTCCAGGGACAGAACATTGAGATAGTGAACAGTTTCAAATACTTGGGCGTTCACCTTAACAATAAACTGGACTGGTCCCACAACACCAACGCCCTGTACAAGAAGGGCCAGAGTCGCCTCCACCTTCTGAGGAGACTCAGGTCCTTCGGAGTATGCAGACCTCTGCTCAGGACATTTTATGACTCTGTGGTAGCCTCTGCAATCCTCTACGCTGCCATCTGCTGGGCCCCGGGCAGTACAGAGCGGGACAGAAAGAGACTGAACAAGCTGGTCAGGAGGGCCAGCTCTGTCCTCGGCTGCCCACTGGACTCTGTGGAGGAGGTGAGTGAGAGGAGGATGGTAGCAAAGCTCACATCCATCTTGGTCAATAGCTCTCACCCACTGCACCAGACTGTAGAGAAGCTGAGTAGCTCCTTCAGTGGACGACTGAGACATCCTCAGTGCAGGAAGGAGCGCTACCACAGGTCGTTCATTCCCACCGCTGTCAGACTGTACAACGCCACTTTGTAACGGTCTGTGAAAATACCGGTTATGTGCAATAAAAACCCCGCGCACTTTAATCAACCACATCTACCCCACTGACTGTGAACCATATCAACCCATCTACTCTGCACTCAGATACATTACACTTTAATATAGGCCAGTCTACAAAGTCGTTCCCTTCTTTTCTTTTATTGTTTATTAATTTATACTATTTATGTATCTATTTATTTATTTACTTATATAATATATATGTATGTGTGTATGTTTGTATCTATTTTTGCACCCCCTACTGATGATACCTCAAGAGCCTGTAACAGTGAATTTCTCCATTGTGAGATTAATAAAGCTTTATCTTATCTTATCTTATCTTATCTTATCTTATTGACAAATAAGACTATTTATAGTCGCTTGCGGGGCAGTGGGGGGAGCGTGAAGTGTTTTTTTTTTTTCTTCTTAGAGGGGGCGCCAATGAAAAGAATTGAGAAGCACCAGCTTAGAGACACAGGCGATTGGCTCATATTGCTCCGCCCCCTCATCCAAAAACTCAATTTGCCCTTTAGCCTCTCAACCACAGATCATCAATATTTGAACTTGCCATCTGTGTAAAATTATTTATAGAACATGTATAGTGATAATTAATTGACACTCCAGTAGAATGTTTAACATTAACATGTAAAAGTATTTGTACAACACAAGAGCCTTAAAATCCATGGAGGATGAGAAATTAAAATTTTTGGAAAGGTAAAAGCCATAAACTATCCAAAGAAGAATGGGGGGGGGGGGGGGGGGATAATATATTTTTTTAAAAAACAACCAAAAACGTTCAGCTTGTGTTAGCCTAGTAAAGTCTATACGAAGCAAAACAGCATTGCTTTGAAGGTGTTATGTCCAGATGCAGTGGGGCATTATTCATTTACTTGTTGTTGTTTAAGATTTGACAGATTTGCAGTTAGTACAGTGAAAATGAATAATTAGGGTTTTACAACAACTATATTGCAAGCTTATGTGTAGTATGGTATATAGTTTTAAAAATGTTGTCATAGTTGTAATTTGTGATCCACTCCAACAAAAAGTAGACTCTTGTGTCCAAAAATGCCTTAGAAACCAAACATTTTTATGCACCGCAGCCATATAAACTTTTAGAAAACATGTCTAGGAAGGGTTTTATGAAGAGATGATAAGAGAAACCATCCTCATTTTAATCTGACACGCCATTTTTAAACCCATTAGTCACCGTGGCAACCCCCCAAAAATGAACAAAACATGACTATTTTTTTTTTCATTTCTGTTTATTCCAATAAGATCAGTATGTATATTTTCGACCATTATATAAAGGTTTCAATGCCTTCAAATGATACTGATTGAAAAAAACAACAACAACAAAAAAAAAAACACTGCCAGGTTCAAACAATCAAACTGAAATTAAGAAAACTATATATAAGAAAACTATATATAAGAAAACTATATAACAAAACTCTCTGATACAAGTAAGCTTCATCAACTCTGTCCTCATCATTATCATCTTAATCTATATCCTGCTCAGCAGAAAGGATCACATCTCATCCCAAACACAACAAAACTGACTCATCACACTTTTATTAACAGATGCCTCTTCTTCATCAACATCAAAATCCTCATCAACACAGCTGGCATCATCAACTCTGCCCTCAATATTTATCATCTTAATCTATATCCTCACCACCAACACCACTCATGCACACTTTTATTAACAGATGCCACTTCTTTGTCAACATCAAAATCAAAACTTTCATCATCACAGCTGTCATCATCATCATCATCATCATCATCATCATCATCATCATCAGTTTGTTCATATGTAAAAGGAATGAAACATTTAATTTGTCAGGTCTTGACCAATTTTCGTACAAAACTAAACAGCCCATGATCCAGCATGTCCAGTCCAGACAAGATTACACACAAATCAAATAATCAAAAAAAAAAAAAAAAAATCCATAATCAAAGTTTGCATGCAGAGAAAAATACTCACCATGAAATAATCTTCAAAAACGCTAAGCATTCCGGTGTCTTCAAAGCCGAATTCTCACTTTGAATTTAACATCTATACTAATGCTGCTAGACAATTCGCAAATGTGCGAATCAGATGATTCGCTGTGGCGACTCCCGAGAAAAGGGAAAAAGCTGAAAAGAAAAGAAGAAGACTAATGCTGCTAGACATCACAGATGACATTTCACTCTCCTCTTCCAGAAATTATGTGTATTCACAAGCTTATAAATAAACTTAATGACTGTTATTGAAGAGAAAGTCGGAGATAAGTTCCGCATAACTAGAGTCAGGAAGTAAACCGGAAGCTAACGTGTGACGGGCACTGCGCATCTGCAAGCCCGAGCTGACCAATCGGTGTGCTCGTTTCAGATCTTCCTTAGCAACTGCATTGTTTACACGCATATCGTCTTCATAACCTTTATTTTATTCGCAGAAACGGCATTTTAATATCAAAAATGGAGAGACTACTTCATGGCCGTTTTTCTGGTGTATGGGTTATAGTGTGTCTTGTACTGAAATTGGTGAATAATTGCAACGAAAAACCAGTAAGTTTTGCTACTGTTTTCATCTAGTTTTATAAGGGTACTCCTGGGAAAAATGGGGGGGAAATACATTTTTAGTGAGTTTTAATTGATTTCATGTAAGCAAGTGATAGTTGAATATTTGTTTTAATAGTTTATGCAAAAATCCAAATTTTGATCAAAATGGACCATTTTTACTTTTCTGGCCTTTATCTCAAAAGTGGTCTGTGCGACAAGCACCTACTTTTGGTGGAACACCTCACATTTTTTAAATAATAAAACATATGCCTATTATAGGGGGCAGTGGTGGCCTGGTGGTAAAGGTGCAGGATCACTGTTTCCAAGGTTGCGGATTCAGGCCCCACTCACAACAGGTTGTCACTGCCCCCCAGTGCAGCTAACTGGGTCATCAAAAGCTGACCATGTCTCTCACTGTCTATGGTGAGCGGTTCATGTAAAAGAACCATTGCTGACTTTCGTGAAAAGAGTAGGCTGCATAGTTATCAGCGTGTTTCTGCCCTGCAATGGCCTGGTGAGCTGTCCAGGGTGTACTTTTCCCTCGCTCTCAGTCGGCTGGGCTGGGTGCCAGCCTCACTCTGACCCTAATTAGGATTAAGTGGTTCAGAAAATGAATGAACAAATGAATGAATGGCCATCATAACATACATTATAAAATTAACAATAATTATTATTTCCTATTGTCCACATTATTGCAGAAAAAAAAGAGATAGATACCAGAGACCAAGATGTCAATACGTCAGGCTATACCTTGGATTTATTTATTTATATCCTGATCCTGGGCCATCATAAACACATGACACTAAATAGATTTTCGTTCCTAAAATTCAACAACAATAATAATAATAATAATAATAATAATAATAATAATAATAATAATAATAATAAAAGCCTTAAGTTTGCTCCACTGAAATGATCTACTCTGACAAATTTAACAGCTCTTTTTTCCCCTCTCCCAATGCACTTGTCAGTCAGCATTAGCTCATCTCATTAATGACAATGGGAAAGTTTATCTTAGTCACACATTTAAAATCATCCTCTGCTTACAATGGAGCTCAAAAATCTGCCACAGAATAGAAGGCGGATCTACTTACATAAGCGCTCTTTTTTGAACAAGTGTTACTCTTTATGCTACCGACCAAGAACAATCTTTTCATGATCAATACGTGTTATCTGTGCTCTACTACATCTCTATGAAGCCGGGTTGAATGACTACCTGTGAGGCAGAAGGCTGAGGCAGTGGGATCTATACCAGGTCCTCCATTGGAACCCCCTGATGTTTCTGTAGTGGCAAGGGCTTTAATTAAAGTCTGGTAAACAGTGTTGTACAAACATAATGGAGTCAAGCTCAAAGGTGTTGTTTTTATCACCTTTGTACATCAAAAATAAGCATGAATTAACATCATTTGTGCTGTGTAATGATGGGAGGACAATGAAATAGACAATGTATACAGATTATGAGAATGGACAATCCAGTCTTGCAATCTTTAACTGCCACTATGTAATTTTGCTCCAGTATAAATGTCAGAAGTTGTTCCTAAATACAGATAAAATATTAAATTGTAAAAAAAAAAAAAAAAAAAAAAAAAAAAATAGATATAGCTGCCAATTTTTAAAAGAAATAATTATACAGATCATATATGTATGAGAGATTTTCTTTCGGCTTTCCCCCTTTTTCAGGGTTTGCCAAAGTGAATCTTCTGATTCGCATGTTTGATTTGGCTGAGGTTTTTACCTTGTATGCCCTTCCTGACACAACCTCTTAGCAAGGGACAGAAACACGCTGATGGCTATGCAGCTCCTCTTTACGAAAGTCAGCAATGGTTCTTTTACATGAGCCTCTCACCATAGACAGTGAGCGACGTGGCCGGCCTTTGATAACCCAGTTAGCTGCACTGTGGGGACAGTGACAACCTTGTGGAGAGTGGGACCTGAACCCCCAACCTTAGAGTCAGCGATCCAGTGCCCTATACCACCAGAACGCAACTGCCCCAAACCACCACTGCCCCAGGCCACCACTGCCCATGTATATGTATATACAGTACATGTAGATATGTTTTTCTTCTTATTTAGTAGCTGTTAGTGGATGCACCATAATAATATATTAATACATAATGAATTCGAATTCTCACTTAATTCTAAACACATTTTTAACCTTCTGATCTTTTTACATGTATCACAGTGTGAAATATCAAGAAAAATCACAGGAATAAATAATTTTTTATTTTATTTTATTTTATTTTATCTTATTTAATTTTATATTTTTTTCCCTGTAGTAGTCTTTTTCAGGAAAATATTCTCATTTACACGTTTTTTCCCTGTTTTAACCAAATTAAAATTAAAAACCAGATTTAATTTAAAGGATCTGGTATGTCAATATAAAATGACTTGATTACAAGAATAAAAGTCTAAAAATATTGCAAACGGGAACGTATACATTTTAAAAATTGGATCTCTAAGAGTGTTCCTGAAATTCAGAACATCATTATACACTTTATAGATACAGAGTTTAAGCAAACAAATTAAAGATCAGTGTTTGGCTGTGACCATCTACACTCAAATTTAAAGATACTGAGTAATCCATTTAGATTAAAAAATAATAATAATAATAATAATAATAGTTTTGTTCTTGTCCTGTCATACACACATCTGCTTACATTCTTCCTATTGGAACCTCAGGAAAATAGTTTCCCCCTTGCATGCAGACAAGCCGTCAACTCATCAATAGAATATCTTTGCCAACATTTCTCTTCACATTCCTATGAGATGATGCTATCGCTGCTCCATGTTTCTGAACACCCCAAGTTAGCTAAAAATCACTTGCGCAACAAAAACAGACAGGGCCTTGGCCAGGACACGAGCTGTGGGAAAGTTGTTTTTAAGAGGAATGCCAGTGGAGACAAAGCAGGAATCGCTCCTGGCTACACTGCTCTATGGGTCTGGATCAAACCGCCAACCTCTGGACTTCCCCCCTCTGAATACAGAGCAGAGATCAACAGAGATTAGTATCTACGTACTATACAGTCTTCTACAAAACTCTTCGGCACTCGTTTTTTAACTATAACTTTTACATTATATAGTAGGTACGAGACTTTAGCATTCCAAACATGAATTTTTTGCAACAAAAATTACAAAGGTTTTTTTTTTTTTTTTAATTTGGTCAAGAAACAAAGAAGTATAAGAGATATAATGAAGAGTGCTGAATTTTGTCACGAAAATGAGATACAAGTGCAGCCATCAAAACCAAGAACTGTTTCTGGTCTGAGATGCTCAGTAACAATTACACATCACTTCCTGAGAAGCGTGTGCGAGGATACTTAAAACTTTTATCAGGTTTTAAGCAACAGATTTTAACACTAAATATTTGACTCTCCAGCAGGAACGGAAATGAAAGTTGATGGTCATATTTTAACATAAACCAGATTATCTGTGCTTATCTGGATTACACAATTCTGTATGTTGGACTTTTTAAGTATTCGTAATTTTTCTTTATTGAGACTTTTATCTTTATCTGTATCTCATTCTTTACTTGGTATGGAGCAAATATGTGCAGACAATTTCCTCCGGGATCAATAGAACATTCTGATTCTGATTCTGAATGTAATTTTTACATTCAATTAACTGAGTTCATTACACTGTCCTCTCTCACCGACTCTGACATCATCTGACAGCACCAAATAATTATTTCTACTGATGATCATATCAGGTGTCACGGTGGTGTAGTGGTTAGCACGTCTACCTCACAGCAAGAAGGTCCTGGTGTTAGATTCCCAGCACTTCTGTGTGGAGTTTGCATGTTCTTCCCATGCTTGCATGGGTTTTCCTCCAGGTACTCTGGTTTCCTCCCATAGTACAAAAACGCCCATAGTATGCTAATTGTCTGTTCCAAATTGCTCCTCGGTATGAATGTTTGTGTAAGTGTCGCCCCTGAGATGGCCTGGTCCAGGGTGTACTCCACCCTTGCCCCGAGTCGACTGAGTTGGGCACCAGCCTCCCTGCGACCCTAATTAGGATTAAGTGATTCAGAAAATAAATGAATGTTTATATCAGTTTTGTATTATTCTGTTTCAATTAATATACAATACTGTATAAGCATTTTGCAGAACAATCATTTGCAGCATTTTAATTGTGTATTAGTAAAAGATGATGGAATATTTCTTGAGAATCAAAAAATTATAATATACAACCCCAAGTCCATAAAAAGTTGGGATGCTGTGTAAAATGTAAATAAAAATAGAATGCAATGATTTTCTAATCTCAAAACGCTTATGCTAATCACAAAACAACATAGAAACTATATCAAATGTAGAAAGTGAGACATTTTAATTCATGAAAAATATATCAGCTCATTTTGAGTTTGATGGCATAAACATCTCTCAAAAATTGACACAAGAAAAACAAAAAGCTGGAAAGATTTTCCAACTACTGTATACCAATGCATATGTAACTTGTCAAGAACATGACTAGAAATAAAAAGAGGATCTAGCCACCAAAACTGTGAAATTTGGGAACAATTTCAAAATAATGTTCCTCAATGTAAAATGGCAAAGAACTTGAACATCTCATTATTTACAGTTCATGATATCATCAAAAGACTCTGGATAAATCTCTGTGCAAATGACACAAAGCTGAAAAATCACTATTTAATGTCTGTGATCTCAGGCGGCACAACATTAAAAACAGGGTCAGGACCACTTCTGGAAAACATTGTCTGTGAGCATTTGATATTTTATACGTATATTTTATATAAATTACTATTCTTTCATTGTCTGAACTGCTTAATCCTAAAAGACTGAAAGGTCACTTTAACCTAAAAAACAAATTAACCTACATATAAACAATTCTACCATGTGGTCACCACTTTACTGTTCTCCTGCCATTAAGTTAAAGAATCAATCTAAATTAACTAATAATATTTAAGTCTGGGATTTGGCAGATGATCCAGATCATCCTATTTCTACCTCAGTTTTCAATGGAGCCACATTACACTTCAAATATTATCCATCCATCCATCCATCCATCCATTCATCTGCTGAACCTCTTAACCCTACTAGGGATGCAGAGAGGATGGAACACTAAGGTAAATTAATGCATCTTTCTCCAAGCAACCAAGGAACACAATAATGTAAACGATACCTGACAACAGCTTTATAATTCATGCATTCTTTAATTCATCCTTTTTCCACACCTCTTAATCTTACTGGGGTTGCAGAAAAGTTGGAGCCTTTCTCAGCCGACTTTGGGCAAATGCAGCTGATCAGCTCACCAGTCCATTGCAGGGCAGCATATATGCAACCACTGACACTCATACCTAGCAGCAATTTGGAACATCTAATTTGCATAATGTGCATATCTGCGGGAGGAAGCCGGAGCACTCAGAGGAAACCCACACAAGCACGAGGCAAACATGTGAACTTCACACAGGAATGAGCCTCGAAATTGAGCCTAGGATTTTTCTTGTTGTCAGGCAGATGTGCTCACCACTACATCACGGTGTTGTACCTCTTAAAATACCATATAATAAAAATAAAGGAATACAGTACATGGAATGAAACTGTGCAGACATGTCGATCCATGATTTAATATCACTTTAATACAAACTGGATTCCAAAAAAGTTGGGACAGTATACAAATTGTGAATTAAAAACTAAATGCAATCATGTGGAAGTGCAAAATTTCAATATATTATTCCGAATAGAACATAGATGACAGGCCAAAAGCTTAAACTGAAAATGTATCATTTAAAGGGAAAAATATGTTGATTTTAAATTTCACGGTGCCAACAAATTAAAAAAAAAAATTTGGAACAGTCAATTGCATTTATAACAAACAGCTAGAAGACCAATTAACACTAATGAGGTCCATTGGCAATATGACTGAGTATAAAAAGAACTTCTCAGAGTGGCAGTGTCTCTCAGAAGTGAAGATAGTTAGAGGATCACCAATTACCCCAATGTTGTGCAGAAAGATAGTGGAGCAATATCATAAAGGTGTTTCCGAGCAAAACCTTGCAAAGAGTTTTAAGTTATCATCATGTACAGTGCATAACATCACCAAAACATTTCGATAATCTGGAACAATCTCTGTGCATAAGGGTCAAGGCCGAAAAACCATACTGGATGCCCGTGATCTTCGTGCCCTTAAACGGCACTGCACCACAAACAGGAATGCTACTGTAAGGGACCCAAAAGCGCAGGCGTTTTCTCTGGGCCAGGAGCCATTTAAAATGCAGTGTGGCAAAGTGGAAAAACTGGTCTGTGGTCAGGCGAATCACGATTCGAAGATCTGTATGGAAAACCGAGACGCCATGTCATCCGGACAAAAGAGGACAAGGACAACCCAAGTTGTTATCAGCGCTCAATTCAGAAGCCGGCATCATCAACATGATAATCTTCTTCTTTTCCTTTCGGCTATTCCCTTCAGGGGTCGCCACATCAAATCATCTGCCTCCATCTCACTCTGTCCTCTGCATCTTCTTCTTTGCAAACGACCTTCATGGCCTCCTTCACCACATCCATAAATCTCTTCTTTGGTCTTCCTCTCAGCCTTCTGTCTGGTAGTTCCAACCTCAGCATCCCACTACCAATATATTCACTATCCCTCCTCTGTACATGTCCAAACCAGCTCAATCTAGCCTCTCTGACTTTTTCAAAACATCTTACATGTGCTGTCCCTCTGATATATTCATTTCTTATCCTATCCATCCTCATTACTCCCAGAAAGAACCTCAACATTTTCATCTTCTCTACCTCCAGCTCTGCCTCCTGTCTTTTCCTCAGCACCACTGTTTCTAAACCATACAACATCGCTGGCCTCACCACTGTCTTGTACACTTTTCCTTTCATTCTTGCCGATACTCTCCTATCACACATCACACCGGACACTTTTCTCCAACCATTCCAACCTGCCTGCACATGCTTCTTCACCTCTTTTCCACACTCTCCATCGCTCTGGATTGTTGAGCCTAAGTATTTAAAATCCTCCACCTTCCTTATCTATGCTCCCTGTAACCTCACCGTTCTTCTGGGGTCCTTCTCATTTACACAACATGTATTCTGATTTACTGAGGCTAAGCTTCATTCCTCTTCTTTCCAGGGCATACCTCCACCTCTCTAGATTTTCCTCCACTTGTTCTCTGCTCTCACTACAGATCACAATGCCATCTGCAAAAAATGATCATGTCAAACCACATTCAGCATTAATTACAACATCATGGATGTGTAGGAAAAGGATCCAGGTATTGAAATGCAATCTAGATCTTTTACCTATAGAGAGCATTTGGCGCATCATAAAGAGGAATGTGCAACAAAGAAGGCTCAAGACAGTTGAATAGTTAAAGGCCTGTATTAGAGAAGAATGTGACAGCATTCCTATTTCTAGAAACTTGTGTCCTCGGTCCCCAGATGTTTGCAGACTGTAAGAAGAAGAGGGGAGGCCTCACAGTGGTGAAAATGGCCTTGTCCCAACTTTTTTGATATTGTTGACACCATGAGATTCAAAATCAACATATTTTCCCTTAAATTATTTTAAATTATTATATTTTTCTTAGTTTAAACTTTTGACTGCCATCTATGTTTTATTCAGAATAAAATATTGAAATTTGGCACTTACCTATTATTGCATTCCGTTTTTATTCACAATTTGTATGGTGTATTTTTTGGAATCTGGTTTGTAATTTTTTTCTTTCTCTCATTTTCTCTCCTCTGCCACTTTTAAGTCTTCTCTGTTTTTTCCACTCCCTTTACACCATTGCTTGCCTCCCCCGATTTGCCCCTCATCCTGCTTTCAGAGCACTGCTGTTATCCTTGCAGGCTGATGCCAACACTGTTCAGGTTAGCTTGGAACCGATCAGAGTAAGGGTGGCATGACAGCTCCTGACACAACAGCACAGCAAAGAGCACCATTTCAAGTGACAAGAACCTGAACTGGCGACCCAAACTCCTGCAGCTTGACTTTCAGAGAGAGCTTCTGACAGTGTAAATTGCAAGCAATTTGCTTAGGATTAGAATTTGTAATGATATTACAAGAGACTATTAAATTATACTTACCCATCATTGGAAACATACTGCATAGAGAAAATGTGTGCCTGTGTTCTTGGCACTAGATGTGGCCTAGTGGTAAGGTATCAGCTTACCGATCCCAAGGTTGAGGGTTCAAGCCCCACTGTCGACCGATGTCACTGCTGTCACCCAATGCAGCTAACTGGGTTATCAAAGGCCGGCCATGTCTCTCACTGTCTGTGGTGAGAGGCATGTAAGAGACCATTGCTAACCTTCATGGCCTGGTGTAGTGAGATGGGCACCAGCCTCCCCGCAACCATAATTAGATTAAGACGTTCAGAAAATGAATGAACAACTGGAATACAATTAAAAATGGAATCTTAATGGGAAAAAAATACAACCTTTTAACCAACAGTAGTCATGAGGTTAAGGAGTGGACAGTGTCAGAAATGACCTTTCACCTGTCTTTCTGAGCTTAACCTTAAATGCGGCTTACTTATGCTCGACAGTTCTGCATCCTCAGCTTCATCTTATCATCTACTTAAATGAAAACACCACTTTGTAGTGTGAAGGACAGGAAAGATAGCATAATCCCTCAGAGCACACAGCTTCTGATGGAAGCTGAGGTTAATACTTCTAATACTGTCCTCAGGCAACCACTTGCATAAGGCCCAATAACTGCATGTCAACCTAAAGCTGAACTCTGTTGCCCTGTCAGATATGTGCATCAGGCCAAGCAGGATGGTATCTGTTCAGGTCATGAAAATGGCATCCTCATTTGTGCAGTAAAGCGAACGAATGGATTGACTGAGAGGAATTTAAAAAACTTTAAATGATTTTTACATTGTCCCTGTATTGCATGTGCTGTACTCTAGATCTAGCCAAAATATAATAAAATGCATTTTGATACTAAGGACAAAACCACATAACCAAAAAAGAGATCTCTGTGATGTAAGAAAGGAATAAAATTAATTTCTAAGTTTATACCTTCTGTATGATTCTCTGTGTAAGTCCTTAATGATTTGCCTTTAAGCAAGAACAATTGAAAGCTGCTGTAATAAAAATAAAATCATCATCATCATCATCATCATCATCATCATCATCATCATCATCTTCTTCTTCGTCTTCTTGTGCTTCTTCCGGGGTTGGATTGCGGGGCCAGAAACCTAAGCAAAGAGGCCCAGACATCCCTCTCCCCATCCACTTCCTCTAATTCTTCCGGGGAAGGGGGGGGGGACAGAGCCGTTCCCAGATAAGCCAAGAGACAGTCCCTCCAGCATGTTCTAGGTTGACCCTGAGGTCTCTTCCCGGTTGGACATACCCGAAACACCATACCAGGGAGGTATTCAGGAGGCATTCTAACCAGATTCCCAAGCCACCTCAACTAGCCCATCTCAATGCAGAGGACCAGTGGATCTACTCCGAGCTCTCCCCGGATGGTAGAGCTTCTCACCTTATCTCTAAGGGAGAGCCCCGCCACCCGGCGAAGGAAGCTCATTTCAGCCGCTTGTATCCGCAACCTTGTTCTTTCGGTCACTACCCAAAGCTTGTGACCATAGGTGAGGGTTTGAACATAGATCGACTGGTAAATTGAAAGCTTTGCCTTGCAGCTCAGCTCCTTCTTCACCACAACAGACCTGTAGAAACTCCGTTTAACAGCAGAGGCTGCAGCGATCCATCTGTCAATCTCCCGCTCCATCCTTCCCTCACTCGTGAACAAGACCCCAAGATACTTAAACTCCTCCACTTGGGGCAGGACCTCATTCCCAACCTGGAGGGTGCATTCCACCCTTATCTGACTGAGAACCATGGCCTCGGACTTGGAGGTGCTGATATTCATCCCGGCCGCTCACACTCGACTGCAAATCGCTCCAATGAGAGCTGAAGGTCCTAGCCTGATGAAGCCAAAAAGACAACATCATCTGCAAACATCAGAGACGAGATCTGATGGCCACCAAACCAGAAGCCCTCAACACCTCGGCTGCACCTAGAAATTCTGTCCATAAAGATTATGAACAGAATCAGTGACAAAGGACAGCCTTGGCAGACTCCAGCCCTCACCGGAAATGAATTTGACCAGTCGTTACCAATATGGACCAAACTCTAGCTCTGGTGATACAGCGATTGAATGGCCCGTAGCAACGGGTCCGGAACGCCGTACTCCTGGAGGGTGCCCCACAAGGTAGCCAGACGGACATGGTCGAAAGCCTTCTCCAAATCCACACAACACATGTGGACAGATTGGGCAAACTCCCATGCCCCCTCCAAGATCCTGTGGAGCGTTATAGAGTTGGTCAAGAGTGCTGCAGCCCTGACGAAAACCACATTGTTCCTCCTGAATCCAAGGTTTGACTATTGGTCGGATCCTCCTGTCCAGTACCCCTGCAAAGACTTTCTCGGGTAGGCTGTGGAGTGTGATTCCCTGCTAATTGAAACACACCCTCCGCCCCCCCCTTTTTTAAAAAGGGGGGACTACCACCCTGGTTTGCCAATCTAGAGGTACAGCCCCCGATGCCCACGTGATGTTGCAGAGACATGTCAACCAAAACAGTCCTACAGCATCCAGAGCCCTGGGATATTTAGGACAGATCTCATCCTACCCCGGAGCCTGACCAACAAGGAACTTTTTGACTACCTCAGTGACTTCCACTCCAGTGACGAGTGGACCCTCCGCCCAAACCCCCATGGTCTTCCTCCTTCATGGAGGGCATCTTGGTGAGATTGAGGAGATTCTCAAAGTATTCCTTCCAGCTCCTGACAACATCCCCAGTCGAGGTGAGCAGCTCCTCACCTCCACTGTAAACAATGTTTGTGGAGAACTGCTTCCCACTCCTGAGACGTAGGATGGTGGTCCAGAACATTTTTGAGGCCAACGAATAATCACTCTCTAAGCCCTTACTGAACTCCTCCCATGCCCGAAATTTTGCATCTACGACAGCTTCGGCTGCAGCATGTTTGGCCTGCCGGTATCTGCCTGCTGCCTCGGGAGTCCCACAGGCCAATAAGAACTGATAAACCTTCTTTTTCAGCTGGACAGCCCCCATCACCACAGTTGTCCACCTCTGGGTATGGGGGTTACCACCACAACAAGCACCGACGACCTTCCAGTCACAGCTATGGGCTGCCACCTTAGCAATGGAGACATGAAACATGGCCCATTTGGATTCCATGTCACTTGCCTCCTCTGGGAAGTGGTTGTAGCTCTGCCAGAGGTGGGAGTTAAAGTTCTCTCGGACAGAAGACTCCGCCAAACGTTCCCAGCAGACCCTAATTACATGCTTGGGCCTGCCAGGTCTGGAAGGCAGCCTCCCCCGCTATCGAAGCCAGCTCACCACAAGGTGGTGATTAGTTGACAGCTCAGCTCCCCTCTTTCCCCGAGTGTTCAGAACATGCGGCCGTAAGTCCGGTGACACGATTACAAAGTCGATCATCGAACTGCAACCTAGGGTGTCCTGGTGCCAAGTGCACTTATGGACACCCTCATGTTCGAACATGGTGTTCGAGATAGACAAACTGTGATGAGCACAGAAGTCTAACAAATGAAACACCATTCGGGTTCACACTGGAGAGGACGTACCTTCCGATCACTCCCTTCCAGGTCACACTATCGTTGCCCACATGGGCATTAAAGTCTCCCAAGACAACTAGTGAGTCTCCTGAGGGAGCGTTCTCCAACGCACCCCATAAAGACTCCAAGAAGGGTGAGTACTCTGAACTGTCATTTGGGGCATAAGCACAAATAACAGTCAGGATCCTGTCTCCCCACCCAAAGGCAAAGGGAAGCTACCCTTTCATCAACCAGGGAGCACCCCAACATTTGGGCACCAAGAAGGATGATCCTTCCAGCTCATGATCCTTCTCCGCCAGAAAGGTGACATTCCATGTCCAACGAGTCAGAGACAGTCATTGAGGATCGGTCCGACAGAACCCATGCTTTTGGCTGCCACCCAACTTACATTGCACCTGACCCCTATAGCCCCTGCCACAGGTGGTGGGTCCATGGGAGGGAAGACCCATGTCTCCTTTTCGGGCTAAGCCCGACCACCAGGCGCTCACCTTCGAGCCCCTCCCCCAGGCCTGGCTCCAGGGGGCACTCCAGTGACCTGTGTCTTGGCAAGGGAAACTGTGTCCTTTACTTTTTATTTTGCATAGAGGTCTTCTGAATCGCACTTCGTCTAGACCAGTGGTTCTTAACCTTGTTGGTGGTACTGAACCCCAGCAGTTTCATATGCTTATTCACCGAACCCTCCTTTACTGAAAAATAAAATATGATTTTTTTTCAAATTCAAGACATTGGTATATGTTTTTACTTGGGCAGCAAAATGAACCATGCCGGAACATCACTGTGTTCAAAGAACAAAACCAATACATACAATGCATGAACATTACAACTACTTACATTTTAATATGAAGTGTGCATCTGAGTGCGTGCAAGCGCATTTGTGTGTGTGCGCGCGAGCGTCTGTATGTGTGTGTATTTGTTTTAATAGTTATTATAAGCATTTATAGTATTGAATATGTATTTATTGATATTATATACACATGTACATGTACGCATACGTCAGTCAGTGGGGGGGTTGATCCTACTTCGCAAATCATGCAGATAGGACGCTGACTAGCATCACGTTCCGTTATATATGTGAATCCATGTTGTACATTTTCGTCCGTCCACTTTCTTTTTTTGCTCAACATAGTATGGATTAAAACATTAAGAAAGAAATCACACAACGTACTATCACAACAGTCACAAGTCGACTACTGAGCTCATCTAATTTCCTGCAGCACAGATTGGCCAAGCAATGTAGTGTGATCACCTGCAGCCAGTGATGGCCAAGCGGGGCGTGTCATCATGAATATGACTCAGGTATGTGTCTTGACCTCTGCCGAACCCCTGAGACTGACTCATCAATCCCCTAGGGTTCGATCGAACCCAGGTTAAGAACCACTGGTCGAGACCTTAACCCAGGACCTTTTTGCCTTGGATGACCCTACCAGGGGCATAATGCCCCCGACAACACAGCTCCTAGGATCATTAGGTCATGCAAACTCTCCACCATGATAAGGTGGCGATTCAAGGAGGGGAATATAATAATAATAATAATAATAATAATAATAATAATAATAATAATAATAATAATAATAATCAAGAATTCTGAGCAATCTGAATACCAGTATTGTACTTCAAAGTGATTAAAAATACAAAACACTGCAACCTAAAATATATTCTGAGATCAATAACAGTAGTTTAGTTCATAACTGTAATGATAGCTGTCTGGCTGATGATAGAAATGCTCACTCTATTAGCTAAATGGTGAAACTCACTGAACATTGATTCTGTAGCATTGATAGCATTGATTCTGAAAAATTTCTGCGAATAGTCTCCAAGTCACTATGTTCACCAATGGCTTGATGGTCCCACTATCTTTCTCCATGGAGTTTTGAATATGTTAAAAATCCTGAACATGTCTTTTCGCCAGATGGTCTGCACATTATCATCATAGTCACCAACTATTCTCTGACCATCTGTGAGTGTTATTTGTGGTCATCTACTATTGTTCAATCAATCATCTCTCAGGAATATGGTGACTCATAAAAGAACACTTGCAGAATCCTTTGCGAATAGTCTGCAAACTCTGAGCATGGTTTATGAACATCTGAGGTCATGCGATCCTGACACTACATGAAAGTGACTTGGCAAGCATTTACAAAACAGTCAGAAAACAATTGACACAGTCACCACATTCGCCAAAATGTCATTGAATTTTCAAAGGGATTCGGCAAGTATCCATGAACTGTTTAATTACTCACCAGAATAGTTACAAACAGTCATCACCAAGCTGCCAATTAACATATCACTGGCTGACAAATACTTGTTGAATAGTTCAAAGTGCTCACAAAAGTACAAAACCACTGTTCATTACTTTCACCAAAAGTCAATTGAGCGAAATATTCATCTAACATTTTATTCTTCACAAACAACACCACATCATACAGACTCAATCAATTACTCTTGTTTTTGGTTGGTTTTCTGATATTAAAACTTGAATACAAATGTTGTGTGTTGTGCCTGTGTGTTCAAGACTATTTCAACAAAGCTAGACAGCACAGCAACATACCAATTGCTTCTGTTAGTTAACTTTAAGTTCAAAATAGGGTGGCATTTGAAAAACAACAGACTATTTCTGAAACAGAAATGAGTCACTCATAATTCCTCTCTGAGGTTCTTCCTGATGAGTCAGTCTAGAGTGTTGAAGCTGTTGTATTACTCATGAATAATTTAAAAAGGCTAGTTTTTGAGTCTTTGGTATTAATATATACTCTTTACAAAAGTCAGAAATGGTTATTTTACATGCCTATCTCCATAGACAGTGAGAGACATGGCCCGACTTTGATAACCCAGTTAGCTGCACTGGGAGGACAGTCACAACCTTGTGGAGAGTGGGACTCGAACCCCCAACCTTAGGATACCACTAGACCACCACTGCCCCATATATACGTGTGTGTGTGTGTGTGTGTGTGTGTGTATGTATATATATATATATATATATAGATAGATAGATAGATAGATAGATAGATAGATAGATAGATATAGATATATATATAGATAGATAGATAGATAGATAGATAGATAGATAGATAGATAGATATAGATATAGATATAAATATATATATAGTACTGTGCAAAAGTTTAAAAAAAGTGTGTGTGTATATATGTATATATATAGGATTTTCTGAGTAGATCCTTCCATAGGAGAGTGCTCAATACTTTTTGGTAGAGCAAATAAACCAAAATAAAAGGACAGGACAAAGACTTTCTATTGAAACTCCATTTATCACTACAGATCTGTTTCGAGGGGTGGTGAAACCATCCTCTCTCTTCAGGTGATTATAGAAGAATAATCTGAAGAGAGAGGATGGTTTCACCACCCCTCGAAACAGATCTGTAGTGATAAATGGAGTTTCAATAGAAAGTCTTTGTCCTGTCCTTTTATTTTTGTTTATGTATATGTATATATATATATATATATATATATATATATATATATATATATATATATATATATATATATATATATATATATAGATATATAGATATATAGATATAAATATATATAGTATTGTGCAAAAGTTTTAAACACATGCAAAGGAATGGTGTGGAACAAAGATGCCTTATATTTACATGTAAATAATGACAT
The DNA here is from genome assembly GCA_024760905.1 of Plotosus lineatus. Classification (NCBI taxonomy): domain Eukaryota; kingdom Metazoa; phylum Chordata; class Actinopteri; order Siluriformes; family Plotosidae; genus Plotosus; species Plotosus lineatus. The sequence continues at coordinate 47,753,764 of CM045733.1, forward strand.
TAAATTAAAGCTCTCTACATAAAAATTTTATAAAGCACAGGAAGCAGTAATAAATTATTACAATGAAATCGTTCACTTTGTGCCATTTTACAGATACAGTATCTACCCGTTGTCTTTCAGACACAGCCACAGTTCTCCTGGAAATATTGACTGCCACATTTGATTCTTTATTTGCATGTAAATTAGAGTAAATTTCATTATATACTTGTAAATTTTTGAAAAGTGGTATCTTACACATTTCATGCTGCTTTCGTTCATCACAATCAGTACTAACTTTTTTATGTAACATTTTGTACTGGAAATCTATAGTGCTTTTTTTTTGGTTTGTTTGTTTTTTTTGTATTAACCTGCTAATGTTCAATTTACAAAAGAAAAAAATTATAGAAAAGTTTAAACAAAAAACTTACACAGTAATATATATATATATATATATATATATATATATATATATATATATATATATATATATATATATATATATATATTATATTATGTTATCATATTGTGATAAAGTTCATTATTTTCTGTAATGTACTGATAAAAATTAAACTTTCATATATATATATATATATATATATATATATATATATATATATATATATATATATATATATATATATTAGATTCATTGCACACCAACTGAAATATTTCGGGTCTTTTATTGTTTTAATACTGATGATTTTGGAATACAGCTCATGAAAACCCAAAATTTCTGCCTCAAAAAATTAGCATATCATGTTCAGGTAGTCTAAACGAGCTATTAACCTAATCATCTGAATCAACCAATTAACTCTAAACACCTGCAAAAGATTCCTGAGGCTTTTAAAAACTCCCAGCCTGGTTCATTACTCAAAACCGCAATCATGGGTAAGACTGCCGACCTGACTGCTGTCCAGAAGGCCATCATTGACACCCTCAAGCAAGAGGGTAAGACACAGAAAGAAATCTCTGAGCGAATAGGCTGTTCCCAGAGTGCTCTATCAAGGCACCTCAGTGAGACGTCTGTGGGAAGGAAAAAGTGTGGCAGAAAACGCTGCACAACCAGAAGAGGTGACCGGACCCTGAGGAAGATTGTGAAGAAGGGCCGATTCCAGACCTTGGGGAACCTGTGGAAACAGTGGACTGGGCTACAGGTGCCGCATTCCCCAGGTCAAGCCACTTTTGAACCAGAAACAGCAGCAGAAGCGCCTGACCTGGGCTACAGAGAAGCAGCACTGGACTGTTGCTCAGTGGTCCAAAGTACTTTTTCGGATGAAAGCAAATTTTGCATGTCATTCGGAAATCAAGGTGCCAGAGTCTGGAGGAAGACTGGGGAGAAGGAAATGCCAAAATGCCTGAAGTCCAGTGTCAAGTACCCACAGTCAGTGATGGTCTGAGGTGCCATGTCAGCTGCTGGTGTTGGTCCACTGTGTTTTATCAAGGGCAGGGTCAATGCAGCTAGCTATCAGGAGATTTTGGAGCACTTCATGCTTCCATCTGCTGAAAAGCTTTATGGAGATGAAGATTTCATTTTCAGCACGACCTGGCACCTGCTCACAGTGCCAAAACCACTGGTAAATGGTTTACTGACCATGGTATTACTGTGCTCAATTGGCCTGTCAACTCTCCTGACCTGAACCCCATAGAGAATCTGTGGGATATTGTGAAGAGAAAGTTGAGACACCAGACCCAACACTGTGGATGAGCTTAAGGCCGCTATCGAAGCATCCTGGGCCTCCGTAACACCTCAGCAGTGCCACAGGCTGATTGCCTCCATGCCACGCCGCATTGAAGCAGTCATTTCTGCAAAAGGATTCCCGACCAAGTATTGAGTGCATAACTGAACATAATTATTTGAAGGTTGACTTTTTTTTGTATTAAAAACACTTTTTTTTATTGGTCAGATGAAATATGCTAATTTTTTGAGATAGGAATTTTTTTTGTTTTTCTTTACTTTTTTGCAAAAATTATCAATATTAAAACAATAAAAGGCTTGAACTATTTCAGTTGTGTGTAATGATTCTAAACGATATGAAAGACTAATGTTTATCAGTACATTACAGAAAATAATTAATTTTATCACACTATGCTAATTTTTTGAGAAGGACTTTATTACTTTATAAACTGTATAAACTTTGATGGATCTATAAAATAATGTCGTGCCTTTATGATTAGTTGGCTCATTACCCTGTACAAAAGAAGAGCATTTTAACAGCCTGTTTTGGATAATCTTGGATAAGTTTTGGACGGGCATCTTGCTGCCTGGATTATTGACTACCTTACTAACCGTCCACAGTACGTGCGGCTGCGCGGCTGTAAGTCAAAGGTGGTAGTCTGTAGCACGGGGGCACCGCAGGGCACCGTCCTCTCACCCTTCCTTTTTAACATCTATACCTCGGACTTCATATATAACACAAACAGCTGCCACCTCCAGAAGTTCTCGGACGACTCCGCCATCGTGGGCCGTGTGTCAGAGGGGAACGAGCTGGAGTACCGGTCGGTCATCGTCGACTTCGTGGACTGGTGTGAGCGCAACCACCTGTGCTTGAACACTAGGAAGACGAAGGAGATGGTGGTCGACTTCAGGAGAAGCACTCAAACACACACACACACACACATTTACTAGTGAACATCCAGGGACAGGACATTGAGACAGTGGACAGTTTCAAGTACCTGGGTGTTCACCTTAACAATAAACTGGACTGGTCCCACAACACCAACAAGAAGGGCCAGAGTCGCCTCCACCTTCTGAGGAGACTCAGGTCCTTCGGCATATGCAGACCTCTGCTCAGGACATTTTATGACTCTGTGGTAGCCTCTGCAATCCTCTACGCTGCCATCTGCTGGGCCCCGGGCAGCACAGAGCGGGACAGAAAGAGACTGAACAAGCTGGTCAGGAGGGCCAGCTCTGTCCTCGGCTGCCCACTGGACTCTGTGGAGGAGGTGAGTGAGAGGAGGATGGTAGCAAAGCTCACATCCATCCTGTCCAACAGCTCTCACCCACTGCACCAGACTGTCGAGGAGCTAAGCAGCTCCTTCAGTGTACGACTGAGGCATCCTCAGTGCAGGAAGGAGCGCTACCAAGCAGGTCATTCATTCCCACCGCTATCAGACTGTACACCGCCACTTTGTAACTGTCTGTGAAAATACCGGTTATGTGCAATAAAAACCCCCGCGCACTTTAATCAACCACATCTACCCCACTGACTGTCAACCATATCAACCCATCTACTCTGCACTCAGATACATTACACTTTAATATAGGCCAGTCTATAAAGTTGCTCCATTCTTTTCTTTTATTGTTTATTAATTTATACTATTTATGTATCTATTTATTTATTTACTTATATAATATATATGTATGTGTGTATGTTCGTACTTGTATCTATTTTTGCACCCCCTACTGATAGTACCTCAAGAGCCTGTAACAGTGAATTTCTCCATTGTGAGATTAATAAAGCTGTATCTTATCTTATCTTATCTTAATCCTCATGCGATGGTGCCTTGACTGTCTATTTCTTCTGTTTAAGTGTTTAAGAGTATACAGCTCTAAAACAAGCCATAATTAAAACTCTTTAAAAGAGCTACAGAGAGAATGACTGATGCAGCACTTCCATGTAAAGTGCCCTAGGTGAGATCCCTCAAGAATTCAGCAATTAGCACCAAGCATGCGCGGTTGCCTTTAGCAGAAAAAATATCCCCAGACTGACCCGGTTCACACACGTCAACTGTCAATCTTGTGTCACATTGAAATCCCAAACTAATTAAAATGTGATTCTGGTATTTATCTTTTTCTTTCTCTATTATTTACTTATTTATTTATTTATTGTTTTTATTATTATTATTATTATTAATAATTTTGCAAGCACCTTAAAATTTAAACTTTTTTCTTCAAGAGATGATTGAATTTCAGAAAAAATAATACTTTTAGTTGTTTCATAAATTAACCAAATATAGTCTGAAGACTAATATAACATAAATAACCTACAGCATGATTTGCATGATTTATAACACACTTTAAAATAAACTTTTAAACAAATATAAGGATTTATGGAAGATGTCTTCAGTGTTGGTGGTTTGCAGGTTTTCAGGCCAGAGAATTCCGCTCATTCCCATTGCTTACTAGGACAATTTGCATTTGTTTGTTTACTTGTATATGTTCATCCCAATTCATCAAGAAAGAAAAATGAGAGGATGCAACAACTATTCATAGCTGCTCGGTATTTGTCACAGAATAGTCATGAAAGCCTGAACTTTTAATCATCACAAAGACAGGTAAGCATCACACACTTCATGAGCAGAGTATAAGCACTGCATATAAATTCCTTTTAAAGTTTAAGGTATTTAACGTTATAATAAGGTGTCTACTGTGCCAAAACACAAGGGAATCCCATTAAAGTTAGATTTTAATGGTTTATTCATGTTTTTTTTTTTTTTTTTTATATGTGTCTATGGTGACATTGCCGGCTCCAGGTGACCATGACGAACTGAGCGCGTATAGCAGCAGTTTTGACTCGAGATCATTTACAGTTATGCAATGAAGGTGTGATGGATGTTGCTGAATATTCATTTTAATGGCATCCATCATGAATGTAAAATTATTGTTTTAGCATACGTGTATAACTTTTCTAATGGAACAAAAAATGGCTTCACAAACAACTGCTGTGGCCGATTTAATTAAATAAACCACTTGGTATATTTGTGTTGCTGTAATTATTAATGCATGAAAGATTTACAATAAAACAAAACAGGAAGTAAATTGTGTATTTCATTTTTGCGATCACTAATTGACACATGGAAGTAGGATTACCAAGAGAATTAAAGAATTCCCACAGATTTTCAAAGACTGTTTGTTTATTTTTCATAAAAATGAGAATTGTCTTTAAAAAAAAAAAAAAAAAAAAAAAAATTAAAAATTTTTGAAATATAAATACAGTGTAGAGAAAAGTTGGTGTTAGTGAAACTCATAAATATTTTCCATTTTTTGCTGTATGAAGCACAAAGCCATACCAGGATCACGTCCATATATTTATTATGATGTAACATGACTATTCAGACAGCACAAGCAGTGTTTAATGGAGTATCACAAATGGTAGACTTTTCCTTTCGGCTGTTCCCTTTCAGGGGTCGCCACAGCGAATCATCTGCCTCCATCTTCATGGAAGTCATATTAATGACTCGCATATTCGATTTGGCATAAGTTTTTACATCGGATGCCCTTCCTGACACAACCCTTTAGCAAGGAGCAAAAACACACCGGCGGCTATGCAGCTACTCTTGACAAAAGTCAGCAACGTTATTTTTTTTTTTTTACATCAACCTCTCACCATAGACAGTGAGAGACATGGCTGGCCTTTGATCTCCCAGTTAGCTGCACTGGGAGGACAGTGACAACCTTGTGGAGAGTGGGACTCGAGCCCCAATCCCTAGGATCAATGATCCAGCGCCGTTTACCGGCCACCATACGCTCCTTATGACAAATGATAGACAACTTTTAAAATTCTGATTATTTTCTGTTTGTGCGAGGTCTGGCGTTGGTACAAAAACACCGTACAGCTAGAAGATTGAACAATTTTCACTCTGTTCTACATTCATATGTCCCAAAATTATGTGTTTTCCAAAAGCCTTTGCGCAGTTGGACACTATCTTCACTTCACTCATCCCTTAACATCCAGGGATGCCATTGGGGCGCCTTCATGGCAAGACTTGGGCTGACTTGGTCTGGCGGCACCCATCCCTCTCAAAGTTGCTAACTAACGTGAACCTTCGGGCAATTTAGAACAGCCAATTAACCCACTGTGCATGTCTTTGGATTGTGGGAGGAAACCCACGCAAGCGTGGGGAGAACATGCAAACGCCACACAGAAACACCCAGGCCAGGAATCAAACCCAGGCCTTCTTGCTGTGAGGCGGACGTGCTAACCACTACGCCACCGTCCTGCCTTGGACACCATGAAACGTACAAAAATATGTGAGCAGACTAAAGCCTGTCAGTTTTAATGCTCGCAAAGTTATGCCGTATAACCTGTGTATCGTATTAAGGGACGGGTTTCACCATCTAAAGGAAAGATTTAGATTTTGTTTTATTTAACTTCAAAATTTAGACAAGGTTTCAGAATTTGTGGTTTCATTAGCAAAGCCATATACAAACTCCATGGGCACAGAAGGAAAAAAGAGAAAGAAAAAAAAGCACACTAACATTAGATTTCTTTAAAGGGTTTTTATTTATTGTTTTTTGATCAGGATGGACACAGGCGAGCTTCCAATAACGGTGTGTTTTTAAAGCCTGTATAGAGTTATGTGAAAACATAATAAAACTGAAATCAGATTTTTTTTTTTTATAGTTTATATTTACTGTACATATTCTTCCCATGACACTGAGGCATGTCAGGTGTGCTCTGAGCTTAAGTGTTTAAAAGCTTCACTCCACTCCGCGATTCGATCCACTTTATTCTGATTAGGGTGATGATTAGGGAAGCTCTTTACCCTGAGTAGATAATAACGCGGTGTTGCTAATGCTGTCTCAACACAGACAAAAGTAAAGTGACAAAACAAATGTTAACTCCACTTTAAAGGTGTTTTAGTATATACTACAGGACACACACGAAAAAAATAAATAAAACAAATCTAATTGAAAAATAAAAACTAATTTTTATAATTTCTATTTACATATTTTTACAATGACACTGAGGCCCATAAGGTGAGCTGTGTGCTTTGAGCCAGCACGATGGTGTCAGTTCTGTTCTCCCTAATCATTCAGAAATGAAAGGAAACAGAACTTCTTATAGGTCCTTTAGAATATACGACAGGCAACACAACAACACTCAGACACTCAATGTTTTGCCAAACCACTTAATCCTAGTAGGGTTGTAGAGAGGCTAAAGCCTGTCTCGGCCAACATCGAGTGAAGGACACACTGAAAAGCTCTCCAGACCATCACACAGAAACATTGACATAGGTTGGTCGGTCTGTTGGGTTTTTACACCCGAGCCTCGTGGCTCATCAGGTCGGTGCTTATCCCCGGTTTCCGTAGCATGAAGCGACCAGCAGTTCAACTTCCCCTGGATGGGACGCTAGTCCATCGCAGGTTACCTTCCCAGTATATGTTTACTGGTACCCATTTATACTGCTGGGTGAACAGAGGCACACTTGTGGTTGAGACCTTGCCCAGGGGTCTTAGCACAGTGAGGGGTCTCAGTGGGATTCGAACTCACAATCTCACGATCATGAGTGCAGCACATTAACCACTACACCACTGGCCCCAAACTTTGACATACCTGGGCACAATTTGTAAACCTCCAATTAGCCCAATGTGCATGTCTTTGGACTGTGAAAGGAAACTGGAGTATCCAGAGGAAATCCATGCAAACATAAAGAGAACAATCTCTACACAGAAACATCCGACGCCATGGCATTAACCCATGACCTCTTTGCTGTGAGGTGGATCTGGTAACCACTACAACACTGCGCCCTTGGAAACACAACACTAACCAAAGTCAATACATTTTTTATGTTTTTTTTTTTTTTTTTTTTTAATTTTAAAGCAGGGGTGTCAAACTCGTGCCACAAAGGGCCATGTGGCTGCAGGTTTTTGTTTCAACCAAGCATCAGCACACCTGACTTGGCTCATTCAAACAACTGATAAGAGTCTTCAGGCAGTTGATTGGTGAATCTGTGTACTCTGTCCAGAGACTGACCAATCAAACGCCTGAAGACTCTTATCAGTTGTTTGAATGAGCCAAGTCACGTGTGCTGATGCTTGGTTGAAACAAAAACCTGCAGCCACATGGCCCTTTGTGGCACGAGTTTGACACCCCTGTTTTAAAGCATCGTCATCATTTTCTGTCACCGCTTAATCCTAATTTGGGTCACGGGGAGGCTGGTGCCCATCCCAGCCAACTTCAGGCAAGGGCAGAGTACACCCTGGACAGCTCGCCAGGCCATCACAGGGCTAAAACACACCGACAGCTTTGCAGCTACTCTTTACAAAAGTCAGCAATGGTTCTTTTACATGCCTCACACTATAGACAGTGAGAGACATGGCCAGCCTTTGATAAACCAGTTAGCTGCACTGGGGGGGGACAGTGACAACCTTGTGGAGAGTGGGACTCGAACCTCCAAACTTTGGATCAGCGATCCAGCGCTCTATACCACTAGACCACCACTGCTCCCATTGCTGACTTTCGTAAAAAGTAGGCTGCAAAGCTGCCGGCGTGTTTCCGCCCTGCGATGACCTGGCGAGCAGTCCAGGGTGTACTCTGCCCACGCCCAAAGTTGGCTAATTTTAAAGTATTAAGTGATTATGTTTCATTTGTTTTGATTGAAGCATGATTCACTTGGGAAAATGATTTATAATTTAGAGATAGTTATCCAGTCAGATTCTACTATTTCTGTTGCTTATACTAATGACAAATATCATGCAGCTTATTTGAATACTTGATTCTGATTGGTCAATTATAGTATGCAGTGATCTGTAATTGCTTTGTAACTTGTGATACAGTAATGTGTAATTGCTTTCGACTGTTTTTAAAAGATCATTGGCATAAAGCACATTATATGTGAAAAAAATAAAATACTTTTTAAATCAATGTTTTGAAATAAGCAGTATAATGTACACAAAAGCCTTCCGGGCTTGAATGGGCGTAGGAGGCCTGATACCCTGCCATGGTTTACTTTCTGATTAATATGATGTGCAGATGTTTGATAACTCCAATATAAATCCAGTCTAATAGAAATAGACACTTCAGTACCTGATTCTCATAATATTTTCACAGTTTCCTCCAGGATCAAGAAAGTATTCTGATTTTGAGTTGTAATTTCATGGCAACTAAAATTATCCTCATGAAAACCAGAACTCCTGACCATTTCCGCCGCTCACATGACCATGATCGTTACCCTCTAAAAACATATGCCAAGACATGTGAGCATCCTCTGAGTAAAATGATAAGAGAATCAAAGTCGATGGGCCTGACCTGAAGCTTTAATGCCCCTGATAGTGGGCGCAAAGCTGTTTTTTTGTGAGCTCTCAGGAACGCTGTGGCTTTGGCGGCTGGGAGATTAGTAGACTTGGCCTCCGGTCCTTCGCCTCTGCCCATGCCTGCAGGCACTTTGAAGTGGCTCTATCATACCTGGCATTGCAGCAGTGAGAACCATTGCACTGTCAGCTCGAATCACCGAGACTGTCTATATGCAGAGAATCCGTGCTTGCACTAATTGGCCCGATTGAGGATTATATCCTCAGATTCAGGACAATCATTTAGTCAAATAGTCTTTATCTGTTGCTCATTAAGATTCCTATGTTCTTTTTCTGTAGATGATGGGATTAGGAGGAGGATTCTTTTGCAATATTTTGATTCTCGACACACTTGGGACACATACTTAAACCCAATGGTTTAAATGTAAAACAATGTCAAGTCGGGTGAATAAAAACTGAAGAAACAAATCTAAAAATGTATTGAATAACAGAGCGTAGAGAACAGTTTAGCAGAATGCTTGTAGGACTATTTGGTTTAAAGAAGCCACTCACTAATTCTCACTCATTTGCCGAACAACTTAATCTTGCTATGGTTGCAGGGAGGCCGGAACCTATCTCAGTTGACCCTGGAAGAAGGTGGGCTAGCCCTGAACAGCTCACTGTGGGATGCTAATTTTAGGGTTAGGGTTTGAGCTCAGAACTGGTTGGGCCCTTGGGCAAGGCTGTCAACCCTATCAACGTAAACCCAACATAGAGGAGGGAACGAAGCAGAAGGTAATGACTGTTAATTAATACTTCTTAGTTCTCACCAGTCCAAGCACTCACTCACTCACTCGGACATTTTTCGCACTGCATCATACCATTAGGGTTGTGTACATTGTGCCAGTACCAGCCAATGGCAAGGTACACCCTGAACAGCTAATTAGTTCATTGCAGGCCAAGACACACAACCATTCACACTCACACCTAGAGAGAATTTGTAACAGCCAATTAACTTCATGTGCATGTCTTTAGCCTGTGAGCGGAAACAGAGTACCTGGAGGAAACCCATACAAGCACAGGAAGAACATACAAACTCCCCAGAGAAATGACAAAGTCAGAGACTTGAACCAAGGACCATCTTGCTGTGAGGCATATGTGCTAACTACTACGTCGTCCTGCCAACCTTAAAGAAACCAAGAACTCCATTTTAATATAATGTTCACAAGCCATCTACATTTTTACTGAAATATACTTAAGACTACTCCTTTGGAGGTAACATGGCGGCGTATTGATTAGCACGTCTGCCTTATGGCCGTAAGGTTCTGGGTTCAAGTCAAAGCTTGGATGTTTCTGTGTGGAATTTCCATGTTCTCTCCATGCTTGCATGGGTTTCCTCCGGGTACTCTGGTTTTCTCCCATAGTCCAAAAACATGCACAGTAAGTTAATTGGCTGTTCCGAATCACCAATAGGTGTGAATGTGAGTATGAATGATTGTGTGAGTGTCGGCTCTGCGATGGCCTGGCGTGCTGTCCAGGGTCTACCCCAGTCGGCTGAGATGCCTCCCCGACCCAAATTAGGATTAAGCGGTTAAGCAAATGAATGATAATCCTATGTGAGAAAATATGGAAAGACGCCATTATTACAGAAAATGTTTTTAAAACCTTGCAGGAATGTTGAGTGTGGAACATTATGCCTTAATCTTTGATGAACCTGTTGGATACTCACTGGCCATTTGAAGAGGAACTAACTTGAACATAAGGCTCACTGTGACTCCTGATGCAACCACTTAATAAGTCATTTGCAATATAATCATTAATCCCAAAAAGCTTGTTCATTCAGTGGCTAACACTGTATCATAAAAACCAGTAGGAGGCAGAAGGTTATATTAATCATTAGGGGACAGTAAATGACCCTTTTAAACCACCAGACAATAACTCATTGAATTACAATGAATTGTAAAACACTAAAAACCTGACATCTTATATGGAAGTAATAGAGATTCGATTTATGGCCAAATGAGGAAAGTTTCTAAATAAAATAACAATTTCAGTGCTTCCATCCACGATGTTCCAGGAATAAAATTACTCTTAATATATTAAAATTGTTTTTTTTTTCCTAATTGTTAAATGGGGCAGCGCAACGGCATAGTAGTTAGCAAGTCCGCCTCAGAGCTAGAAGATCCTGGGTTCGAGTTTCTGTGAGGATGTTGCTGTATGGAGTTTGCATGTTTTCTTCATGCTTGCGTGTATTTCCTGGGTTTTCTTCCCACAGCCCAAACACATGCACATAAGGCCAACCGACTGTTATAAATTGCCTCTCGGTGTGAGTGTGAATGGTTGACGTTGCATGTGTGTTGGCCCTGTGATGGATTCGAGCTGTTCAGGGTGTACTCCACATTTGTCCAGAGTTTCCTAAGCTTCCTCACAACACTGGAAGGATAAAGCAACTTAATCAAATGAAGGAATGTATGAAAAGTTTTATTTTTATATTGACTAGGTTCGGCTTTAAATTATGGAGAAATAACTCAGGCAATGCATCAGATTTGAAGTTAACTGTATTTCAAAACAGAGCATGGAGCCATTGTTTGGTTTTTTTTTTTTTTAAGGACTACAGGGTTGATATCGCTCCCCAGATGGAAGGAGATCAGCCGTGTTAATCAAGTGGTCAGCTCAAGAGGCCGTCAGGTCAGAGCAGAGCCAAAGCAGTCATTTGAGGGTGAAGTACCAATCACCAAAGTACTGGCAAACCAATACAGTCATCAACAAGTGAAAAGAAGGCGGGCAGAGGGTGGGGGTAAAGAGAGAGAGAGAGAGAGAGAGAGAGAGAGAGAGAGAGAGTGTGTGTGTGTGTGTGTGTGTGTGTGTGAGAGAGAGACAGTGTGTGAGAGAGAGAGTGAGTGAGAGCGAGAGAGAGAGAGAGAGAGAGAGAGAGAGAGAGAGAGAGAGAGAGAGAGAGAGAGAGAGAGTATGCTAATTATACTTGAATAGAATCCTATTCTTATGAAACAGGGACTGGTCTTAAGCCTCTTTTCTCCCAGAGGACGATCAAATGGGACATCGTCCATAGTGTTGGCCTTTGGTTTTGCGTGCGCCCCATTATCTCGTCTTGGCTACATTGATAACTACCACGTCACTGAAGGAGCCTCCTGTGTCTTGGCATGTTTGATCTTTCACGCTCCGCCGCTCCAGTCTGGGGGACTCAATCAGGGATAGCTACCCCGCCGCCCCACCCCCCCCCCCCCCGCCCCCCCAGCACCTCCTTAAAAAAGGTGCCATGGAGAAACTTCAGCTTTTAAGATGCTACCCCTGACCACCCATACAAGCTCAGCAGCCATCCCAAGTTCTTAATGCTACAATAAAAGAGAGATTACTGATTGAGAGTGAATACAACTGGGCTGAACGATCTCAACCTGTCGCCCCCTTTTACAGCAAGAAGGAGCGGGCAAACAAACCGGCAAGAGTTGGAGAGTTTGGCCTCTTCAAACTCTAACCAGATATTTACGAGCCATTGACCCTCATCATGCAGAGCTGATGAGCCGGATGTACAACTTTCAGGAGCAGCCCAGGAGCATTTAAGAGAAATTGTTTATTGTAATACAGAATATAATATCCACTCAGCTCGAGCGTTCGCAGTGAAATTATAACCTCAAATCTGTTTCAAATGAAAATCAAATGCATTTGACTTGTGGATGGAATAGAAAATACTAAAGGATATATTATAGCAATGTTATTTACATGCTATCTATCTATCTATCTATCTATCTATCTATCTATCTATCTATCTATCTATCTATCTATCTATCTATCTATCTACTCTTGGTGTGTGTGTGTGTGTGTGTGTGTGTGTGTCTGTGTGTGTGTGTGTGTGTGTGTGTGTGTGTGTGTGTGTGTGAAAATTGCTTATTTTCACTCTTGCATTAGATAAAGTGAGAGGTGTATTCCACATGTTTGTTTTGCTAGTTGTGCTTGATTACTCTCTCTCTCTCTCTCTCACACACACACACACACACACACACACACACACACACACACACACACACACACACACACGCACACACAGCTAGTGCTTGGCTCAGATCTAAACTTTAGGGTATTGCTGTGAACATAGATTCTTTGTAGTGTGTGTGTGTGTGTGTGTGTGTGTGTGTGTGTGTGTGTGTGTGTGTGTGTGTGTGTGTGTGTGTGTGTGTGTGTTTCACATGGATAGACTGTTCTAGAAGAGAAAAAAAAAGAAAATTAATCCAGATGGGGAAACTTAACTTGTTAAGGACAGACTGCTATGCAGCAAAGAACGACAACACACACACCCACACACACACACACCCACACACAGACACACACACACACACACACACACACACACACACACACACACACACACACACGCACACACACGTCTTGTCATTCAAGATGACAATGATGACAATATGTGATTATGAACATCCATTTAAGCCAGTGCTTCTCAATTATTTTCTGTGGCGCCCCCTCTAGGAAGAAAAAAAAAACATTTCAAGCCCCACCACCATCCCGCGAGTTACTATAAATAGTATTATTTGTCTATAAAATTATTAGTCCACCTCTGCATTGTATTATACCTTTATTATCATTAAAAACAACAACAAAAAAAATAAATGTACTTCAACTTACAATAAAGAAAAACTTCATTAACATTGTTTTAATCTGTAATAGAAACGATTTAAAGTGCATCAATGTGCCTGAAATTAAAAAAAAAGTCCTTATTTTAACTCATTTAACTTTTTTAAACTCATTCAACTTATGGCTTATTATCACCGTCTCTCTCTACCGTTCTCTTCGTTCCTGTTATAAATGTTTTCGTGTTGTTTCTTGAGGGGTTGTTTACTGCGCTTCATATCGTTTCCTCATGCGAAAAAATCACTACACCATCGCGCATCAATGACAGCACCACTGCCAACTAGTGGAGTGGAGGTGCAATTACACTTAATTCTCGTGCACAATTCCAGAAAAGTACTATTGCTGTGTTCCTTCCCCCCCCAGTGCAGCTAACTGGGTTATCAAAGGCCAGCCATGTCTGTCACTGTCTATGGTGTGAGGCATGTAAAAGAACCATCGCTGACTTTCGACAAGAGTAGGCTGCAAAGCCGTCAGCGTGTTTCCGCCCTGCGATGGCCTGGCAAGCTGTCCAGGGTGTACTCTGCCCTTGCTCTGAGTTGGCTGGACTGGGCACCAGCCTCCCCGCGACCCTAATTAGGATGAAGCGGTTACAGAAAATGAACTGAATGAACTGTACTATGCCTCCCCTCCCCCCCCGCATCATACCTCGCCGCCCCAGGGAGGGCGCTCCACTATTTGAGAAGCACTGATCTAAGCAGAAAGCGACAAACAAACAAACAAACAAACCTCCACAATAATAATTTTTTAAAAAGTGTGTTCTTGGCTCTTTAGTGACATCTCTGGAATCTCAAACGCATGCATAGTGTTGTGTGTTTGCTTCTGTGTGCGTATGTCAGACAAAAAGAGTGTATGTTTTCTCCTCAGTATTCATAGTAAGCATATCAGGCTATCACCTTGCACATGGCCCCTGGCAGGCGTTATGTGTTTTTATTTTATTAACTGCACCAGTGCGTATCTACCAAAAAGGGCTGGGGTAGAATGGTGGGGAGAGAGAGGGAGAGAGTGGGGGGGTTAAAGAGGTAAAAAGAGGTGTGTTTGAAGAAGTGAGCAGATATGTGTGTGTGTGTGTGTGTGTGTGTGTGTGTGTGTGTGAGAGAGAGAGAGAGAGAGAGAGAGAGAGAGAGAGAGAGAATGAGGGGGTGAGAGATGAAGGAAGAAGGGGAGAATGAGGCCAGACGGAGGGAGGAGAGAGGAAGGAGGAGAGAGTTGACACACCAATAATAGTGCCCCCTTCCCCCACTGTCTCCCTGTTAAAGGAGAGAAAAATATAACTGTTAAAAATAGGAAGCAGCGTTCAAGAAAGCAGAATATGATGCGAGTGAGAGATGAAGTCCAGGAAAGAAGGAAAGAGTGAAAGTAGAGACAAGGAAGAGACAACTGTTGCCCATTGGGAGCGCTGCAGTTTTAGGCAATCTCGACAGTGCTAAATCTGTATATTATATCTACTGTGGGATGAAAGTAGAGAGGTTGTGGTAGGCTGTGAGAGTGAAGCTACAACTGTGTGTGTGTGTGTGTGTGTGTGTGTGTGTGTGTGTGTGTGTGTGTGTGTGTGTGAGAGAGAGAGAGAGAGAGAGAGAGAGAGAGCAGCATCCCTCTAGATTGTTGTTTTTTTTTTTAGCCTGATAGCATGTGACACTGAATGACACACACACACACACACACACACACACACACACACACACACACACACACACACACCCCACCACCAATAGCTTAAACTATGTGACTGTAATTTACTGTACACTGAAAAGGGTGCAAATTATTTTGCATTGGAGTAAAAAGAAATGGATCATCGATCTCTATAGTTTTCAACAATTCAATACACAACTCTTTGGTTATTTTTAAATGAGTTTAGTTGAAAATAAAGAATTTCATAATACAGTAAACAGATTTTTTGGGTCAAACTTCTGTAAAATTTAAAGAAAATTCTCAAGAGTAAATATGTAATAGTAAACTAAGATCTGGTTTTAACATTCCGCCTAATCCTAATTAGGGTTGAGGTGATCCTGGCGCCCATTCCAACCGACTTTGGGCGAGGGCAGAGTACACCCAGAACAGCTCGCCAGGCAATCGCAAGGAAGAAACACGCTGACAGCTATGCAGCTACTCTTGTCAAAAATCAGCAATGGTTCTTTTACATGAACTTCACACCACAGACAGTGAGAGACATGGCCGGCCTTTCATAACCCAGTTATCTGCACTGGGGTACTAACATTGAATTTTTATAAACTATTTAAATCGAACTACTGAGTTGTGTCTCAAATAATGCAGTGACTAAGAGTGACGAGAAATTTGCAAACGTGATAAATAATCAAAAGATTGTCCAAAACCAGGAATCACTGGGAGTGAAAAAAAAAACCCTTAAATAATTGTTTCTTTATTTTTTAATTATTGCGACTTACTTGTAGATAAAGAGGCTGTTTATGCTTTATCAACTTTCCTGACCTTTTTGATGGAGAATTAATTTGGAAAATGTAGCCTTAGATATGCTGTAGTTAGACACATAAAGCACACAACATTTAATGTTAATATTTATGTTTCTACACTCTCAGAAATCGAGATACCAGGATATGCCTGAAAGGGAACACATACTTGTCACTGGGGTACTACTGTACAGGGATCCCTCACGTTCCGCAGTTAATTGGGACCGAGATCCCCCTGGAACCACCGAATTCCGCAAAGTAGGATTATCCCCAGACTGACGTATACATACACATATATATATATATATCTATATATGTGTGTATATAACATCAATAAATACATATTCAATGCTATAAATGATTATAATAACAATTAAACATTCAAAAATAATGCATAAGATGTAAGTAAAATATAAACACACACACACACACACACACACACACACACACACACACACACACACACACACACACACACACACACACATATATACAGATGCATGTGCACGTAACATGTAAAAAGGTTTGATGGAAGATTTTGGGTTGGTTTTTTGTTTTGAGTCTGTTTAGGGTTTATTTTTTTGTTTGTTTGTTTGTTTTTTTTTCATAATTGGCCTTGTTTTGCAGCATTTTCCTTAACTTTTTCCTGTATACTTCCTTAGTTTCCTTATTTTTTAATTCGATTATTATTATTATTATTTTTTTAAATCCACGATGCACTGAAGCCGCATGAATTGAAGCGCGGACTATTGAGAGATTCCTGAAAACCCTTTTGAGAGACATATGTGTACACATCAGTGCTGGACCATTTTTGTATCTTATCAAATGAACCACCAACGACTAACTAAGTACCTAATACTAATAACTATAGTCAAATAGAACATGCATGTTTGGCTAGTTTTCTCTTAAAACCCCTCAAGAAAGCTACAGGAGCCCTTACGGTACAAAATCGTAAACAGGTGTGTATTTATTTCTTTATTTATCTCATTTTGTGCTATTTCTGCTCGTCAAAAGATGCACTACTGCTCTCTTAAAGAACAACACTGCGGTACGACAGGATTTTATCATTTCAAAACTGTTCCTGTACATACAGCCGTATTCTTATCTCGAACCTCTATTTTTGAGATTGTGGTCGATGCTCATCTCACAATAACTTTCAGTCTTCAACAAATAAGTGAGCATGGCTTTAATAAAATATCTGGGAGCCATTAGAGCTCCATTAGAATGCATAAGTGCCTAGATGCAAATATTTAATGAAAAGTGTGTTTGATTTATAATCTTATTTAGCAGCCAAGAGCTAGTAAATAATAATGAGACAAAAATGTTTCATGCTTAAAAGATATTATAAGGCTTAAATTACTACCACTACTACTACTGCTAATATTAATAATAATAATAATAATAATAATAATAATAATAATAATAATAAAAATATACCTCATCACTGAGTTGATGCTCATTTGCTGACACACACACACACACACACACACACACACACACACACATATATATAGACACATAGCTGACTTGCATGATGATGGGAAGCAATTAAAAACAATAGCAGATTATAATTATTAAATGCTCAGAGACCACTCAGTCTTGGACAGATAAAAAAAAAAACACATAATGTTTATCAGGTAATCTCAGACAAACTCACAGTGAAATACATGTTCATGTACAAATGTGGAAATTAGAACCTTGACAAAACATGAACTTGTTAAACAGATCATTAAACTAACAAAACAGGTGATACAAATTAAAGTGGAAACGAGAAAGGTGCTAAAAACACAAATCAAGGGCTATCAATTTAGGCAGTGCATATTTAACGCACTGCATATTATATTTATTGTAGGACTCAAAGTAAAGAGGTTGTGGAAGGCTGTGAGAGTGCTGCAACAACTTTGTGTGTGTGTGTGTGTGTGTGTGTGTGTGTGTGTGTGTGTGTGTGTGTGTGTCTGTGTGTGTCTGTGTGTGTGCGAGAGAGAGAGAGAGAGAGAGAGAGAGAGAGAGAGGGAATGATGGAGAGAGACAATGATAGAGAGAGAGGGGGGTGCATGGGTGCATGGGGAAGAGATGGTGTGGTGTTCTGTATATTCCCCTGAGCCATGCTGCAGAGTTGAACGTCTGATTGACTCCAATCGCACTAATATGTCCTGACAGCACGCAAGCAGTTACCATGTCTCCCTTCAAGCCCATAATGCACTTTTTTGTGAGCGAGAGGAGTCAGAGAAAAGAGAGGAGCAGAGAAAAGCCCTCTCATCCCCACTGCTCCCAACACACACACACACACACACACACACACACACACACACACACACACACACACACACACACACACACACACACACACACACACACACACTCTTTGATTCACTCCAGAAAGGACGAGTAGAGAGGGAGTAGACTTTTGACTGGGGGAGCGGTTTTCACAAACACGGACCTATGGGAAAAGATAAACTAAAATAAAAATAAAAAATCAATAGGGTAAAATATTCACTCACAGATTCAATCACACTCACTTATTCACACTCAATCACACTCATTCACACTCTAACTCACTTAATCACCCTTACACACATTCACTCCTTCACACTCAAGTCTACAATCACTCATTTTCACTCTCACACACACTTTTTCTTCTTTTCCTTTCGGCTGTTCCCTTCAGGGGTCACCACAGCAAATGATCCGCCTCCATCTCACCCTTTCCTCTGCATCTTCTACTCTTACTCGAACTACCTTCATGTCCTCCTTCACCACACCCATAAATCTTCTCTTTGGTCTTCCTCTGGGCCTTCTGCCTGGTAGTTCCAACCTCAGCATCCTACGACCAATATATTCACTATCCCTCCTCTGTACATGTCCAAACCATCTCAATCTAGCCTCTCTGACTTTGTCTCCAAAACATCATGCACATGCTGTCCCTCTGCTGTACTCATTCCTAATCCTATCCATCCTCGTTACTCCCAAAGAGAACCTCAACATTTTCATCTCTACTACCTCCAGTTCTGCCTCCTGTCTTTTCCCCAGGGCCACTGTTTCTAAACCGTACAAAAACGCTGGCCTCATCATCGTCTTGTACACTTTTCCTTTCATTCTTGCCAATACTCTCCTATCACACATCACACCGGACACTTTTCTCCATCCATTCCAACCTGCCTGCACACGCTTTTTCACTTCTTTTCCACACTCTCCATTGCTCTGGATTGTTGAGCCTAACTACTTAAAATCCTCCACCTTCTTTATCTCTGCCCCCTGTAACCCCACCGTTCTTCTTGGGTCCTTGTCATTCACACACATGTATTCTGTCTTACTGAGGCTAACCTTCATTCCTCTCCTTTCCAGGGCATACCTCCACCTCTCTAGATTTTCCTGCACTTGTTGTCTGCTCTCACTACAGATCACAATGTCATCTGCAAGCATCATAGTCCATGGAGATTCTTGTCTAACCTCGTCTGTCAGCCTGTCCATCACCATAACAAACAAGAAGGGGCTGAGAGCTGACCCTTGATGCAGTCCCATCTCCACCTTGAACTCTTCTGTCACGCCAACAGCACACCTCACCACTGTCTTCCATCTTTTATACATGTCCAGCATCACTCTAACATACTTCTCTGCCACTCCAGACTTCCTCATGCAATTCTACAGTTCCTCTCTCAGCACCCTGTCATATGTTTTCTCCAGATCCACAAAGGCACAATGCAGCTCCCTCTGACCTTCTCTGTACTTCTCTATCAACATCCTCAAAGCAAACACTGTGGTGCTCTTTCTTGGCATGAAACCAAACTGTTGTTCACAAATGCTGACATCTGCCCTTAGTCTAGCTTCCACTATTCTTTCCCATAGCTTCATCATATGGCTCATCAACTTTATCCCTCTGTAGTTGCCACAACTCTGCACATCTCCCTTGTTCTTAAAAATGGGCACAAGCACACTTCTCCTACATTCCTCCGACATCTGCTCACTTTCTAAGACCTTGTTGAATATTCTTGTCAGAAAATCTACTGATACCTCCCCTAGACACTTCCATACCTCCACCGGTATGTCATCAGGACCAACTGCCTTTCCATTCTTCATCCTCTTCAATGTCCTCCTCACTTCACCCTTACTAATCTTTGCTACTTCCTGGTCCTCAACGGTCACCCCCTTCTATGCTTATTTCTCTTTCATTTTCCTAATTTTTCAGCTCTTCCAAGTACTATTTCCATCTTCCCAGCACACTTCTGTCATCAGTCAACACATTTCCCTCTCTGTCCTTTATCACTCTAACTTGCTGCATGTCTTTCCCATCTCTATTTCTCTGTTGTGCCAATCTGTATAGATCATTTTCTCCCTCCTTATTGTCCAACCTATCATACAAATCATCATATGCCCTCTGTTTGGCCTTTGACACCGCTACCTTCGCCTTATGCTGTGTCTCCCTGTACTCCTGTTCTCTCTCTTCAGTCCTCTCTATGTCCCACTTCTTAGCTAACCTCTTCCTTTGTACATACTCCTGCACTTCCTCATTCCACCACCAAGTCACCTTATCTACTTTCCTTTCAGAGGACACACTAAGTACTCTCCTACCTGTCTCCCTGATCACATTGGCTGTGGTTGTCCAGTCATCTGGAAGCACTTCCTGACTACCCAAAGCCTGTTTCAACTCCTCTTTGAAGACAACACAACACTATTCCTTTTTCAGCTTCCACCACTTTGTCTTCTGCTCTGCCTTTGCCTTCTTCACCTTCCTCACCATCAGCGTCATCGTGCACACCACCATCCTATGCTTTTTTGCAACATTCTCACCCACTACTACTTTGCAGTCACTGACGTCCTTTACATTGCCTACACAAGATGTAGTCTACCTGTGTGCTCCTACCTCAGCTTTCATAAGTCACCCTATGCTCCTGTCTCTTCTGGAAGAAAGTATTCACCACAGCCATTTCCATCCTTTTTGTAAAATCTATCAACATCTGTCCTTCTGTGTTCCTGTCCTGGATACCAAACCTGCCCATCACTTCCTTGTCCCCACTGTTGCCTGCACCAACATGTCCATTGAAGTCTGCACCAATGACCACTCTTCCACCTCTGGGGGTACCCTGCATCACTTCATCTAACTCACTCCAGAATTTCTCCTCTTCTAGTTTACATCCTGCATGTGGGGCATAAGCACCAACAACATTGAACATTCCGCCTTCAATTTCTAACTTGAGACTCATCACTCTGTCTGACAATCTTTTCACTTATAGGACATTCCTGACCAACCCCTCTTTCAAAATAACTCCTTCTCCATTTCTCTTCCCATCCACACCATGATAAAACAGCTTAAACCCTGCTCCTAAGCTTGTAGCCTTGCTACCTTTCCACCTGGTCTCCTGAACACACAGTATGTCCACCTTCCTCCTCTGCATCATGTCAGCCAGCTCTCTAGCTTTTTCTTTCATAGTTCCAACATTCAACGTCCCTACTCTCAGTCCTAGACTCACGCCTTTCCTCTTCTCTCTTTGCCTATGGACACGCCTCTCGCTTCGCTTCCTTCGACCAACAGTAGTCCAATTTCCACCAGCACTCTGTTGGTTCACAGCACTGGTGGTGGTCGTTGTTAACCCAGGCCTCGACCGATCCGGTATGAATTTCGTTTTGATCATTTGCATGAGAATTTTGGCACAAGTTTTACGCCGGATGCCCTTCCTGTCGCAAACCTCTGCATTTATCCGGGCTTGGGACCGGCGTGAGGGTGAACACTGGCTTGTTCTCCCCGTCACGGCTGCATTGCTCTCACACACACTAACTCACTTAATCTCACTGACGCACACAATCACGTGTTCACACTCACTCACTCTCAAACTCACTCACTCACTCACTCACTCACTCACTCACTCACTCACTCACACACTAACTCACTCACTCACACACTCACACACTCAATCACTCACTCACACACTCACTCACTCACACACTCACTCACTCACTCACTCTCACTCACTCACTCACTCACTCACTCACTCACTCACTCAATCACTCTCACATTCACTCAATCATAATCACTCACACACTCAATCTCACTCACTTATGTTCACACTTTTAGATTCTCATAAACGCTCACTCTTACACTCACCCAGTCATTCTCTTACATTTTCACACTCACTCAGTCTCACACTCTTACACATACTTCTTTATGCTCACATACTTATTTACTTACTCTCAGTCACTCTCAGGCACACTCACTTTCTCTCACACAAGCTGACTCACTCATGTAATCACTCATTCTCTCAAGCACACATTCACTCTCACAAGCATTCTACATTCACTCACACACACTCACACACTTTTCTAAACACTCCTTTACTCACACTCGCCCTCACTTACTATCCGAATACTCACTTCTATGCACACACTCCCACTCTCTCTCTCTCTCTCTCTCTCTCTCTCTCTCTCTCTCTCTCTCTCTCTCTCTCACACACACACACACACACACACACAGCCATTGACTCACACAAACTCACATACTTTTAGAAACACTCCTTTACTCACACTCACTCTCACTCACTTCTATGCACACATTCTCTCTCTCTCTCTCTCTCTCTCTCTCTCTCTCTCTCTCACAAACACACACACACACACACACACACACACACACACACACACACACACACACACACACACACACACACACACACAAACACACACTCACTCACTTATCGAGTCACTTGCCCATCTTTTCTTTTCATGAGGCATAGAGGCCTGACCAGCTTTAATCCTATTCCTCTCCAGACGAGAGACACGCCTGCAGATGGGAGAGGAGGGTCTGCTTCCCCCTAACACGGCCTCCAAAAATCCTGTTCTTAACACATGAACGAGCACCTTGAATTATTCACCCTTTTCAATATTTCACATGGCTCCTCTTTTTCTCCCTGATCCATGTTTGTTGCACTAGCCTAATGCAATTTTCATGACAAAAAATGCTTTTGTCCTACTTTGAAGCATGGTCCGAGCTGGGGCGGTGTACTGGGGTACCGCTATAGCCCTGAGCTGGAGGATTTTGAGGGGGGGAAGCATCGAGTCATAGAATGAGGATGGGTGGTGAGGTTAAGCCTGGCTAAACCAAAATTCACCCCCAGAACATGCACAGTGAAGACAAGACATGTGGACAGATGAAGTGGGAAAATGATTATAGATGCAAAAATATTATCTTGGCTAAAAACTTTAAGAACAAATAAGATTTCGCTCTGATGCGAGATCTGTGCGCATATTTTAAATCTGGAATTCACATTAATGGTGTTTTTAAAATGTAAACACATCATACACATACTGCTCAAGTGCTGAAAGTTGTCAGATACATGGATGCCAAGAAAAACCGAGCTAATTACTACAGCTAACACATTCGCTGACTAGCATAGAGACGTGCGATCTTTTACACGGATAAAGGAAAGGAAGAGCAGAAAAAAGCCAAAACGTCAAGAATTACAACATTTTCAACAAAGTACTGTTAAACAGACTTTCTGGATAAAAATCACAAAATTTGTCACAAAAAGTAGCTATTTATTTAAAATCACCTCAAAATAAATAAACAAAAAATTTAAATAAAAGTTAAAGTAAATAAAGTACAGCTTTCTGCATCCTTTCTGGATTTTTTTTTTTTTTTTTGCCTTAAGTATTTGCACCCTTAAAATACAGAGTTGGCTGAGGCATTAACCACGACCTTCTTATGGAAATATTATATAAATACAGAAGATAAGCTGTTACTTTTCTTAATCTAAGTTATTTTTTATGATTTACAATGGGACAAAGTATTTCATATTTATTGGGAATGTATATTAAATCTATATACTTCTTTTGTTCATATAGATATAGATTTTATATTTGATTTTTATTTGTAATAATAAAATATTCATTTTTGTTGTTTATTTTTCTTATAAAAGTAGTTGCATGTAAAGAAGCATTCTGTTGTATTGACAATTGGACATTGTAATGAATTTGTGTGTACACGTGTGTGTGTGTGTGTGTGGGGTGGGGGTGGAGGTGGGGGGCTGCTGGACATACTGGCTTCTACCCAGCATGCCGAGTGCACTGGTCTCCCCACTGTTACTCTGTGTGTGCAGGCTGCTGCCCCCAACCCCCTTCATACAACCCTGCCCAAAACACAGCACACTTGGCTCGCCATGTGGCTGACTATTCTCCGAACACACACACACACACACACACACACACACACACACACACACACACACACACACACACACACACACACACACATAAGTAAGCTATGATTAAACTTTAAGGTGAATTATGGCAGCAGAGGCTGAGATGCAGGCTTTCAGCAGCGCAGCTCTGCAGCAGCATAGCTAATGAAACATTTATGTCTCGAGAGCCACAAGCTTTTTTTTGCTTCCGTTTTTATTATTAGTGTGTCTAGTTAAGGCCTTTCATTTCACTACTTCAGTTCACCAGGTCAACTTGATACACACATGTTTATAAAGGCCTATTCAAGCCTTAATAATCAGTGGTTAATTATTTGCTTCAACTGTTGCCAGAGTTTCATGCTGCCACAAAACAATGTTTAAAATTTAAGTATAATGATCCAAAATACACTGAGATGATTACATGAACCATAGTACACTGTCCATTATTTCTGTCCACATTAACACAAATATTTCCTTTACTGTAGCAATAACATATAAATAATATGCCTTAAAATAAAGAATGTACTAAAACAGAAGGAAACACAGCCAAGCAGAACCCTGTGTGTTTTTTGAAGTGTATTTGTTACATGGCAGTCAATCATTTCTAACTTTATATGTTTAATAATTTTTACATGATGTTTTCTCACTTAAAGCCTTGTTTAGGGCGCTGTCCCGGGTCCTCGGCGTGCACTTGGTGCAGGGCCTCCCCATGCCTCCTGCCCAAAGCACAGTTGCAGGTGCATTTGGAGCCGGAGCCACGCGCAGTATGTCCATGCTCTGCGCCAAGCATGTCCATATGCCTCTCCAGCTGACTCTTCATCTCCATTGCCCCTTGACCCCAACGTACAGCGACATCCACTTTCAAAACAGCCATCCAGTAAAACAACACACACACACACACACACACACACACACACACACACACACACACACACACACACACACACACACACACACACACACATGCGTTTGGACTTGAATGTTCCTGCAAGCCTATAGAGGCTCACCAAAGATTATAATCATGTAGCTGCATTAGTCATGTAATGAAAATTTGATACAGCAGAACTTTGAGGGAGACAGATTTGCAATTTAGTTATCGAAGAAGAAATGCTGGCTTTCAACCACAAGTCATCATCACAGACAAGTGCTTCAGATAGTGTTTTAGTTTCCTAAAGCAGCTCTGGTTTAAGTGGTTTGGTTATAAAATGAAACCTCCTTCAGGACAGAGAATTATTTTGTCATGTGGACTTAAAACAACAAGTTTTTTTCAAACACTGACAATCACAGTGACACCATGAGCAGGCATATTCTGATTGTGTAGGTGTTCTCTATGCACTGACAGCATGTGTCAAGTTTAATTTTGGTTCATTTTATTATAATACCATCATTTCACCCCGCTATGATTCACTCTGTCCCGTCTTTTTCTTCTGAATGATATAATTTATAATTCATCCCACTTGAATATCATGAGCACTAATGTACAATGAGATTGATATTCCTTGATTGATATTCTTTAAGAATATTCATAACAATGCAAAATCAACATTTTTTTAAAAAGATGAATAAATTCTTTGCATAAATATTCATTCACGTGTGGACAGGGCCAAAAAACTGTTATTAATGATGATGTCTAATAAACTTAACAATAAAATGTTGCTTAAACATATTATGCACCAAGCGCCTTGCTCAAATAAGCCCCGTGCTCCGCCGTGCTTTAAAAATCATGAAAATATTTTGCTGTGTTCTCTTGGTAAATGTCCAACAAGATGAACCATTAGAAACTGCTACAGCAAAACTATGGCATGCTCTGAATGAATGGAGCGATGAGCCAGATATGGATCTATCAGAAAGTGATGATGAGTATTTTTCACCCGATTCTCCTGCTCACTAACTTCATACATCTAAAGACATTCCGGGCCATGTGCTTTTCAACTGCTAAGTGCAAAAGTTTGTGTTGATTGGTTCAAAGTGCCATGTGCTAAAGTTGACATTCATGTTGATTGGTTCGATTTTACATCGGGGGAAAATATTTAAATGAACAGCACTGGGAGGGAAAATTAAAGGGTCTTTTTAAAAATTATGCTGTTTTCTGATTATTTTCAGCTTTCATGTAAGTAATTTGGTTGATACCACAAAATCAATAACACAAATACCAGTAAAACTCTTTTATTGTTCTGTTATTATTCATGTTTTCCACCTCTATGGAAATAAACACTTACCATTCCACTCTGCTGGTAACATTTTAATAAGAGCCTACCTGCACCAATTTTTTAAGTGCCCTGGGTGCTTGTCACGTTGGATACGGTGTGTGTGTATTTGTTATTAGTCAAAGCTACAATGTACAATGCACCCACTCTGTGCAATACTGAACCGTTATGAGAAGCAGCCCCCACCACCTGACTTGTAAATTAAGTATCCCGTGTCTTGCAAAAGTATTCACTCCCTCTAGGCTATTTACCCGTTTTGGTAAATTACAACCTATAATTTAACTGTTTTTTTTTTTGTTGTTTGTTTGTTTGCTTGTTTGTTTGTTTGTTTGTTTGTTTGTTTGTTGTTGTTTTTTTTATCTGAATTTTACATGATGAATCTGCATAACATAGTTGAAGTTGGTGAAATGAAAAAGAGAATAATGTACTCTACAGTAGGCCCTCGATATTCACAGGGGTTTGGTTCTGGCCCCTCCCGCGAATGAAGATCATCCATGAATTCTGTACCCAGAAGTAAAACCCCATGTATAATATTACATGCATGAATGATCAACCAGAAGTAAAATACTATGTATCTATTACATGCGCTAAAATATGCTTCTTAACCAATTCTATAGACAGTCTTACTCATTAATACAGTATTAATGTAGTAAAATATAGTAATGATTCAGAAAAATCTTTTAATTTTGTAGTGATATTTATTAATAAAATATATAAACATTATAAAGCATACTTCATATCTATCTATCTATCTATCTACCTACCTACCTATATATATATATATATATATATATATATATATATATATATATATATATATATATATATATATATATATATACAGTATGTATGTGTTTTCATTTTGTATGTATAATATATTATCCAGTTAAGCTCTATGATGCCACTCAAACGCCAGCTAAGCGCCGTCTCTTCTGAAGAAATAAGACTTTCTCCTAAAGAAACAACAGTTTCCTCTGAAGTGCCTGAACTTGAATTAAGTAATCTCATTTACTCCCTATAAACATAAACCGCACGCTCACCTCAATTAAAGTGCACGTCTTAAGTCCTTCCCCTTTGAATGTGAGGCATTTATTGTCGGTGAAACACGGAGCTTGACCTTGCACACCTAAAAGATCATAAGTCCAGATAAGCCACTCTTCATCTCATAAACTCTGTTTGTCACCTGCAACAAATGTGTGAGTTAATCCTCTAGTGCAGATGTAAGCATGCTTGTGTTTATTGAGAGTAGATGAGAATAGTGAATTCAGGTGTGAGCCATGGAATAGCTCAGCCATGCCCCTCAGCCGGAGTGAACAGTTAGAGTTAGAGAACACAGCCGTCAAAATCAAAGTCCCCCAAAACACAGACCATAACAAAAAAACATAAAAGAACATGAAATGTAATAAATTGGATGAACAAAACAAAATGATAAACATGCTACACCACAGTACATAAAATCACACACACACACAAACATTCTAAACATTAACTTTTGTACTGTACTGGAATAATGATTGAAAAAGACTTTAATACTACAGTACTTTCAGATGATTAGTTCTCTTCAAGCACTTCAGAGGAAACTCTCGTTTCTTCAGGAGAAAGGCTGATTTCTTCAGAAGAGACATCCAACGTCATTACCTTTTCTAGCGGCAACATACAGCTTAACTGGTAATTAAAACATACTGAAAAAAGAGGCTCATTGAAAACTTGTGCACGAATGAGGGATAAGGGGCATTACATCATCTCAATCAATCAGCAGGAAGGAGGACCGCCATTGACTGAATTTGAGTGACTTGTCAGTTGCTTGGCAGTCCACGAATACTCAAACAGTGAGTGAAAAACCGCAAATAGTCAAGGGCCTACTGTATACGTAAAAATAATTTTTCTCACCCAAAATCTAAAAATTGGCATGTGCATATGTATATAACTTCTAATGTTAGACTTACATATAGATAAAATATGTATGTAGATTCCGTATGCAAATTTAAAATATATATATTTGTCATTTCTCTTAATATTTCTATCAAGACTTATCTCTTACTTATATGGAGGAAATGTGTGCACACAAGTTCCTCTGGGATCAATAAAGTATTCTGGTGATTCTTATTCTGGTTTCCCCCTTTGCTATGAATCTCCCAAAAGTTTTGTTGAAACCAATTACCTTCAGAAGTAACATGATTAGTAAAATGAAGTCCATCCCTGTGAGATCTAAGTGTCACATGATATGTCAGTATTAACACACTTTTACTTAAAGGCCCCAGGGGCTGCAACACCACTAAACAAGAAGCATCGCACCATAAAGACCAAGAAACTCTCCACAGAAGTCAGAGACAAAGTTGTTGAGAGCTGCAAGTCAGGGTTGGGTTATAAAAATATCCTAATCTTTGATGGGATATTTGACCTTTAGCACTATCAAATCCATCATCTTCAAATGGAAAGAACATGGCACCACAACCAACTTTTCAAGAGAGGGCCGCCAACCAAAACTCACAGACCGGGTAAGGAGGGAATTAATCAGAGAGGCAGCACAGAGACCAAAGGTAACCCTGATGTCCCGCAGCAGAGACTGGTGTATCTGTACATGGGACCACTATAAGCTGTACACGCCATAGAGTCAGGCTGAAATGGCCAGAAAAAAAGCCTTATTTTGGTGTTAAAATTAAGAAGTATTGAGTTTACCAAAAGCATGTGGGCAACTCTCCAACTGTATTGAGGAAGGTGCCCTGGACAGACTAAATGAACAGTCTAAAATAGGACTTTTCACCCACCAAAGAAAATGCTACCTGTGCAAACTCAACACATCCAATCACCCTAGAACACAGCATCATGCTGTGGGGATATATTTCAGCAACACAGACAGGAAAACTAATTCGAATCGAGGAAAAGATGAATGGTGTTAAATGCAGGGATAGTCTTGAGCAAAACCTTATTCATTGTTCATTTAATTTGAGACTGGAACGGAGGATCACCTTCTAGTTGTACAATGACCCAAAGCATACTGCCCAAACAACACTCGAGTGGTTTAAGAGGATACATTTAAATGTGTTGGAAAGGACTAGACAAAGCCCAGACGTCAATCCCAAACCTGTACCTCTTGTCAAACATGAGGATTGCCGTTCCCATATTAACAATATGCCTTAAAATAAAGGATGTAATACTAAACAGGAAGAAAGATGGCCAGCATCCAAAATGAAGGTGCTGAAAAAGTTTGCTTTGAGGAATAGGCAAAAATCCCAGTGACTTGATGTGGCAAGCTCATAGATACTTATCCAAAGCAGCTAGCAACTGTAATTGCCTCAAAAGGTTGCCCTACAAAATACTGACATTAGACGGGTGAATAGTTATGTACGCCAAAGTTTTCTGATATTTTGCCCTATTTACTGTGTAAGTGAAATGATGCAAACCTTCAAACAATCCATTAAACATGAAAAAACTTGAAAAATGCCTGGGGCGTGAATATTTTTTTCATAAACTGAATTAATCCCAGAAATGATTGTTTCTGCATTTAACCCATCCAATGTGAGCACACACACACACACACACACACACACACACACACACACACACACACACACACACACACACACACACACACAGTCATTCACTCACACACACACTCACTTATCGAGTCACTTGCCCATCTTTTCTTTTCATGAGGCATAGAGGCAGTGAATACACACACTAGGAGCAATGGGACTGACACACACATTGGGTTACCAAGAGAGCAGTTCAGGGTGAGGTGCCTTGCTCAAGACCACTTTATTCCTGTAGAGAAAGCAACGCTGCAGCTCACTCCCCCACTGCCACACATTTTCCCTGCTGCTTCGGGTCCCAAAGCTGCTTTACTATCCATTAGGCTATGGCTGCTCCCACAAACATTTGCAAGGCACTATATGTGTTAAGCAACTAGACAAAACACACACACACACACACACACACACACACACACACACCACACACACACACACACACACACTCTCTCTCACTCTCTCACAAACACACACACACACACACACACACACACACACACACTCACACACACACACACGCAACAACAAAAAAAAAACCAACAACACAGGATCGAACTATTTTACATCAACAAAATAACATTTACTGAATTTTTTTAGTCTTAACTTGTCCACGTGTACTTGGTTCTTACAGAATCAATTACTGACTTTTATTTATTGATCAATTGTTTATTTTATTTGAATTTTACTTGGGTTTCTACAGACTTGCCCCAAACAATATTTTGTTGTGTCTGCACAGTGATACTAAAGATATCACACCTGACCTTATTTAATCTGATTGTATTAAGTACTTTGACCCCTTTGTACCCTGTAATTTATGGTATACTAGCTGTACGTAAACATCTCAGAAACATGACAGTAGGTAGACTAATGTCTTTAAAGTCTGTGAATGTGTGTTCATGTCATCTTCAGACGGACCAGCAACCCATTTATGTAGTTGTCCCTATTCCATGGTTATACACCAGATCCACCCAGACCCTGATCCTGATTTGAGTTTTTGAAGACAAAGCAGTTTTTTTTTTCATTATAATGTGAGCAGCCAGTTTAATTTAAAGGATAACTGTTCTATGTTCTTTAAAAGCCCAATAGTAAAAGATTACCTTTCAAGCTCCAAACTGTAGCTTTCATTCTACTCCTTTTCTACTGCACAGCCAAAAAAAAAGTTGCATACTCTAATATTTTATGGAGTGCATTTAGCCTTGATCACAGCAGATAGCCACTATGGCATTGTTGCTTCAGTTGGTTGGGTCGAGGCTCACCAACAGTCAGCTGTTGATTTGAATGTACTGAACGAGCAGGTTATCACATCAATGGATTTTTCTTTCCTGAATAATGAAAGACTGGGGCAGTGGTGACCTAGTGATATGGTGCTGGATTACTGATCTCAAGGTTGGGGGTTCAAGCACACTATCAGCTATCAGTTGTCACTGCTGCCCCTCCAGTACAGCTAACTGAGTTATCAAAGGCTGGCAATGTCTCTCACTGTCTATGGGGAAATGATGTAAAAGAACCATTGCTGACTTTTGTCGAGAGTAGCTGCATAGCAGTCAGCGTGCTTCTGCCTGCAATGGCCTGGTGATCCCCGCACCCCGAATTAGGATTAACTGGTTCAGAGAATGAATGAATGAATGAAAGAGTGGTTCAGGGAATATGAGGAATCATTTTCACATATGTACTGGCATCCCAGACTCCTGTGAAAGTCCACCTTAGTGAAAGTTTTTGGATGTGCTGGAGAAGACTCTCTGGAGTGGATACATTTTTCCTTCATCAATTCAACATGGTAGTGAAAAATGAACCCAACACTGGGTGGAAATAAATGTGATGTTTGTTGAAATAATGGCATGATGATTATGTGCTGCAAACAAGGATAAAGGTAGAACAACAACATATTGGTGTGTGTGACGTTCTGGGACACAGTTTTTAAGCAATTTCAGTTCTGAGAGAGACAGAAATCTGTATACCCATCCTCATTAGCCAAACGGCATTGGTCCATTATCTGTTTTATGGTGTCCATTTTTTAAAAATTATTCCATGAGTTTATGCTTTTTGTGGATGATGTTGTCCTTTTGGCTTCATCAATCCAGGGCCTCCAGCTCTCAATGGAGAGATTTGCAGTTGAGTGTGAAGCGACCGGGGTGAGAATCAGCACCTCCAAGTCCGAGGCCATGGTTCTCAGCCAGGAAAGGGTGGAATGCACCCACTGGGTCTGGAATGAGGTCCTGCTTCCCAAGTGGAAGAGTTCAAGTATCTCGTTGTCTTGTTCACAAATGAGGGAAGGATGGAGTGGGAAATTGACAGGCGGATCGCTGCAGCTTCTGCTGTGAAGCAGAGTTGTACCGGTCCTTCGTGGTGAAGAGGGAGCTGAGCCACAAGGCAAAGTTCTCAATTTACCAGTCAATCTATGTTCCAACCCTAACCTATGGTCACGAGATTTGAGTAGTGACCGAAAGATCAATATCACAGATACTAGCGGCTGAAATGAGTTTCCTTCACAGATTGGTGGGATCTCCCTTAGCAATGAGGTGAGAAGCTCAGCTATCTGGGGACTCGGAATACAACCACTGCTTCTCCAGGTTGAGAGGAGAGTAGCTTGGGCATCTGGTTAGAATGCCTCCTGAATGCCTCCCTGGTGTGGTGTTTTGGGCATGTCCAACCAGGAAGAGACCCTGGGGTTGACCTAGAACTATGTCTCTCGGTTGATCTGGGAACGCCTCAGTGACCCACCGGAAGAGCTGGAGGAAGTGACTGGGGAGAGAGAATTCTGGATCTCACTGTTTAGGTTACTGCCCACACAACAAGTCCTCTATCTAAGTGGAAGATATTGATGATGGTTGTGAGTGAAGATGAAGAGGTTAGTGCAGGGGTGTCCAACCCCATCTCAAGACTTTGGCTACAACCTTAATCATGCACAACTAACCACCTGATTATTGCCTTGTTAGATTTAGGTATGGGATAGAACATGTAGGGAGGAGATCTCCAGGAACATGGTTGAGACCCCAGGGTTAGTGGAAGAACTGGATCACTTAATTTAATTTAATTGTGAAAAGTCTTGTGTTTACAATGTGCACTACTGATGAGCTGTTGTGCATTAATACTGCAGCAGATTAATATTTAACTCTGTGAAATGGAATATGGAAAATAACAGTGCCTTGTTCGCCCTCATGAGAGAAGCTAAGTAAGTTACATTCTGCTGAATTATCAATTGTGCAAAAGACAGAGGGGTTTTCACTTACACACACACACACACACACACACACACACACACACACACACACACACACACACACACACACACACACACACACACACACACACACACACACACACACACACACACACACACACACACACACACACTCTCATGTGTCAATACTGTATTGATAATTAGTACCGCCTCCAATTTTATTGTGCACTGAGACCATGAGACCAGGGCAGTGGTGGCCTGGTGGTAAAAGGTGCTGGATCGCTCATCCTAAGGTTAGGTGTTCGAGTCTCACTCTCTACTGCCCCCCCTGCAGCTAAGTGGGTGATCAAAGACCGGTCAGGTATCTCACTGTCTATGGTGAGAGGCATGTAAAATAACCATTGCTGATTTTTGTAAGGAGTAGCTGCATAGCCGTCAGCGTGTTTCTGCCCCTTGGTAAAGGGTTGTGTCAGGAAGGTCATCCGGCCTAAAAACTATGCCAAATCAAACATGCGATGATTCGTTGTGGCGACTCCTGGAATAAAGGGAACAGCCGAAAGGAAAAGAAGAACACTGAGACCATGAGACCACAGTCCCTCCCACATGCTTCCTATTGGATAATCAGACAATGATGAATTCACAGGTGTCTTGAAATTAAGTAATACAGGTACACACTAAGCAAGTGTACATCAATCTTTCATATCATACATGTTTTCCCTTTCAGTGACGTTATATAGTGTAGTTTTTAGGTGTGTTAAACAAATGCTATGACTAAAATGGCTAAAAATGTTGTCACCTCTGCGCACATTATTGCTGGACATAAATGGTGCTGCTGCTGGTGCGTAGGTTACGTGTTCCTTTTGCTGAAGTTAAATACATCACCTAAGCAGCAGTTAAGTGCTGCCTTTGTGCACACAGCAAACAAATTGTCTCTGATCAGCACTTAGCTTGTCTTTACCACTGTCACAAACTGAACATGTTTGTTTAAAGAGAAGATTTAAAGATGCCAAGCTGCACTTGCTTTACCCTTTTTTTTTTAAACAGCATTTTAACTTGTGTTTGCACTGCAAACAAGTGCACCGCGTGAGTGTGCTTTGTGACACTTGGCAAACACCATCATCTGTTGTTTGAAATCGGTCCACGCGAGGAGCTGCGAGACAAAGCCTGGTTGAGCAAGCAATCGACTGTCTAGACCTCTTTTACAAAGACTGGCCCCTTTACAAAAGCAAGTCACAACTTTTTTTTTTTGTTTGTTTGGCACGCCAGGCTGGTAGGCCAGCAGAGGGGTCTGCATGAGAACGAAGATGAAGAGAGGTGCCAAAAACACGCCACGCTGACAGCCATCACATCCGTGCATGGCCAAGATTATTACTGAATTTAGTCAATAATGTGAATAGAAAGCATTGTGTGGTTTCCAGCATGGGTAAGAAAAAAGAGTTCAGAGAAACTGTAGAAAATTACGAGTGTTTAAATATTACACAGTTGAAAGTCTACTTGAGTAAAAGACAAAACATATCAACATATCAACATGGATAAGTACTCAAAAGCAAAAGTATTTGGAGCTGATCAAAGAATAACATTTGCTATAACATTACATTTGTTTGTTATGCTAACTGAGGAACAGCTAGTGCTTAGCTACAACTGGAAATTAAGGATTAACGAATCACAATTATGCAATTATTATTCAAGTCTAGTCTACAGCCGAGCGTCTGGTGGCTGCACAGAGTTGTCACTCAAGGTCAAGTTCAATAGAAACTGTGACTGTTTCCTGGACTAAACATAAATGAAAAACACTCAGAGAGTTTGTTTTAATAATTTTATCAACATAAATTAACTTCATACTGAATATACAGCCTTTGATCTAAAGATTGTTAAATGTTAGCTCGCTTGCATGTAAAGAGCGCTTATTGTTAATGAAATCATTACTGATCAGGAGTTTAGTGTAATGTGTTTACCAAAAACATGGTTAAACCCAATGAGTATGTAGCATTAAATGAGTGAGACCTCCCAGATACAGTTTTATATATATATATATATATATATATATATATATATATATATATATATATATATATATATATATATATATATATATATATATATATATATATATATATATATATATATATATATATATATATATATATATATATATATATACCAACCTTGTCTAACTGGCATTGCAGGTATTTATACTGATAATATCGGCCTTATACAGAAATGTAGACATGAATTTAACCTGTTTGAAATTCTATACACTAACATTATGTATGTTCATGAAAATATATGCCCATGTATCTGAATTCTTTAATTATTATTTACAGACCCTCAATTAAACCCCTTATTAAATGTAATAAATTCTTTCCTTAGCATTGGCTATCTACCTAAATCCTTTAAAGTAGTAGTTATCAAACTTCTGATTAAAAAAACCTGATATCACTCCAAATCAGCCATCCAACTAGAGACCAATATCAAACCTCCCTTTTATCTCTAAAATCTTAGAAAAAGCTGTAATGCAGCAGTTATGTTCATATCTTTGTAGGAATAACATTCACAAAACGTATCAGTCACAATTTAGGCCTCATCATAGCACAAAGACAGCATTCGTCAAGGTAGTCAATGATCTACTGGTGTCCTCAGACCAGGGCTGTGTCTCCCTGCTCGTATTACTTGACCTTAGTTTAGCCTGTGACACTATTGATCACACAATTCTCCTAAACAGATTAGAAAATGTTCATGGAGTTAAGGACCTATTCTGGTTTAAATCTTATTTAACAATGTAAATTGTAAATTTCTCTGTATGTTCTAGTGTTAAGTTTGGTGTTCTACAAGGCTGTATCCTAGACCCATTGCTTTTCTCTATATACATGCTCCCTTTGGGTAATATCATTCGTGATCGTGGTATTAGCTTTCATTGGCATGCTGATGATGCACAGTTATATATTTCAGCAAAACCAAATGAGAGATATCAGCTTAATAATGTTAAAAAATGTGTAAAGGACATTAAACATTGGATGCTTACTAACTTCCTTCTATTAAACTCTGATAAGACAGAAGTACTTGTACTTGGATCTCAGGCAGCTATAAATAAGGTTTCTGGTTATGTAGTAAGCTTGGATGGTGCTTCAGTCTCATCATGTGGAGCAGTAAAGGACTTCAGAGTGATTATTAGCACTGGTCTTTCATTTGAAGCTCATGTAGATAATATTATTCAAGTAGCTTTCTTTCATCTCAGGATTATTGCTAAAATAAGAAATATGATGTCAGTGCATGATGCAGAAAAACTTGTTCATGTATTTGATACTTTGAGATTAAATTACTAGATTAGAAGTTACTGTCTGGCTGTTCAAAAAGGTGTATAAACAAGCCCCAGTTAGTCCAGAATGCAGCAGCGAGAGTCCTTACTAGAGCCTGAAGACACAAGCACATCACCTTGATCTTATTTACACTGCACTGGCTCCCAGGTAAATTTTGAATCAAATATAAATTACTACTTTTAAGCTATAAAGCACTTAATAGTCTCACTCCACATTAACTTCATGATGTTCTTGTTGTTTATAAACCATCACTATAAACCATCGTTATAAACCCCCTTAGATCAAAAGGTACAAGATTCTTTGTGATACAGTGGAACCTCGGTCGCCAAACAATTCTTTAGTCGAACAAATCGGAGTTCGATCAAAAAATATGAGGAAAATATGCCTTGGTGTTTGAACAAATGATCAGAGTTCAAATGGAACAGAGCCGAGTGTGTTGAACGCTGCTCAGTGTACAGTATTTTGAACAGCCGTTGAGTGAGTGTCTCGTACTGCGTATTATGTTTATTCATGACATCATGGCTACTTTAACCCTTAACCCTGGGTCCTAAAAAAGCAGCAGCAATTCTACTGGAAAGGAAAAGAGAAAAGTCATGAGAACGTGAAGAATCAACTGCGATGAAGAGACAGAGAAGGGAAAACCGGCTACGCCCTATCAAAGCAATAACCCATCCCTCTTCTCTTCCTCCCTATCCATCCCATAGGCTGACACATCACAACCAGAAATGTATGTAAACAAATGTAATACAGTACATAATTAGGTTAAATATTACATATTATTATTATGTTTTACTCTTTTGTACATTAATGTATGTATTGTATATTCATATATTTCATAAATACACCTCGTTTTCAAATTATACACAACTGAATTGATGGCAGTAGACATTCATCTGAACGCATTAATTGAGTTTTAACTATTTCTTATGGGAAATATCGTTTCACTCTTCAAACAAATCAGTAATCGACCATATCTTTGGAACGAATTGTGCTTGACCATCGAGGTCCCAATGTATCTCTATTAATGACAACTACTGCAAGGGGCAGAGCTTTCGCTTACAAAGCCCCACAGTTATGGAATAACATTCCAGTTAATGTTCGGAACCAAGATACAGTCTCCATTTTTAAGATGAGGCTGAAAACTTAGTCAAGTATTTTGTTAATATCCTGTTATTAGGTAAAGGAGTAGATCTGAGGGTCTCAGGCACAGCATGGTCTGCTAAACTGTGATGCTGCTGCACCCTCATTCTACATGCTCACCTACTTCCGTTGACAGTGGGGTAGTGATTGCCCAATGTCACAGGGTTCCCTCATGTCTGTCTCCCTTCTAGTTCTTTTTCTTTTAGTTATGCTGACAGAACCAGTCATGCCGGAGTCCCTGCTTGCACTCAGAAATAATAAAATCTTCTACTGTATTTTCATTACAGTATTACTCTCTCTGCTTCATATATATATATATATATATATATATATATATATATATATATATATATATATGTGCGTGTGTGTGTGTGTATATATATTTTTATATCTTTTAATATTTTATATCTATATCTATATCTATCTATCTATCTATCTATCTATATATATATATATATATATATATATATATATATATATATATATATATATATATATATATATATATATACATATACACACACACACACACACACACACACATATATATATATATATATATATATATATATATATATATATATATATATATATTAAAAATATTTTATATACATACACACACACACACACACACACACACACACACACACACACACATACACACATATATATATATATATATATATATATATATATTTTTTTTTTTTTTTTTTTTTTTATGTACACATGCTTCTAGGATGCTGGTGATCCTGATTCTTCATCTTTCTGAGTTTTATGGTCTGTCCGGTGTGCTGATGCTGGCTGGAGTACTCATCTCAGAAGCCCCTCCCTGCTGATGAAGATCTATATGGACCCAAATGTACACTAACAGATTGTGAAGATAATTTTTCACTGCTGGTGATATAAACTCATTTCCCATAATTAATTCGGACTTACAGTTGTATAACCAATATTTTGGACTGAAATGAATTTCTTATACAGTATATGGTTTGTATGTTTATGGTTTCACCTAAATGAAGATGAGTTTTCCTTTGGGCCTGGTTCCTCGTTAAGTTGAGTTTTTTCTTGTCACTATTGCTGTGGGCTTGATCATTAGAGATGTGTAGGGTTTGCAGAAAATGTTTAAATTCTTTTATACTTCGTAAACTCCTACTTTTTCTGTGGAAAGCCACTTTCAACAATGTCCATTGTAAAAGTGTGATACAAATAAAACTGAATTGAATTGAATAAACATGCAAGGAGTTATATGTTATCACTGCCAGTGATCATAAATATGTCCTTATTAGTTAGATTTTATAGATGACGACAATCAATTACTTTTATTTCTTGTGAAAATCATCTTCTGGTGCTTTGATAGGTTTCCTCCAATAGTCCAAACACATGCACCTTAAATAAATTAGCCACTCTAAATTTACCTTAGGTATAAATATGAATGTGAATAATTGTTAATCTCTGTGTTCATCCTGTAACAGACTGGTGACCTGTTTTTTCACTTTATTCATGGTACTTACTGCTAAGTGGCATGTAACATCATTTCTGCAGTAATGATAAAGCACATTTGCACATGTTGTTTTAACCTGTGTGTGTGTGTGTTTGTGTGTGTGTGTATGTGTGTGTGTGTGTGTGTGTGTGTGTGTGTGTGTGTGTGTTTGCTCTTGTTACAAATCTGGTCAGAAACATTCGTGTAAGCAGAAGAAAGGAAAGCAGAGGAGGAAGATGATTTGACTTGTTTACCAATGTGCTGCTTGGCCACAGCTTGCTTCTAACTCTTCTGTGGATGCTATTCAAGGCCTCTTGAGGTTTCCCGGAGCCCTGGGGTGCAGCAGGAAAAACCAAAACACTCCTAACTAGGAGAAGTGCAGAGGTGAGCGTTCAGCACGCTTTCTGACCTCAAACAGCAGTAACAGTACATGCTTACACTCGGCTGGACGTGACAAGTCAAGCACAGAGATCAACACTGGAAGATATTAGGGAGGGAGACAGAGTGAATGGTGTTGTAGTTGATGATGATGATCCTGATGACGATAAAACAATGATTGGAATTATAATCATAGTTATATAGTTAATATTAATATTTATATTTATAAATTAATAAATTATGGTCGCCCAGCGATGGCCTGGCGAATTGTCCAGGGTGTACTCTGCCCTCGCCCGGAGTTGGGTGGGATGGGCGCCAGCCTCCCTGCAACCCTAATTAAGATTAAGCGGTTACAGAAAATGAAAAATGAATAAATTAGAGTACAGACATAATTGTGTACTGCAAAGAAAAAATATTCAAGATTTCAGTTTTATATCAAAATGAATCATTTAGCAGGAAATTAAAAAGTGTAGAACATAGATAGGTAGACACACACACACACACACACACACACACACACACACACACACATACCTATCTATCTATCTATCTATCTATCTATCTATCTATCTATCTATCTATATATATATATATTTACAGTAATCCCTTGCGACTTCATGCTTCAGTTTCTGCGACTTCAGTGCATCGCATTTTTTCAAAAATATTAATTGAAAAATAAAAAATAAGGAAATTAAGGAAAAATAAGGGAAAGTTAAAGAAAATGCAAGGACAATTATTCAAAAAAAAAAAAAAAACCCAAACAAACAAAAAACCAAAAGACAACCCAACAAAGCTCTACACAGCTTTATGTGGCGTGTGCATCTGGGTGTGTGTGTATTTATGTTTTATTTACATCTTATGCATTATTTTTGAATGTTTAATTGTAATTATAAGCATTTATAAATTGCGTTGAATATGCCTGTAGTATTGATATTATATACACATGTACGTATATATGTATACATCAGTCAGGTGTCATCACCGGCGGTCGCGCGGGGGTCTTGGTCCCCATTAACTGCGGAAAGTGAAGGATCCCTGTACTGTATATATATATATATATATATATATATATATATATATATATATATATATATATATATGATATGTTATATGATATGATATATGATATGTTATCACTGAGTCACTAAGTGAGTGGCCTGGCGAGCTGTTCAGGCTGACATAGGCACCATCCTCCCTAATTTGGATTAAGCGGTTTAGAAAATGAATGAGATTAATGTTATCATTGGATCAAAGGAATTTGAAGGGGAATGTAATGATCTAACTTTCTAAATAAAATGTTCATATTGCTCTTAGAACTCAGGTAAATTCACAGGTAATATATTATTAGCAGCAGTGTTGAAGTGTGTATTAATATTAGGAACACAATATTGCTAATTCCCAGGATAAATGCAAGAGGGACTGCGCGTGTGTCTGCCACTCAGGCTCAGAGTGTGCAGTGCCTAACAAGGGGTGAATAGTGCTGAGCCTGTGATGGCTTCATTACGCCAGCCTCTCTTACCTTCTGGAAAAAAAATTAAACCTTTAATGATGTCCGTTATGAGATGACACCTCCTCGGCACTTCTGCTTTAAATCAGAGATAATGAAGGCCCATTAATGAGGGCTTCAGTCAGAGCGCACCTGATCTGTCTCTACCCTCCTCCCTCTTCTGCCTCCCCCAAGCTAATAAATAGCACACGGCTGAGTCAGCACAGCATCTTCACCTGAGAGACAAGGTGCATTGCAAACACTGAAGCTCTTCATCTCTCTCTCTCTCTCTCTCTCTCTCTCTCTCTCTCTCTCTCTCTCTCTCTCTCCCTCTCTCTCACCCACCCCCCACACACATCTTTATGCATTGAATGAGACCTTTACACATAGAACAACAGACAATCAGAGCGATAGAAAGATAAACAGATGTAAAGAGACACACACACACACACACACACACACACTCACACATACACACACACACACACACACACACACACACACACACACACACACACACACACACACACACACACGTACGCACACATGCACGCATGCACACACACATACACACACACAGTCAGATACAGACAGAAAATGAGACAGAGGCAGACAGGAATACAGAAATAACAGCCAAGAAGGTAGACAGTGAGACAGACTGAAAGAAAGACACAGAGAGTCATGATTGACTACAGCTGCTACTGTTTCTGTTCTAATATTAAAGGGGTTTGTTTAATAGCACATACTCATTCATTCATTTTCTGAACTGCTTATTCATTCATTTTCTGAACTGCTTAATACTAATTAGGGTCGCAGCAAGGCTGGTGCCCATCTCAGCCAACTCTGGGGAGGGTGGGATACACTCTGGACAGCTCGCCAGGCCATTGCAGAACAGCACATAATGGACTGAGCAAACACACAGTAGAATGGAAAGCCCAGGTCAGGAATGTCTCTAAACAACTGCAGATTCTAAGACCATCAGTTTGAACATTTGGATGCAACTACAAGATAATCGGTGACGTGGCATTTTCTCTTCGACTTAAGTGAAATTGTTTGAATTGTCAGGAACAACTCAGGAACCACCAAGACACAAGAACACCAAGGGCGTAGGCTGGTCCGACCGTGTGTGTGTGTGGGGGGGGTTCACATCTTGGTTGACCGTAACGCGAGTTCCAGGGGCTAAAGGTCTAAGCCTTAAAGGATTATAGAGAAACACAAGAACAAATTGAACACCAGACTGTTTTAATTATATACATAATTTGGGTCATAATTAAAATTGGCGTAGAGGTCTTATAAATTATGTTATACAACACTAATGAATCTCAATGCACCACAGTTACACTACACACTACAATTTAACAAAGATGTATTTACAGTTCAATTACAAAAACAATTAAATCTATTTTACAACCTTTGCACTTCATAAACACTTTCACATAATCTTTCACATAATTTTAGCAATTTAATAAGTTATTTTACTAAGCACTTTGGGGGAACCAGGTATACTCGTGGGTAGAATTATAAACTATAAAAAATGTCTGTCTATACAGGGGTGAACTGCAATCAGTTATTATAGTTCAACCAAAAACATTCTCAAGTGTATTTCAAACTACATCTGCAAGTACATGTGCTAAATCTTCTTTCTTCTTCTTTTCCTTTCAGTTGTTCCCTTCAGGGGTCGCCACAGCAAATCATCTGCCTCCATCTCACCCTGCCCTCTGCATCTTCTACTCTTACTCCAACGACGTTCATGTCTTCCTGCACCATATCCATAAATCTCTTCTTTGGTCTTCCTCTAGGCCTTCTGCCTGGTTGTTCCAACCTCAGCATTCTACTGCCAATATACTCACTATCCCTCCTCTACACATGTCCAAACTATCTCAATCTAAAACAAGTTTAAAACTAAAATTTAAATTTGTAAATAAATTTACAAATTAAGCTAAAATTATTTAGCTATTCAAAGGCACAAACAAATACAGTCCGCCCTCTACTTACGAAAACCTCTGAATAAGAAAAATCCAGGTTACGAAAAACATTTTCCTAAATTTTTGTCCTCTGTATACAACAACTTCTTACAAAAGTGCCAAATGCACCATTCAAACATTAAAACGAGCCATTCAAACATTCAAACAATGTGTGTGTTGCTCTCTCATTGGCTGTCTCCCAATATCCTGCCCTGCTGGTCTCCCATTGGCCTCCCATTGGCCAGGAGGGAGCTGAATCTCCATAGTACTGCACCCATAAAGCTTGTTTGTCACACACGTAGAGGAGAGCTGTACTGTTGGTTCGAGAGTTTTGAGAGTGCTCTTTGAAGCTTAGTTTTTGTTTTTTAAGTAGTTCAATTCAGTAAATGTTTCATAAATGTGGCGTGCTATGCCAAATGTGGGCAAAACGCGGCTCATCCGGACCTCCAATCATCCAAGCAAACAGGTGAATGTTGAGTACTAACCAAGTGTGCAAAGCGCACTTGCCTGCTTGACAGATCGGAGGTCCAGACAAGCCGCGCACCGTCTCAAAAGCTCTGGCGTCGGCTACGGCGGAGTGCGCCATGGAGCATGCTGAGTGTGGGCGGTGTTGCAACCAACACCGGAGCCCCCGAGATGGGGCACGGCTCATCCGGATCTCCAATCCCTCAAGAAAACGAGTGACTGTTGAGTACTAAACAATTGTCCAAAGCGCACTTGCCTGTTTGACAGATAGGAAGTCCGGACAAGC
Source organism: Plotosus lineatus (assembly GCA_024760905.1). Taxonomy (NCBI): domain Eukaryota; kingdom Metazoa; phylum Chordata; class Actinopteri; order Siluriformes; family Plotosidae; genus Plotosus; species Plotosus lineatus. Next base: position 47,797,371 of record CM045733.1, read on the forward strand.
CGCGTTACGTCCCAAAAGTTCCGATGTCAGCCGCGACGCCTCCCACACTTGCCGGAGCGCATCACAAATGTTTAATAATGTTTGATATTAAAAATGTTAACATAAAAAATGTTCTGAATCTCTATAGTAGTGTACCCATGCCTGTTTGTCGCACACGTAAAGAAGAGTTGTACTGTTGGTTCGTGAATTTCTTGAGTTTATTTGAGAGGGCTCATCTTATAATCTTATAAAAATGGCTCATTGGTAATGATTATTGGTTTACATGACTAGACAACCAAGTGAAACAATAAGGAATGAAGAAAGTTTTTATGACCAATTTTAGCAGAGATGTGGTGCATTTGCCCTGACAGACACAGGACTACGTTCATAGTCAATCAGAGATGAAAGGAGGCAGGGGTTCTTTAACTATCTTTTGAGAGTGCAACTATCTTTTGAGCGGCTCATCCAGACTTCAGATCCCTCAAGGAAACAAGTTAATGTTGAGTCCGGACCTCTGATATGTCAAGCAGGTTAGTGCGCTTTGAATACCCCGTCTCAAATGCTCCAGCGTCGGCTGCGCGCTGCATGTCACAAATGTGTGTGTGTGTGTGTGTGTGTGTGTGTGTGTGTGTGTGTGTGTGTGTGTGAGAGAGAGAGAGAGAGAGAGAGAGCGAGAGAGACACTGTGTGTGTATGTGTGTGTGTGTGTGAGAGAGAGAGAGAGAGAGAGAGAGAGAGCCAGTGTTTTGTGTGTGGGTGTGTGTGTGGGTGTGGGTGGGTGTGTGTGTGTGTGTGTGTGTGTGTGTGTATGTGCGTTAATAAAAATATTTAATAATGGTTTAATTAATAAATATGTTAATAAAATGGCTTAATATGTTAATAAAATGTTTAAATGGTTTAATGAATAATTTTCTTTTACTTTTTATACATATTTCATACAAAATTGGTGTACTTTTATAAATTTTAAAGGGGTTATGGGGTGGTTTTGGGAGCCTTGGAACGAATCACGTGTTTTACATGTAAAATGCACCTCTACTTACGAAAACTCCAGGTTACGAAAAATGCTCTGAAACGGATTAATTTCGTAAGTAGAGGGCCGACTGTATTAATACATATATTATAGTACAAAGACATACCATTAATTTTATAAAAGTACTGACCATTAGGCTACAGCTACAGGCTGGATGGCTTATGATTATTTTAGCCATTCATTCTCTATGCGTCAATGTTTGTGTTCTAACACATGTGCAGGAACCGGAAGCGGTACTAACAAACTGTACTTTATTCTCACGCTCGCACTTTGTTTGATTGACAGTGTTCAGCTATTATTGCTTACTCTGAGGCACTCCACCGAAAGTAGGCACTTGTCATTGATTGTTGATTGGTCAGCTCGGGCTTGCACATGCCCCAGTGTCCGTTACACGTTAACATCCGGTGTTAACTTCCGGTTTCCGGTTTACTGCACGCTGAATTTATCTCCGACTTTCTCTTCAATAACAGTCAGTGAATTTATTTATAAGACTGTGAATACACATCATTTCTTGTCCAGCAGAACTCAAATCCTGCTGTGGGGGGGTGCATGTGCAGCCTGTGCACCCCCCCAGCCTACGCCCTGGAACACCATAAACTGGATGATGTTGGAACACCAGGGTCACCCTTTAGAATCAAGTGAGTTTTATATCTCCATGGTCTGAAGTGCTGCAACTAACTGGGTGATCAGAAGAAAGCAATGTCCCTCACTGTGTTTCTCTACGTGCTATGGCCTGTCGAGCTTTTCAGGGTGTACTCTGCCCTCACCCAGAGTCCCTGTTACCCTAAATAGAATTAAGTAGTTCAGAAAATGAATGAATGTAAAATTACCCAATGGCCGCAAGCAAATCAAAACTAGTTATGGAATGGCAAGAGCAGGTAAACGTTAATCTTTTGAAATGGCCTTCCAAAAGTTCTGACCTCAACCAGACATAACTCAAGCACAGATAAACTAGAATTCTGTCAAAAATACAGGTGAGATATCGTCACGGTGACCACAACCAGCCATAGGAATCCCCTACTTTCCGTAGTTAATGGGGATCGACCCCCTCGTCTGATGTATACGTACATGTATGTGTATTTAATATTAATAAATACATATCCAACGCTATAAATGCTTATAATAACAATTAAACATTAAAAAATTAATATGTTGTAAATGAAATATAAATACACACACATACAGATACGTGCGCGCACACACTCAGATGTGCACCTCACATAAAAATGTTTGGATTTTTTTTTTTTTTTTTTTGGAGGGGGGGTGTTCATAATTGGCCTTGTTTTGTGGCATTTTCTTTAACTTTTTCACTATTTTCCCTTATTTTCCTTATTTTTTATAGACTGTAATCATGATTTATGGTGATTATTGTATATTTATATGTTTTTAAGAACTCTGATTATTCACCCCGATCCTCATTATTAAATGATTTGAATCAGTGCTTCTTTAAAAGGCCATGATTGTGAGTCACGTCCCAGGCGTCCGTTCCTCAGTGCATGCTAAAGCAGATGATGAATTATATTGACAGGTGACATTTGGTGAATGTCACTCGTATCTCTGAACATATGGCCGCTGTCTTACGCTTCCAGTGCCGTCCTCAGGTCGTACACAGCAATGGTCACACACACGGCATGGTCCACTTCCGAGCTTATTCTTCACTGGTAAATCAGCTTTCTGATGGTTAACATTCTGTCTTCTACTGGTAATTTTTAAATAATATCCTCAGAGCTCTTAACTAAACCCATTAAGTCTACAAGGGCTAAAGGTCCCAATTCAAAGGAGTCCTGCCACCTCAAAAGCCCTCAATTAAGGAACATGTGAACCTTTTATCCTTCTTTTTGAGACCTGAATTAAATTCACCTTTAGAACCAGGCTGAGAAACACCACTGCAAACCTGTACTTAAGGAGCTGTCAGAGAAAAGCATTAAAACTTTGGATAAACAAAAAAATGCCCTATGTGCCCGCTGGGCTAAATACCACTCCGAGGCTACAAATTAGACCAGGGGAAATCTGGAGTGTGGTGCCTTTGTTCCAGATTGCATCCAGAGTGAGGAAAAAGCACACATTAGACACTGTAGCTTTTGTGTGAAATACATTGGACCACCTTCTTCCTACTGAGTGTATTTCATATAAATAATGACAAGAGCTAGGAGTACATCAGCGAGGGCCACCAAACGAGCTAATTAAGAATACATGTGCCATTAGAGGCGCCAGGGTGTGGAGTGTGCACGGCAAGGCGTCGTCATAGCCATATATGGTTAGAATAGCACGGCTCCCTATCACTTGAGGAGAAATTGATACCAATTTTATCCTATTATAAAACACTCCAATTTAATCATCAGGATAAGGGCAGTGATGGTCCTGGGGTAAGGTGCTGGATTTCTGACCCCAAGGTTGGGGGCTCAAGCCCTACTGTCAACGGTTGTCACTGCTGTAACCCCTAGTGCAGCTAACTGGGTTATCAAATCTGGCCATGTCTCTCAGTGTCAGTGGTGGAAGAACCATTGCTGACCCTCGTCAAGAGTGCATAGCCGTCATAGACTATATAGCTGTCAGTGTGTTTCTGCCCTGCGATGGCCTGGCAAGTTGTCCAGGGTGTACTCTGCCCTTGCCCAGAGTTGGCTGGACTGGGTGCCAGCCTTCCTGTGACCGTAATTAGGATTAAGTGGTTCAGAAAATGAAAGAATGATCGTCAGGAAATTAATATCAGGTTCCTGCTAAAGGCGTTACCATCTGGAGGTAAAAGAGCTTATTTTTTGTCACCATGATGTCTTAAAAAAAATAAAAAAGGAAGGGTTGAAGACGGAGCCCCATTCTCCTGAATCCAGTCCCTGACACTCTCAAAAGTATCACCATATTTGGTGATCTGTATGTGTTGAGGAAAATCAAAATAAAAGGAAACTTGTAGACCAGTGGTCACAACCCTGTTCCTGGAGATCTACCTCCCTGAAAACTTTGGTACAAACCGTAATCATGCTCTCCAACAGCAGGGTTATGTACAGTTATCCAGTTTTGTTGCATGTGTGCCCGTTACTGGCAACAACCGATCACTTCTTGTTGAACCGATTTTCATTCTTTTCATCATCATTTTAAAATGGATTGCATGTGTGGTGAGCCTCAAGAATTTTTAGAAGCAGCTACAAATTTGTATTACTTGTAATCTGAATAGTTTGAAGGTGTCTGATTCTTTTAATATGATAATTATTCATCACGACAAGCACTTGGGAGTCTGAAATGACCATAGGCATGTTTGCTATGATGTTATATTTGCTATAATATTACATATTTAGTAAAAGTTTTTGCCTAGACTTTTGCACACATAATATTCGGTACCATCTGAGGGAGATAGTTGATTAAATCGGTTAATAACTTTACGAGATATGGGTTTTTATACATGAATGTCCACATGTGTGACAAGACTTTTGTGAATGACAGTATATATATATATATATCCGTCTGGAGGTTAAGATTATTGAAAGCGTTAATACTTGCACCAACCATCCATAATCTATATCAGCTGTGTAGGCAATCCCAGCTGACTTTGGGTGAATGGCAGGGTACACCCTGGATAGGTCACCAGTCCAGAGCAGGGCTAAAAATACTCATACCTTCCGCATGACATGAAGTGAATGTGTCTGTGCATGGTGCCATGGGTGTACTGGTGTGCTACACGGAGTGTATTTGTATCTCATAGCCAGTTCCTGGGAGGGATATTATGATCCATCATGACCCTAAGTAGGACAATGCAGTCATCAAAAAAGGATGAGTGATTCTTTGGACTTCTTCTTGGTGTTCATTTAATGCTATAATGATTTTTTTTTTTTTTTTTTTCTGGAGAATTTGTAAATGATGAGATTATTATCCATGCATTCTGATGGGAGAGATGCCGTGTTTGCAGCATATTTTCACAAGCCCAGATTCACTTTTTCAAAATGCCCATTTTATAGTTGGATCCATTTTCAAAACCTTCACACTCCATCAAATAGACAAATCGATTGGAGCAAATGGAATTAATATGGGAACGACAATTCTTGCAATGCATGCTAATGTAGAAAGTTTCCTAACTGTTGCTCCACACAAAAGCTACAGTGGCTTTTAGAAATCCATCCAATCATTTCTGTCTTTTATTGTCGTGTACTCAGAATTCAATTAAAATGAAAAAGCGTTTTTCTTTTCTATGCAATGGTTAAATGGCTCCAACCAATAACTCTAATGTATAGATTTAGGCACTGCCTGAAGTTTGAGCTCCCGATAGATATCCTTATTGATAGACTGCAGACCTTTAACAGGGTACTGGTATTGGTCAACCTTTCAGCATAATTTGTGTGTATGTAATACATTCAATCAATACATATGCTTATTTTAATATAAATTACTATAATAAGCACAAAACTGGTAAATTTATCGCGTGAATTACTAGCGAGAGCTGAACTGTGGGGGTTAGCAGTTGTTCTCTCCCAGAAGTGAAATCAACACACTGGGTAGAATTGGCATTGAGACTTTACATTCTCGTAACTCTGATGATGAGAATGTTGCCAGAGATGTGCATGCTGTAAATACAAAATAGTTTATATAGATAACATTTTGCCAACTCTGCTTTTCTATCATCAGTTGGTTTAGAAACGTACAAGAAATATTTTCCATGATCTCCGCCCTTATTGTTTGTGCAGCTCAGCACTGGTTGATAACGTGTTATGCTTCATGGGTCAGTGACGTAGTCCAGCCAATCCACAAGTTCTTGTCACTTCCAGGCTGGAACATCCAATCAGAAAGGTAACACTCACGCACACTGAAAACGGGAATGGACTGATGCTGCTGGAAGGATCAACTAAGATTATACATGATTAATTTAAATAGCTAGTAACACTAATTCACTACAAGTACCCTTTAAGAGCAGAATCAACTACAGTCTTGAACGAAATGAAGTCATAATTGTCCACAATGTTTCCCAACTATTGTTGGGTGTGACAGCAGGAAAACTTAGCACTGAGTCTTCTTATTGCCGCTGATCATGTGACTTGTTTGCACTGAGTTCCATATAATGGTTGGTGTTGTTGTTTTGCTACTTGAGTTAGACTGTAGGTGTTTTTTTTTTTTTTTTAATTTTGTGTGAGTCTGTCTGGTGGTGTATGAGAATCTATTTTTTGAATTTAAGTTTCGTTTTGAATAAATCTCATCTTTAAAAAATGGAGCAACAATCCAAGTCATGTTCCAGGCCTATATGGTGGAGCTCAGCTTCAGCCTCTTAAAACCTTTAAGCAAATGTTTATATAATGAACAAAAGAACCTGGCTCTCTTTACACATCAATTTGATTTTATGATCAAGTGTTATGCTTAATAAAAAACTTGCCTTTTATGGAATAGTTTCTCAAAGTTTGATTTGAAAGAATCAGAGGAAACTGCTGATAAGGGGACTGAAAAACAGTTTCATAGACTTAAGGCTTTTTCATTTAAAAAAAAAAACTTTCAAGTTAAAAAAAAGAAAGAAAGAAAGAAATGGAGTTTGTGTGACTTTCAAATTAATCCAGAGCCATTGTGAACGCCCTAATCCACTCCTAATCTGGATTAAAAATCCCAGTGTGTTTTTCCCCCCTCTCTCTTGAGGCCACGGTCAGCACTCATCCCTTTGCTTTGTTTATGCGCCGGCCTCCTTAACGTTTTAGCAGCTCCCTGGCTGGCTGATCTTTGATCTGATGTCTTCATAGAGATCTCTAGGTTACCTATTTAGAATGCAAATCCTCTACCAGAGCTTATTGGCACTTTGCAAGAGAGCTAGAGAGAGAAGGGGGTATCCCTAGGAGGTGGGCTTGAAGGGATTCCTGAACGAAGCTCTCGCGCCCCTCCAACACCCCTTTTCGTTCCCTCTGATCCACTTGGCAGTATAGATTAAGGTAGGGGATAACCTTTTCTTAACACAGAAGAAAGAGTATAGTGCGGACGAGCCTGGGGTGGGCCGCCAGGGTGGGTGGGGTGGTGGTGGTGATGATGGGGGATCCTCTTATAATAAAGCAGCATGCCATAAAAGCATGCTCTGTGTCAGGAGCCGGTGAATGGAGCTCAATGGAGGCCCATTCCTCTGCTTGGCAGGGAGCCTTGCCAAAGCCTACCTAGAGCCAACTAAGCGTGAGTAATCTGCTTGCGTTCAATGGCTGGGGCCAGCTCCATTCAGCCCTCGCCGAACTTTAAGAGTTGATAAATTTATTATCTGTGGCGATTAGGGCTGCTGGCCCCATCACCTCCTCAAAGCTGACAGGTCTGTGAGCAAAAGAAGAAGAAAAAGAAAGGATAGAAAGGATCACAAGTGGCAGTGTGAAGAAGGAGTCTTTATTTTTTGGTGTCTCTTAATTTCTCTTCCCTCACTCTAGGACGAGGCTCCCATAGCAATGGGCCTTCTAATTGCAATACTAATGTGCTCGAAACCTCTGATTTGAAATGAACCAAAGCAGAAAATTGATTTCATGCTGTGACAGTTTATATATTGCTGCCAGAAGACAAGTGGCCCGCTGAATGAAAACTGTACCTTCTAATTTTGTTTTGCAGCGAGAGGAACAAAATATTTGCTTGGCTACATTTGATTGGGGGTAGAAAAGTCAGGCTGCAACATTTCTTGCAATTAAACAAAGCAAAATTCAAACAATCGACTACTGATGTCACGAAACGAAGGCTTTATCCATTTAACAGGTTGTAATGACATGTGAGTTAAACGGGGGCCGGGCTGGTGAAATAAGCACGACAAGCTTCGATGAGCTTTGTTAGTGGATGCACACACCCACTCGAGCAGCTACAAAAGGTGCAGTGGTTTGGGACAAATCTCACACACCCTTCAACACACGGACAAACAATTTTATTAGCTCCATTCAGCCTACCACTTGCCTGCACTATGTCTGATTCTCTCACTCTATTTTCCCCAACTCCATGATCGACCAAAAAACAGATTGGGGTGTGCCGTGAGACAATGTCCAAGTGTACTATCTGAGAGTGACGCTATGATGGTTTTGATGCAAGTAAATTGGATCCATTTCACTCCCATGAGTTTGCATTTTTATATTGCAGTGTTTGTATCTTTGTTGATTGAGGAGCCATTTGTGCTCCATTAATATTACACGAGTAGAAACGAACACACACACACACACACACACACACACACACACACACACACACACACACACACACACACACAATATTACAATGAATTATGTATATGTTTCAGATAAATTAATTTTAAACAAATAACTTTTTACTCATGGCTTCACTCACCTTTTCTTAAATTGCTACCTAATCGTGGTGGAAGGGTTTGCGTGTCCTATTGATCCTGGGAACTATGATGTCAGGGGCATTGTTCCCCTGATAGGGTCAACAAAGACTAATAGGTCCTAGGTGAAGGTCTAGACTAAGCGTGATTCAGAAGATCTCTTCAGAAGTAATCTTCGCTTACCAAGGTATGAGATACCAGGGTCCCCCCTTTGAGCCAGGCCTGGGGGAGGTGCTTAAAGGCAAGCACCTGGTGGTCGGGTTTCTATGGAGTTTGGCTGGGCCCAGCCCAAAGGGGAGACATGGGGTTGGATCCCTGGGAGGGGCTATAGAGGTTGCTGCAGTGTGAGCTGGGTGGCAGCCAAAGGGTTCTGCTGGAACGATCCGCGGCTACTGACTCTGGCTTTTGGTACATGGAATGTCCCCTCTCTAGAGAGGAAGAAGCCTGAGCTGGTGCTCGAGGTTGAGAAATACTGAATATATATAGTTAGGCTCACCTCAACACCAAGCTTAGGCTCGGGAACCATCTATCTTGAAAGGTGCTGGACCTGCACCAAATGACAGTTCAAAATACATAAACTTTACGGCGTCGCTAGGGGCTGTACTGGCGAGCACTCCCCCCCCTGGGGACTCCCCTGTGTTCCTGGAGACTTCAATGCCTACGTGGGCAATGACAGTGTGACTTGGAAGGATGTGATTGGTAGGTACGGTCTCTCCAATCTGAGCCCGATTGGTATTTCATTGTTGGACTTCTGTACTTGTCACTATTTGTCCATCATGTTCCCCATGTTCGAACATGAGGATGTCCATAAGTGCAGTTGACACCACGACACCCTGGACCGCATTTCAATCATGGACTTTGTAGTTATGTCAATGGAATTGTGGCCACATGTTGTGGATACTCAGATAAAGAGAGGAGCTGAGCAGTCAACAGCTCACCGCCTGGTGGTGAGCTGGCTTGATAGCAGGGGAGGCCGCCCTCTAGACCTGGGAGACCAAGCGTGTAGTTAGGGTTTCCTGGGAACATTTGGCATGGTCTCCTGTCAGAACCTCCGGCAGAGCTACACCGCATCCTGATAAAAAACAGGGAAATAGAGACTGAATTTGCCATGTTCAATGTCTCCATTACTGAGTCAGCAACCTGGAGCTGTGGCCAGAAGGCAATCCGTGCCTATTGTGGGGGAAATTCACAAGCAGGTGGTGGATAACTGTGGTGAAGGGAGTCTTAAGCTGAAGAAGGAAGCCTATCGAGCCATTTTGGCCTGTGGGACTCCCGAGATAGCAGATGAGTACCAGCCTGTATGCACCCAGTCTGCCACCAATGAAAAATCTCAGGTGTGGGAGGGGTTTGATGAAGGCCACAAAACGGTTCTGGACCACCATCTGATGCCTCAGAATGGGGAAGCAGTTCTCCACAAACACTATTTACAGTGGGAGGTAAAAGGAATACCTTGATGACCTCTTCGATCTCAACAACATGCCCTCCATGGAGAAGGAACAGCCTGGGTATTCAGAAGGGGATCTGCCCATCACTGGGGCAGGGGTCGACAATTAAAAAGCTGCTCGGTGACCAGGCTCCAAAGGGTGGGCAAGGTCTGCCCTGAAAACCACAAGACTCTGGATGTTGTATGACTGTCTTGGTTGACAAATTTCTCCAACATTATACGGTCTTCAGGGACCACACCTCTGGACTGGTAAACTGGGGTGATAGTTCTCTTTACAAAAGACTGGAGAGTTTGTTCCAACTATTGTGGAATCACACTCCTCAGCCTACATGGGAAAAACTATATGCAGGAGTACTGGAGAGGAGGAGTTGACCAATGGTTGAACCTCAGATTCAGGAGGAACAATGTGGTTTTTAATCCCAGGCACAGCACTTTTGACCAGATCTACACACTCTACAGGGTTCCGGAGGGGGCATGTCCACATGTGCTTTGTGCACGACACACATTCCTCTTTAATATTTCATATTTCTGTATAGTGTTAATTTACTTATCCCTATAACATGAACACTTTCATCATGATGAGATATTTGGAATACTGCACAAGTCATATGTTCATTTGAATTTCCTGAAGATCATGGGAAGAAGAGGAAAGTAAGTCTGAAACACATAACACTGCATTATTGAAAAACAGGTAAGAGTCAATTCTTATTAATAACCTTCATGCCAAAAAAAATGCATTCATTTTGTGAACCGTTTAATCCTAATTAGGGTCATGGCGAAGCTGGTTCCCATCTCAACCGTCTCGGGACGAGAGCAAAGTACACCCTGGACAGCTCACCAGGCCACTGCAGGATAGAAACACACTGATGGCTATGCAACTACTCTTGACCACATTCAGCAATGGTTCTTTTACATGCTTCTCACCATAGACAGGCAGAGACATGACTGGCCTTTGATAACCCAGTTAACTGCACAGGGGAGAAACAATTTTAAATAAATAAGTAAATAAATAAATAAATAAATAAATAAATTGATAGTCTGATTGTGACCATGAATTTGTGTTCGTTGACATTTCTGGAGGAAAAATAGCCAATTCCATCCTTAGAAATCCGGAATCCTGTTACTCATTTAAAAGTTAGATGCAACCTCACTCACTTATTTACTGAATTGTTAGATCTTACCACCAGGATCATGAGGAGGCTATAGCCCATTACAGTTGACTCTGAGCAAAGGCAAGGTTCACCCTGAACATCCATCCAGGTGATTGTAGGGAAACCCACACATGACCATTCACATACCTAGAGGCAATTTACAACAATCAGTTAACCCAACATGCATGTCTTTGAACTGTGGGAGGAAATCGGAGTATCCAGCAGAAATCTAAAAAAGCACTCAAGACCTTCTTGTTGTGAAGTGGAAATGCTAACCACTGTGTCACCACGATTTGCAATATGTCCTTCTGTAACCCTGTTTCATTTAATTTAAATCAATGATAAAAATTATAAAATTTTAAGTTACCAGGACTAAATGGTGCCCCAATTAAGGCATCACCGAAGTACTGAGCAACAAGCAATCAAACAATAATAGAAAAAATATACAGCGAATTCACAAAGAATCTATTACAATAAGGAGTGACTAAAATTAAATTGACTGTGAAGTTCTGTGCATACGTGTGTGTGTGTGTGTGTGTGTGTGTGTGTGTGTGTGTGTGTGTGTGTGTGTGTGTGTGTGTGTGTGTGTGCCCGCATGCGCATGTGAATCATTATGTATAATTTCAGTGAATACACAGACAAACGTGTGTACAGAGCTTTCAGTCATCTTTATGAGAGTCTCCTTTCATGTGTAAAAGTGAGTTTGAAGGAGATTGACACTGAATCCTCATGTAAAGTGTAGATGCCAGGGTTATTACAAAAGAGGCATACTTGTCTATAAACACTGATTCACATCCAACTACAGTGTTGATTAGAACAAAATACAATCAGCAGCTGGGATACAAGAGGATTGAATACAATTTACACATTTTTTATTATTCTTTTGTAACAAATCAAATTTGAGAATCTAAGAACATTTCAATCATACATTAAAATCCTTTAAAGGTGGGCCAAAGTGCTATTAAATGTCACAACACTAGTTGTCATGTAACATTAAAACATAAAACACTGTAAATGTTCAATTGACTAAACAGGTCAATAAAGGCGGTAGCCCAGGTTTAATCTTCATCTTTAACTTCTTCCATTTGTTCCATGGGCGGGACGTGGGGACAGCAGCCTAAGCAATGAGGTCCAAATGTCCTTCTCCCCAGCCACTTCTTCCAGCTCTTTTTGGGGGATATTGAGGCCTTCCCAGAATGCAGCTGGGGGGGAGGGGGGCACAAACAAGTGCCCACCCTCATGCCGGTCCCAAGCCCGTTGCGACAGGAAAGGCAGCTGGCATAAAACTTTTGCCAGAATACAAAATGCAAACCGTAAAGAGAAATTTCATACCAGATCGGTCGAGGCCCGGGTTAACAACGACCGCCATCAGCGCTGTCAACCAACAGGGTGCTTGTGGAAATTGGACTACTGTTGGTCGAAGAAGGAGAGGTCAAAGAAGGAGAGGCGGGAAGCGTGTCCGTAGGCAGCGAGAGCAGAGGAAAAGCATGAGTCGAGGACTGAGAGTAGGGACTTTGAATGTTGGAACTGTGACAGGAAAATGTAGAGAGCTGGCTGACATGATGCAGAGGAGGAAGGTGGACATACTGTGTGTTCAGAAGACCAGGTGGAAAGGTAGCAAGGCTAGAAGCTTAGGAGCAGGGTTTACAATGTTTTTTTCATGGTGTGGATGGGAGGAGAAATGGAGTAGGAGTTATCTTGAAGGAGAGGTTTGTCAGGAATGTTCTAGAAGTGAAAAGAGTGTCAGACAGAGTGATGAGTCTCAAGTTAGAAATTGAAGGCGTGATGTTGAATGTTGTTAGTGCTTATGCGCCACAGGCAGGATGTGAGCTAGAAGAGAGGGAGAGATTCTGGAGTGAGTTAGATGAAGTGATGCAGAGTACCCACAGAGGTGAAAGAGTGGTCATTGGTGAAGACTTCAATGGACATGTTGGTGCAGGCAACAGAGGGGACGAGGAAGTGATGGGCAGGTTTGGTATCCAGGACAGGGACACAGAAGGACAGATGTTGATTGATTTTTTACAAAAAGGATGGAAATGGCTGTGGTGAATATTTTCTTCCAGAAGAGACAGGAGCATAGGATGACTTATAAAAGCGGAGGTAGGAGCACACAGGTAGACTACATCTTGTGCAGGCGATGTAATTTGAAGGAAGCCAGTGACTGCAAAGTAGTAGTAGGTGAGAGTGTTGCCAAACAGCATAGGATGGTGGTGTGCAGGATGATGCTGATGGTAAGAAAGGTGAAGAAGGCAAAGGCAGAGCAGAAGATAAAGTGGTGGAAGCTGAAAAAGGAAGAGTGTCGTGTTGTCTTCAAGGAGGAGTTGAAACAGGTTTTGGGTGGTCAGGAAGTGCTTCCAGATGACTGGACAGCTACAGCTAATGTGATCAGGGAGACAGGTAGGAGAGTACTCAGTGTGTCCTCTGGAAGGAAAGTAGATAAGGAGACTTGGAGGTGGAAAAAGGAAGTGCAGGAGTGTGGATACACCATGTAAGGCAAAAGTAGCACTGTCAAAGGCCAAACAGAGGGCGTATGATGACTTGTATGCTAGGATGGACAGTAAGGAGGGAGAAAATGAATTCTACAGGTTGGCACAGCAGAGAACTAGAGATGGGAAGGACGTGCAGCAAGTTAGAGTGATTAAGGACATGGTGGGAAATGCATTGAATGATGACAGAAACTGGGAAGATGTAAAGAGTACTTTGAAGAGCTGATGAATGAGGAAAATGAGAGAATCAAAAGACTAGAAGAGGTGACTGTTGATGACCAGGAAGTAGCAAAGATTAGTAAGGGTAAAGTGAAGAGGGCATTGAAAAGGATGAAGAGTGGAAAGGTAGTTGGTCCTGATGCCATACCGGTGGAGGTATGGAAGTGTCTTGGAGAAGTAGCAGTTGATTTCCTGACAGCAACATTCATCAAGGTCTTAAAGAGTGAGAGGATGCCGGAGGAATGGAGGGAAAAGTGTGCTTGTGCCCATTTTTAAGAACAAGGGAGATGTGCAGAGTTGTGGTCACTACAGAGGGATAAAGTTGATGAGCCATATAATGTTATCGAAAAGAATAGCGGAAGCTAGACTCAGAGCAGAGGTCAGAATTTGTGAACAACAGTTTGGTTTCATGTCAAGAAAGAGCACCACAGATGCAGTGTTTACTTTGAGGATGTTAATAGAGAAGTACAGAGAAGGTCAGACGGAGCTGCATTGTGCCTTTGTGGATCTGGATAAAGCATATGACAGGGTGCCGAGAGAAGAACTGTGGTATTGCATGAGGAAGTCTGAAGTGGCTGAGAAGTATGTTAGAGTGGTGCAGGACATGTATGAGAGATGTAAGACAGTGGTGAGGTGTGCTGTCGGTGTGACAGAAGAGTTCAAGGTGGAGGTGGGACTGCATCAAGGATCAGCTCTGAGCCCCTTCTTGTTTGCTATGGTGATGGACAGGCTGACAGACAAGGTTAGACAAGAATCTCCATGGACTATGATTGCAGATGACATTGTGATCTGTAGTGAGAACAGAGAATAAGTGCAGGAAAATCTAGAGAGGTGGAGGTATGCTCTGGAAAAGAGCGGAATGAAGGTTAGCCTCAGTAAAACAGAATGCATGTGTGTAAACGACAAGGACCCAAGAGGAACGGTCACACTATCATTGCCCACATGGGCGTTGAAGTCTCCCAAGACAACGAGCGAGTCTCCCGAGGGAGCGTTCTCCAACACCCCCCACAAAGACTCCAAAAAGGGTGGGTACTCTGAACTGTCATTTGGTGCATAAGCACAAATAACAGTCAGGACCCGCCCCCCCACCCGAAGACGGAGGGAAGCGACCCTTTCATCAACCGGGGAGAACCCCAACATTTGGGCACCGAGACAGAGGGCAACAAGAATACCCACACCGGCTCGCCGCCTCTCCCCATGAGCAACTCCAGAATAGAAGAAGGTCCAGCCTCTTTCGAGATGGATGGTTCCAGAGCCCAAGCTATGCGTTGAGGTGAGCCCGACTATATCTAGTCGGTATCGCTCCACCTCACGCACCAAATCAGGCTTCTTTTTCTTGCCAGAGAGGTGACATTCCATGTCCCGAGGGTCAGAGTAAGTAGCCGAGGATCGGTCCAACAGAACCCATGCCTTTGGCTGCCACCCAACTCACACTGCACCCGACCCCTAAAACTCCTCCCACGGGTGGTGGGTCCATGGGAGGGCGGACCCATGTCTCCTTTTCGGGCTAGGCCCGGCCAGGCTCCATGGGCATAATCCCGACCACCAGGCGCTCACCTTCGAGCCCCTCCCCTGGGCCTGGCTCCAGGAGGGAACCCCGGTGACCCGCGTCCAGGCAAGGGAGATTGCTTCCTGTGTTGTCTCATGTGTCATAGGGGTTTGTTTTGAATCGCACTTTGTCTGGACCTTCACCCCGGACCTGTTTGCCTTGGGTGACCCTACCAGGGGCATTTGCCCCCGACAACATAGCTCCTAGGATCATTAGGTCATGCAAACCCCAACACCACGATAAGGTGGCGATTCAAAGAGGGGCACATAGTTTCCTCCGGGATCAATAAAGTATTCTGATACTGATTGAACCAATCTGATCAAGGAAACATTTGTATTCATGTATGAGTGACATAACTCCACCCCTTGCATCTCCATTTAGATTGTATCACCGAGGCATGCGATTTAGGGTGTATGTACAGAATTTTCTGATTTGCCAGATCATAATGATAGTTATACTTCTTGATTTGTTTATACAGTAGGCCCTTGACATTCGCGGGCGTTCGGTTCCGAGCCCTCCCGCGAATCGAGATAATCCACGAGTTCTGTACCCGGAAGTAAAACCCCATGTAACACGTCACATGCACGAATGAGCAGCAGGAAGTAAAATACTATGTATCTATTACATGCGTTAACATATGCTGCTTAAACACATTCTATAGACAGTCTTACTCATTAATACAGTATTAATGTCGTAAAATATAGTAATGATTAAGAAAAACTTTTCAATTTTTCCTCTTATTTTTATTGATGATAAAATATAAACATTATACTGCATATACTGTTGTAAAGCATTCGTTTTAAAGTCTTTCTCAATTATTATTCCAGTGCAGTACCTAAGTTAATTCTGAGAATGTTTGTACGTGAGATTTTATGTTCTGTAGCATGTTTAACAAATGATACCAAAAGGATAAACTTTATTACGCTTCATGTCCTTTTACATTGAACTTGGAGTGACGTCTTGGGGTGACGTCTTTAAGATGGCGTTGCCTAGAGGGCAACGTCGCGGAGTTCTCAGAGTCAAATTGTTTCTTTGTTCGTTTTAATTTGTTTTTTTTTGTTTATTCATGTTTTTCACTATGCTTGTCTATGATCGGTCGACCCTACTACAGCCATGGGCAGCTTCAACTTTGGGCAACTAAGCACGCAACAGCTTCTATCTTGAGCTTATATGCTATGGCAGCTCAATGCTAGCGGTTAGCTAGCGTTTACCGGCTAAGCCCAGGCGGAGTTCTCAGAGGCTTGGTTAGCACTTCCGGCCATACTGCTTGAAAATGTTCAGTCCCTGCGAAACATGATGGATGAGCTTCATGCTCAGATTGCAGGGCAGAGGGATCAATAGGACTGTGTTTCTGGGAAAACATGGCTCGAGGAGAGTACACCTGATAAGGCGTTTATACCAGCCAGCTATATGGCCTTCATCCCCTGCAATCCTAAGCGCCGGAGTCGTCGTTCGGCTCCTTCCCGCCTGGGCTTATTGCTAGCTGGGATACGGCTGGCATTGAGCTACCTACCATAGCATGTTAGCTCTGCTAATAGCATGTTAGCTCTGCTAACGATACGATACGATTGGA
Source organism: Plotosus lineatus (assembly GCA_024760905.1). Lineage (NCBI taxonomy): Eukaryota > Metazoa > Chordata > Actinopteri > Siluriformes > Plotosidae > Plotosus > Plotosus lineatus. The sequence goes on from CM045733.1 coordinate 47,814,053, forward strand.
GTATCGTATCGCTGTAGTACAGTCGACCGGTCGTAGATGAGCATAGTGCAAAACATGAACAAACAAAACAAATTAAAACAAACAAAGAAACAATTTGACTTTGAGAACTCCGTGACATCGCCCTCTGAGCAGCGCCATCTTGGAGACGTCACGCCAAGACGTCACTCCACCTTCAATGTAAAAGGACATGAAGAGTACTGTAATAAAGTTTATCCTTTTGGTATTGTTTGTTAAACATGCTACAGAACATAAAATCTCACGCATAAACATTAACTTGGGTACTGTACTGGAATAATAATTGAAAAAGATTTTAATACAACAGTTCAGAGAAAACCGTTGTTTCTCAGGAGAAAGTCTTATTTCTTCAGAAGAGACATCCAGCGTTTTCTATCGCTTAGCCAGAGAAGACACAGTGTTTGAGTGGTATAGAGCTTAACTGGTAATTAAAACACACACAAAAAAGAGGTTCATTGACAACTTGTGCGCTAATGAGGGACAAGGGGCGGGACCAATCAGGTCAACCAATCAGGAGAAAGGAGGACAGCCATTGGCTGAATTTGAATCACGTGCCAGTTACTCGGCGTCAGCGAATACTCAAACCGTGGGTGCAAAACCACGAATGGTCAAGGGTATACTGTAATTAAACAAAATAACTACACTGATCATGGCATAAGTCGAAGTTGCATAACTCGGATAATCACGTAACTCAAAGGGCCTCTCGATGTCCTGATTTTTAATCACGTAACTCAGAGGGCCTCTCGATGTCCTGATTTTTTTTTAACTATAATTCGAATAACTTGGAGTCTATAACTTGGATTTTCACCAAATTCGGATGAAAATTTGAACTCCCATTTTAATACATTACCATTAAAATCTTGTCGCATAAGCTGGATAGGCTATGCTCATTCATTGACGCACATACACATCATTGCTATAAATGCACTTACCGAACCATGGCTGCATTGTAGATGGCTCTGTTTTTGTGTCAGTTAATTGAACTGCTGATCGTCAAACACGGAAGCCGGTCTTCAATCTCAGGCCCAAATGACTACTCAGTGCGCAATGCACAATTCTTTGAGTTTAGGAAGCAGTACCTTGGCATGAGGTATTGTTTGCAGTTCTCAACATGATACATGAAGTGTTAAAGGGCCCTAAGGTCATGTACACAGCTCTGAGTGTGCTTCATGAACATCGTTCATGACCTTAGCTTTTGGAAGTTCTCAATTCTTAATCAATGTCGCACAACTTGTTTTTTCTCCAACTTATACGTCTAAGTCAGATTTCCTTTGACTTACATGTAAGTCAGAGAAGATCTGAGTTACACATAAGACGGGTTTTCTCTAAGTCGAAGCAAATTTGCTGGTCCACTTGAATCTGATGTTTACTGTAGTTTAACAAGAGCCCACAAAGAGTACATACCTCTGCCAAGCCTCTGCCAGCAATCTCACACTTGAACCTTACAATCTTACAATGTTAAAAAATCCTTTAAAGCATTGGGGCCGGTGGCGTAGTGGTTAGGGTGCTGCACTCATGATCAGGAGGTTGTGAGTTCGAATCCTACTGAGACCCTCACTGTGCTAAGACCCCTGGGCAAGGTCTCAACCACAAGTGTGCCTCTGTTCACCCAGCAGTATAAATGGGTACCAGTAAAAATATACTGGGAAGGTAACCTGCGATGGACTAGCATCCCATCCAGGGGGAGTTGAACTCCTGGTCGCTTCACGCTACGGAAACCGGGAATAAGCACCGGCCTGATGAGCCACGAGGCTCAGGTGTAAAAACCCAACAGACTTTACCTTACTTTACCTTAAAGCATTTCTGGATCCAAGTCAAAGGAAGATTCCCTTGTCCAAAGCTCTACATTTGGCAGAAATTTCATGACAATCCACACATAACATGTGCAGAATCCTGCTAACAAACCAACCATTTTTTTTTTTTGCTATTTATATAGTTCCAATGATCTCCAGAACATCGTATTTCTGCATATAAGATTCATTCCCTGCATTCGAATTGATTCCCAATCTCATCAATTTTTCATCCCGTTCAAACCATGCTACAGTAGAGGCAGACAGAGTACTTCTTTCAGTTTTCTTGAACAACTTTTTCTGTTTCACACCTGTGTGTGACTTCAATGTCTCCCTTGCACAATTGGAGAAGGGAAACATAGTAGGGTTTAAGTGAAAGCACCCTTAGGGAGGATGGTTTTTGAAGGGACTACTAGCAAGAGGCAGACAGAAGGTGGCAAAAACAGCCAGTCTGTCTAAAGATAGCTTTCCAGTTATGGATTTTAAAAACATCTTTTGAGTACATGCTTAAAAGGCGTTTCTCGCTTCTCTGGGCCTTTAATTGGCCGGTGTGGGAGAGAGACATATTGGTGTCGGAGCCTCTGGGACATTCAGCTTTCGATGACAATAACAAAATAAGCAATTGTCTCGCAGATTGCACCTTTAATTAGCACAGCCACATTTCCCAACACCAGCTCTTCCCCATTAGAACCATTAGAGTCTAAGGACCAATCAGAGGTTTTGGCCTTGGAGCATCTCGGTCTGACATGATTAAGGTAATGTGTGAGATGAGATGATTTACATCATTTGCCTGGTCACTGTTATAGTCGCGCCCAGGTTAACAGCAATGGAATGGTGGTAAATGTGTGTGTGGTTGCGTATGGGTGTCAAATGGTAACACAGTGATATGAAACAAATTCTTACTTGTTGAGGACATTTTGCTGCTCCCATATAGAAGAATAATATGCTTTTTTTCCACTGAAAACCTCTTCACTGTGGTTCAGTTTATCGAAAAACAATCATGCATTCATTTGCCAAACTGACTGAACCCTTTTGGTAATTTTATTAACGTGATGCTAAAAGTGAAGGGCTCTGGTTTGGTTTCCATAGGATCTCATCTCTGCGGATAATGTGGCCCTTTTGGCTTCATCAATTCAGGACCTCCAGCTCTCATTGGAGCGATTTGCAGCTGAGGGCGAAGTGGGCGGGATGAGAATCTGCACCTCCAAGTCCGAGGCATGGTTCTCAGCCAGAAAAGGGTGGAATGTAGCCTCTGGGTCTGGAATGCGGTTCCGCCTCAAGTTCAAGTATCTTTGGGTCTTGATCATAAGTGAGGGAAAGATGGAGCGGGAGATCGACAAGCGAATTGCTGCAGCCTCTGCTGTAAAGCGGAGCCTGTACCGGTCCATCGTGGTGAAGAGGGAGCTGAACTGCAAGGCAAAGCTCTCAAATTACTGGTCGATCTACGTTCCAACTCTCACCCATGGTTACGAGCTTTGGGTAGTGACCAAAAGAAAAAGATCACGGATACAAGTGGCTTAAATGAGCTTCTTTCGCCGGGTGGTGGGGCTCTTCCTTAGAGATAGGGTGAGAAGCTCAGCAATCCACGAGGAGTTTGGAGTAGAACTGCTGCTCCTCCGCGTTGAGATGAGCTAGTTGAGGTGGCTCGCGCACCTGGTTAGAATGGTTCCTGAACACCTATTTGTTGTGCTATTTCAGGAATGTACAACTGGGAAGAGACCCCAGTGTTGATCCAGAACTTGCTGAACGAATTATGTCTTGTGGTGGTCTAGTGGTAGGGCGCAGGATTGCTGATCCTAAGGTTGGGGGTTTGAGTCCCACAGGGTTGTCACTGTCCCCCCAGTGCAGCTAACTTGGTTATCAAAGGCTGGCCATGTCTCTCACCGTCTATGGTGAGAGGCATGTAAAAGAACCATTGCTGACTTTCATAAAGAGTATGCTGCAAAGCTGTCAGCGTGTTTCTGTCCCTTGCTACAAGGGTTGTGACAGGAAGGGCATCCAACGTAAAAACCTATGCCAAATCAAATGTGCGAATCAGATGATTCGCTGTGGCGACCCCTGAGAAAAGGGAAAAACCGAAAGGAAAAGAAGAAGAAGAAGATACATACAGATATACATACACACACACACACACACATTTTATATATATATATATATATATATATATATATATATATATATATATATATATATATATGCTAAACAAATTATATATATTTTACTGTTACATACTTAAACAATTACAGAGCCAGGTCAGATGACTTATATGTTCTATATAACCATAAGCACTCTGTACCTAATAACATCTTATAAACTCATTTATACTGTTTGGAAACATAAGTACCACCACCTGTAAAGTTCTGCTTTAGAACAGTGGTCCCCAAACTACGGCCCACGGGCCGGATACGGCCCACCTCCACATTTGGCACAGCCCCCTGAACAATACCAGAGACGCATTATGATTACTTTTTTTAGTCTGGCCACGCAATTGAGACTGATACACACCTAGAACATGAAATTCTATTCCACCCTTCTGCCATCTGTGCCCTATCTGAAACCCCCCCCCCCCCCAATAAAAATCCTAGACTCTCCACTGTCAAATAGAATGGAATAATGGTAAAAAGGTTATGGAAGGGAAAAATTGATTCAGAATGTAGGGTATTTAATCTGTTTTAGAATATACTACATGCAACAAAAACAACCTACACAATTGTTTTAAGGTGTGATAATGATGATGATGTCCACCCCATGTGACCATGATGTTGTTGTCTCTCTGAGTTCATTAGCACTACATAGTTGAGATGGCAAGAGATAGGTCAGGATGCAGTGGGTGGCCAGTAATGCCCTGTGTGTCTCATTGTGCCTTGGTTGTGCTTCACAACGCTTTGCCAGGTCCACTTTCTTGTCCGCCGAACCAATTTGGTGGTTTCTACAGCACAATCAGCTGGACCCAGTGTTTACATGCGTAGGTACATGGGTCCAACTCTTACCGACTGTCTTGTGGTATGCACCATGTGACCATAATAAGCTGTCACAAGTTCACATTACGAAAGCGCCATCTAAAAAATTTAAATGTACCATTCAAACATTAAAATGTGCCATTCAAACATTAAAACAATGCACGAGCTGCTCTCCCATCAATGACGTTCAAATATCCCACCTCGCTGGCCTCCCATTGGCCAGGAGGGATGATGCAGCTACCTCCCATTGCCTATCTCCCAACATCCCACCCCGCTGGCCTCCTTTTGGCTAGGAGGGATGACGCAGCTCCCTCTTATTGGCTATCTCCCAACATCCTGCCCGACTGGCCTCCCATTGGCTAGAAGGGATGACGCAACTCCCTCCAATTGGCTATTATGGAGCTGCATCTACCATAATGCTTTTCGTGTAAAGGACAGAGTTATTGTTGCCTCATTATTTATTTCTTGACTCAGGCTTTTAACCTTCCATAAACATTTGTAAGATTATAACTCTGCTAAGAAGACATGGTCAACACGCGTGCGCACACACACGAGCGCGCGCATACACACACACACACACACACACGCACACACACGTGATTTCCGGTGCGAGTGAGAAGAAGAAACGGGCTCAAGTGATATCGCAAAGGAATATGGCCAAACCCGTCTACCATTGGTGCGATATTGAAGCAGAAGGAGGTCTTAAAAGGTATGTTTATATAATTTTTAAAGGGTTTAGGGGGTAGTATTGGGGGCCTTCAAACAAATCACATGTTTTACATGCAAAATGCGGTTCAATTTACGAAAAATCCAGGTTAAGAAAAAGACTCTGGAACGGATTAATTTCGTAAGGTGAGGTACCACTGTACATTGTTTTGATTTTTGTTCATGCTGTTTATAATGTTTGTTTTCTATATATTCATAATTTTTATTACTATCTTAACTATTTAACCTAAACAGATGAATAAATACTAAATAAAAATTTCAAGCATTTCATGCACGTAATGTTTCTATTCTTAAAAAAGGATAACATGACATGATACTTTCATTGAATAATAATCACATCTATTTATATTAATAAAGCAGTAACCTTTGCTAGTTTATGTTTTAAAAGTCTTCAGTTGCTCTTAAACTGCGATTTTTCACAGGGTCTTAAAGGGCTTCATCCTTGTTAATAATAATAATAGTAATAACAATAATAATAATAATAATAAAACAGTGATACCTTGACCTATGAGTGTCCCTTATGATGAATCTTCCATAATACGAGCTTCGATCCCACCAAAAATCTGCTTCATCCAACAAGCAAAATTTTGATTTAACAAACGTTTTGGCTAACGAGCTTGCCCTTGGAATGGATTAAATTTGTTAGACAAGGTAAAAAGGAAAAAGAAAAAAGTGCTTTGGGCTTTTTACACCCGAGCCATAGTGGCTCATCAGGCCGGTGCTTAGCCCCGGTTTCCATAGCGTGAAGCTACTGACAACTCCTCCTGGATGGGATGCTAGTCCATCGCAGATTACCTTCCCAATATATTTTACTGGTACCCATTTATACTGCTGGGTGAACAGAGGCACACTTGTGGTTGAGACCTCCCCCAGGGGTCTTAGCACAGTGGGGGTCTAACTGGGATTCGAACACACAACCTCCCGATCATGAGCACAGCACCCTAACCACTACGACACACGGCCCCACGTTAGACAAGGTAGCATTGCAATAATAATAATAATAATAATAATAATAATAATAATAATAATAATAATAATAATAATAATAATAACAGACATAAAAATGAATTAAATTTCATTGAAAAAACAATTTTCATGAATGAGACCATGTCAGTGTGAACGTTACCATGCAAATTTGCAAACTTTGTAGGTGACACATTGAAAGCAAAAGGGCAAGCTGTGTATTGTCATTTGTTGCTCATGCCACACTAGCTAAGTAGCTATGCTATAAAATAACACACATTTGTCTGATGTTTTATCCTTTTAAACCCCATGATAAAAAATGCTCCAAACAATACAATATTCCAATATTTTTGCTCAATAATAATAATAATAATAATAATAATAATGAAGAAGAAAAAGAAGAGAAGAAAAAGAAAAGAATTCTCAGCTGTTCACATAACCATTCAATGCATTTCCTTTGCAACAATGCAACCTGTTTCATTGCCATATCTATACAGCCTCTTCTTCTTAATCCATGCAAAGGAATGAATCTCCTGACAGAGATGCCCTAACATCCTACAGCACTGCCCTCCCAGGCCTATTTGTATGGAAAATAGAGGTTACGCCTTGACCCCTCCCTCTATCAATCAAAACACACACAATGCTTTTCCATCTGTCTGCTGGTCCACAGCAGCACTGCGCCTCCATCCTGGCTCCTGTGAATGAGAGCGCAAATGTGGAGAGCGGAATCTCCAGTAACAATGCCCCCCCACCCAACCACCGGTGGCTAATGCTCATGGGGGTCATTAAATTCAGCAACATCACCAAGCAGTGATGACAAGCAGAAGATCCACTTCCTATCTCTTTATAATGCTGTGACTCTTTATGCATCTCTGTGTGACACTGGCGCTGCACAAATCTCCGTCGTTTCCTCAGTAACCCCACGCCATGACCTTCACAGCCCCCAGACGCCAATTTGGAGGATAACAGCAAAGAAAAGAAAGTATTTTCAGCAGTCAGGCATAGGTATTTTACAAAGTTATACAAAGACAGTATTTTTTTTTATTTTGGCGAGATGTCGGGGGGTGGAGAAGGAAAATCCAAGCAGTGATTTATTGTGAAATTGTCAGTCTGTTTCCAAATGATTAACACGGATAAAGTAGGTGAAGAAGAGAAACTTTCAGGTTGCTTCTTGGAAGACTCAATAGTTGCCAATGAACAGGTATTGTGCTACAATATCCATCAACAGCTAATATGATCCTAATCACAACAGCTATGATATTATACACTTTACAGCAACTCAAGATACAAAAATAGCATATTCAATTACAGCAAAATTATACTGTGATAAGCTCTAAATCTATACTTTTTCATTCTCTCATTCTTTTTTAAGGAGACAGACATCTCAATTTGACATCTCCTTGAAAAACAAAAAAACTCCGTCTGCCTCCATGGCACTTTGGCCTCAAACTCATTGATTGCTCAACTGTCTGCCAGTCAATGATAAAAAGTGGCACCCGAAAGCAGGCTCCCCCGTTTCTCCCACGATCTCCCTCTTTTGTCTCCGAAATGGTGTAATTTCAGAGATTGAGGTCGTTGCTGGTGGCTTCATCTCCTGCTCTGACAACAATAGGCCGTGAATGCTTTCAGCAATGATGGATAAATTGCTGGGTAGTAAAATATTATATCTAAGGTAGGTGATGGGGCACCGTCTACACTGCCGCTCTCTCCATCAGTCTCATGGCAGCTAAGGTAATTATAGTCTGTCTCTCTCGTTCTCCTTCTCGGCATGGGAGAAGCTTTGGCTGTTTGTCACGAGCTCATCTACAAGAGCAATAGGACAGTAATGGTTCCAATTAACATCTGTTGCCTGACCGGCATTTTCTTAGGCAGTAGCAAGCCCTGTCAGTGACCTTTTTATAATTTTTGACTTTTGAAAACACAACAAGCCAGATAATTTACTGTCCATGAATAATTATATTCTACTGGCTCCAATATTGATCATAGGTTCTATGATTTGAAACGAACAATAAATGATGAACCGGAATTCTGGGTGGTCTATCTATTCACTTGATCTATAAGGTTTACATGCTGGTAATCCCTTTCTGTTAACAAATCAATGCAGAAAGAAGACATAATTTATGGAAGACAGTCTTCCCCATCCAATGGAGAGGCAGCTCAATCCTACTTAATTAAATTATCTAACCAAGAATTATAAAAACGTTTAAGTGAGCTGCAAACTGAGCCACAAAAACCAATCTAACCAGGGATTGTCGGGATCTAAGGAAATGGCCACAATTCTGTTGCTGGAGATACACCTTAGTGCAGATTTTACCTCCAACCGAAATCAAACACATCATTTTTAACTTAACAAGAACTTCTTAAGGCAACGTTTAGATGGTCAGGTAGGCATTAGGGTTGGATTCACAGTCTTTGCTGAGGTTACTCTTCAGGAACAGGGTTGGTGGACAGTGATGCAAGGATTCAAATCCTCTGGGCTATGCTGTTACAGGAAAATAATCAACAGCAATGTGATGTAATGTGTACAATACCACCCCAGTGTAGATTATTCCATGTACACCACAGCAATTTGTCAGTGATTATTATTCTTTTTTTATCTAGAATACAGTGGAACCTCACCTTACGAAAGTCTCAACAAACGAAAAAAGCACGTTACGAAAAGCATTTTCTTAAAATTTTTGTCTCAGGATACAAAACAAGTTCACGTTACGAAAGCGCAATCTTAAAAATTCAAATGTGCCATTCAAACATTAAAACCCGCCATTCAAACAATGCACGAGCTGCTCTCCCATCAATGACTTTCAAACATCCCGCCGAGTTGGCCTCCCATTGGCTAACAACTGAGCTGTCGTTTATGTCACCTTCACTCAAGCGCCATCTTAGACAGGGCCACCTGATGCCATCTTGGACAGGGATCCCATTGCCTAGGAGGAATGATGCATCTACCTCCCATTGCCTATTATAGAGCTGAATCCACCATGATGTTTTTCGTGTAAAGGACAGAGTTACTGTTGTTTTATTCTTTATTTCTTGACTCCATAAACATTTGTAAGATTATAACTCTGCTAAGAAGACATGGTCAACATGCGCGCTCTCTCACACACACGTGCGCCTGAGAAGAAGAAACGGGCTCGAGTGATATCACAAAGGAATATGACCAAACCTGTCTACCATTGGTACGATATTGAAGCAGAAGGAGGTTTTAAAAGGTATGCTTTTATAATTTTTAAAGGGTTTAGGGGTAGTATTGGGAGCCTTGGAATCACGCATTTTACATGTAAAATGCGGTTCAACTTAAGAAAAATGCAGGTTACGAAAAAATCTCTGGAACGGATTAATTTCGTAATGTGAGGTATCCACTGTAATTAGCGGGGCGGTGGTGACCTGGTGGTAAAGGTGCTGGATCACTGGTCCTAAGGTTGAGGGTTCAAGCCCCACTCTCAACGGGTTGTCACTGTCCCCCCAGTGCAGCTAACTGGGTTATCAAAGGCCATGTCCTCACTGTCTATGGTGTGAGACATATAAAAGTACCATTGCTGACTTTTGATAAGAGTAGCTACAAAGCCATCAGCATGTTTCCGCCCTGCGATGGCCTGGTGAGCTGTCCAGGGTGTAATCTGCCCTCACCTGGAGTTGGCTGGGATGGGTGCCAGCCTCCCCACGACCCTTAATAGGATTAAGCGGTTACAGAAAATGAAATGAAAAGAATAATTAGTAGCATGATATTTCTTTATTTGTTTATAGATACCCTGAATGTTAAGGAACAACCACAGAACAAGTTAGTACCGCTTATCACATCTGTTTTTCTCATTCGCTTCTCTTATTTTTAGAAAAATTAAAAGGGCTGTCTCATGGTTGTTCAATCATACCCTGAATAATATCAGTGACTTTATCAAACAAAACACACGTTTATATGAATATAAAATTGGTTTATGAAAGCAAACAGACACGAGTTTGATTCATGCTTTGCTGAAACGACTCTTTACTTTCACAGCATCTCCAGTAAGTTAAGTATTCACTGTGCCAGCAAAGATAAAAAACACCTGTGCGCACTATTAGAAGAATCAGGACACCACCCACTGCAGACCCGCCGCACCCACACACCCACACAGGGACGAGAGATCCCCCCGCTCTTCAATTTGTTCTTCCAAGGATTGTCTTTTATTGATGACTTTCTAGGTCAGCGACCCTGAGTGCTTTTCAAAGGATCTAAAAGGCACCCAGATGGGCCAGCTCAAGAAGGAGCCCATTGTCACAAACTTTCTATAGTGTCTTACAAATGAAATGCACAGGAGCCATTAGCCCTTAGTGGATTGTTTTATGGGCTGGGTACCCCTCTCATGAGGGTAATGATGGCAGTGCAGGCCACAGATCAGTCATCTGAACAATTGCAGCGAAGGCCCTTTCTTAAGACAAGAGGCTTTGGCTTCTCTTCTTTCACCATTGCTTTTCACTGGGAATAAACTCCTGGTCGGGTTCACAATGGAGAGCCAAGATGTTGCAAGTTTGGTAAATTGTAGTGGCAGTGCAAACAATCTGGTCCTTCACCTTCGAACTGTGGCTGTGAGCACTGATTCGGGGAATATTCATGCTCCAGGTAAATCATTAACCAAAATATGAAGTGCAAATGTACTTCATGATAGTGTAGTCAAGAATAAAGATTTCCAAGATAATAAAAATGTCTTTTATTAATACCTTTGTACAACAGTTTGTGCTGTCCTCAAAGATCTCTGTGGTACACACAGGTCAGATCAAGAAAACAGCAGTTGCCATGGTGTGCTTTTTCATTTTGCTGAACATGGAATCATTCTCATATTGCCACACCAAACCTTGGGCAGGTAAAGCCTTGACTGTGATTCCTTAAGGGACAAGAATGGTAGGTGTCAGCTTTCCACCTCATCCACCCCGATCTATGTGTAAACTCCCAGACTGTTGGCTATGTGAGCTCAGCAGAGAAGCTTAGGCTAACCCTGACATCACCTTATTGAATTAAACTGTTTGTGTAAGCAGCCACTAGGGATGGAGGCTCCACCTTCTCTTCTCACCTGTTGACAGGTGGGAGAAAAGTCAAAGATACCTCAGAGGACATTAGCAAGCAAGTCCATTTAGGTACCAGCTGGGTTTGATTATAAATGAGTTTGTTGAAGATCGTTTGACAGCTCTTTGTTTGAGCCAAAATGCTAATCTAATATCTGGAACAAAGCTGACGGATATTGTTTGGCAAAAATGCTGTAAGTAAATGAATGAATGAATGAATGAATAAATAAATAAATAGCATCCAACTGACACATCTGTATAACCAGATTATTTATGACAGTTGGCAGATGTGCTTACATGGACTTATCTCATTTATATAACTAAACATTTGAGGGTCAAGGGCCTTGCTCAGGGGCCCAACAATAGTAGATTGGTGCTAATGGAGCTTGAACTTCCAACCTTCTGATCAGTAGCACACAGCCTAATCCACTGAGCCAGCTGTTGACATGGGTCAGAGTTATTACAGTTAAGATAAAAGAAAATCTGCAATTACCAACTTTTTTATAATTCCACCTTCATATATATTTTTCAGTTTGTGTTTATTCCTTGTGATTCATAGTGCTGCTTATGAGTAGGTAATTGCTGATGCTATTTTGAGCTAAACCTATTTAAAACAAATGTGAGGGCAGTGGCAGAGCAAGAGGTTCACCTCTACAGCTTGCGACCCACCTGTCACCCGGCTGGAGGTAGATTACGTAAAGATAGATTTCTATAATTTTATGACAATAAATGACAAGCTCTAGCAAAAAAAAAAAAAAAAAAAAAAAAAGCCTTGTGACAGGTGTTTTTGTTTTTTTTTACCACCAGTTGTTCTAGTGCTGTTTGAACATCTGACTCGTCAGTCGGTAAACATTTTCAGAAGAAACATTTTGACACGAAAGCACAAATAATCCTCTAAAACTGAATAATAATACTCAAATATCAATACCGTCCTAACAAGATAAAGCAGATAGTTCATTACAACCCATCTGGAATTACTGGATAACCTTAATTAAAGATTGTAGGCTTTGTTCAAGCTTTGGGCCCCACAAATGAACAAAATACCCCAATTTGGCGACGCCACCCAGCACTGATCACACAGATCAGTATTTTTTAATCACTGTCTTCAAATGCACTGGTGAGGCTGCTGCTTGATTATCATATGCAATATGGGAGATGGGGCTGTGGGACTGAGGGACTCCTTTAATCCTTTTTGGCTGGCAGCTGCCTGGACCTCTCTTCCCATGTTTTGCTAATTTGGGGCTGTGATGTGGTACACTTGTTCAGCACTGATTGTTATCAGCAGCTCAAACACTAGGGGAAATGGAACACATATGAGGGGGAGCCTGGTACATGGATCCAAGTTCTATCTTGGCATATTTGCAGAAGTGGCAGGGGTCTCTGATATAAGATAAGCAGGTGACACACATTTTGAGATTAAGCTGTGGGTTTAAGGGTGTTACTCAGGCTTGATAAAAAAAAAAATAAATAAATAAATGAACTGTTTATTAGACAAACGGATTAGACCGGTGTTCTATTTATGAGGTAACCCTCTTGGGTGGATATCAAGCCAATCAACAAATAGACATTGTTAATCAACTACATGATTAAAGATTTTTTGCTTAGTAGAGGATAATGAATTAGCACAACAATTTCCCAGCTGGGTCACTCTTGACCTTTTTATTCCTTTTGAAACATTCAAGACATCTTTGTACACCAGGGCTACTTTCCCTGGTTTTTCCTCAAATTCACATCAATTCCAAGAGGGCCCAAAACGAATGTTAACACAGCAACAATAACCTTCTCTCTGACTGGCATTAAAGCTCATGGTACCAAACGGAGAGGTTAGTGCTTGAACGACACTGAGTGGGGCATTGTTTAATGTCAGTAGGTGTGTTTTCAATTCAGGACCCCCTGCCTCTAAGCTTTTACAGTTCCTCAGGATTCCCACAGTGCTGGAGTGGCCAATGTGCTCGCACTGTACTCAGACCCACGGTCATTTAGCACAGCCTCTGCAATCCTGCCCCTGTTTATCGTTCCCATGCCAGTTACTGACTCAGCCATTTCTATTGATCTACGATGAGTTGAAAGCCTCTGCTACACATTCCTGACCCGTACTCCTGTCTGAGCACTATATTCAAACATGAGTCTTGATCTGAAATGGAAGAAGGTGGATGATGGCATTCCTTAGTGAAAGACAAGAACCTCTCTGCAGGATGCTTCACAGTTGGCATCTGTGGGATTCCACAAACAAAAAGGCTCTTCCACCAGCCTTTTAGACCTCCGATTACTGTAGCTTCCTCTGCAAGACCTCTTCAGTCACTCCTAACCAAGGGAAATGGATATTAGAAAGTGTCTAACTGACATTGCTTACCAAAGTCCACAATGGCAATGGTGAGACTTGTGTTTTTGAGGAAATCCTGGCATACCGATACCTCTACCATCCAAAGTTTCCATTTTCTTTTTGGGCTTTCTCGTATTTAACAGCACAATGAGTAGACTCCCTCTGACATCTTCACTCTGTCAGTGATATGAGGGTTCACCGATGATGAGGCAAATTCCCACTAAATAAACAAGGCCTTGGAGAAATTCAAAACACAACCAGAGCAGTGGAATTAACCCATCATGTTCCAGAACATGTGGACAGATCAATGTCCAGCAACCAAAACCTTGGCGGCAAATGGCCGGCATGTTCATTTGATGTGAATCATACAGTTTGATTTCCAATCCTTTCAAGCACTCCCACCCAATCTGCAATTTATACCATCCGATAGTGATTGGGCAACAGAGCACCAGCCTGCTACATATGGATTCTCCCTTGATATCATTCAGACAGCGTGTAATCTTATTAGGCAAAGTCTTAATCCATACCTACATCCCAATGCCCCAAGGGTCAACCTATTGTGATATCAAGGTGCTAGGAGGTCATGTTGTGTGATCCAAATTCTATTCTTTTGAAGCGATGAGGGACTAAGAGGATGGTCCCAAGAGCCCTATGGACTGGATTGAGAATCAGAGCGAAAGAGAGAGAGAGAGAGAGAGAGAGAGAGAGAGAGAGAGAGAGAGAGAGAGAGAGAGAGAGATGAGGAGAAAGATAGTGGGTGGAGACCTGCTATGCCTTTTTTTATTATTTAATTTATTTATTTTTTTGTTTTTGAAGGATGAGATTGACACAATGTCTCCAGCAAGGATTAGACTTGATTTGAAGCAGTGGGATTTTTTCAGCAGACACATTATTGGACATGGGAATAAGAGGCCACCAGCATGGCGAAATTGGATCAGGATTGGTGTTCACTGTGAGTCAGCGGTGGCAGCTAAAACAGCAGCCGCCTCACCAATTTCTCTCTCCTTTCAGGTGGAGCCACCTCCAGTGACTTGGAACGAGAGAGGATGGGAAGAAAGGGAGGGGTAAAGAGAAATTGGTGTGTGTGTGGGGGGGGGTGCGAGAGAGAGAGAGAGAGAGAGAGAGAGAGAGAGAGAGAGAGAGAGAGAGGTGGGGTGATAATTTTGAGGTCTGTGAGGTTTCGCAGTAATGTAATGAGATTAAGTATAACACCTTTGCGAGTGAAAAAAGCCACCTGGTGCTGTTACGGGCAGAGAAAAAGAGGGCACTAATCCGTTCCCATCTCTGGGACATCATTCAGAAAGGCCGCCAGTGATTTCCGCTCTGTGAGACTCTAGTTAATTCTATCACCAGGCGAGACAAGAGAGAGAGTCGAAAGAAAATAAAGGGTAGAGCTCATTATCCATAACCAAATCCCCCAAAACCCACAGATAAGGAGGCATTCCAAAGTTCAAAGGGGAGTTCGGATTCATTCTCTAGAATTTAAAAAAAAATTAAATACTACAATCATGCCAGTAGGTTGATTTCTGCCAGTTATCCAAATGGAGCTTCCCCATTTTGTGTTGTTTTAAAACCTAACATGATATGACTTTTTTTCATTAAAGAGAAAAATAATTAATTCTACCAAATAATAAATTACTAATCAGTTTTATGTATACTAATTTATTATAAATGCTACTAGTTTTGTCTATTATGTCTTGTTAAGTAGTCAGGGTTTGTAAAACTTAGTCAGTAATAACCTTCGCAGCTTAACCACTAACGCACCCAAGACATGCCAAGCTGTCACTGTTTCTACTGGCATTGCTGGCGCTTGCTCGTGCTTTCTTGCAGCTACTTCAAGGCCAGAAACTTGATCATTTTGGTTCCACAATTACACAGACATAAGGTACTGTCAAGTTGGGCGACAGAGTTTGTCTTTTTCAGTCAATTGGACACTTTGATGTAAACATTTATTGCCATGGCATGTTTGCAATTTGTGTCCAAATATGTATTTATAAGAGAACTACAGTAGTTAAAAAACTATGCTAAGCACCAGTCTGTTACACCAGCTGAGCGAGCTGACTCAAAATTCTCATTTAGCTAATCGTGGCCGATTACTGTCGAAAAGAAAGACGTGTTGTGGGATAAAATTGCTGATGATTTCACTGACGTTAATTGCCGCAGTCATGCTGTGTTATAGGCAGGAAAACTACTGAGCTGTACGCATTGAAATAGAAACGCAAACGTTTTTTGTCTCCAGGATTAAAGCCCCATGCAACAAGTTTTGACTAACCCCGAGATAGACTTTGCTCTCCCCGGCATGATAGTGGAATAACGGCTATTGTGGTTTAGGACTCAGCAGACCTATGGGCACAAGTATTGAATTGCTGTCAAATGGCAGTAAATACCAGCATGGTAACTTAGTGGAAGTTTAATGGTTTTTGTCTTCCAAAATCAACAGATATGACAAACAACTTACACACAAAACCCCAACTAAATCTGTTTGGAAATTCAGGTCAAAAGCTATAGTCTACTAGTACATAAAATGCACAAAAAAAAAAAAAAAAAAAAAAAAACAACAACACGCAAGCGCTTCTTATTCTGGGTCTAAACTGCACCATTTTACTGGATTAAAATTCTCACAGTGCCACGAAGAAACCCCTGGATATCATTGGGACAAAACATTACACAAGGCATCTCATACTGTGCCAATAATTTAAAATAATAATAATAAATAAATCTGACACATTCACTTTTTAAAAGTATCTGTGTAGTGTTTACTCGAGGTAGAATTCTCTATTGTTTCTTTGTAATTACACGAGTTTCTTACAATACCATTCAACAATTTGAAAATACCCCAAATTTTTTCCATTTTTATTTTAATTCCTGAAAGTTGATCCTACTGTACTTTTGGAAGTTGAAGCGTGGAACAAAAATAGTCAAAGATGAAGTAAATGAAACCGTAGTAGACTTGCACTGTTTAATTAATTAATGAACATTTTTGACTCATCAATGTAGTCACCTTCTGGAACTTAATCCCAACACTGTTGCAGATGTTCACACATGTGCTGCACTTCTTCTTTGATTTATTTGCCTTCATCTATTTATCAACTTCATTCCACACAAGATGGAGTTTAAGTCTGGAGACAGTGTCATGATTTCATAATTTGAAAAATCATCTTGTTCTTTTCTTCTAAGATAGTCCAGACATCCAATTTACTTTTTTTTTTTTTTGGCTTTTAGGTCATTATCAGTTTTCCAGCTGCTTAAATTTCAGTAAAACTTTTGACCGGATATATACAATCATTTAAAGACCAAGCTGCATGGTGAGATTATGATATTCGGTAAAAGGTAGGTAAAGTCCGTCGGGCTTTTTACACCCGAGCCATAGCGGCTCATCAGGCCGGTGCTTATCCCCGGTTTCCGTAGCCTGAAGCGACTAGGAGTTCAAGCCCTCCAAGATGGGACGCTAACCCATCACAGGTTACCTTCCCAGTATATTTTACTGGTACCCATTTATACTGCTGTGTGAAGAGAGGCACACTTGTGGTTAAGACCTTGCCCAGGGGTCTTAACACAGTGGGGGGGGGGGGGGGGGGTGTCTAACTGGAATTTGAACACACAACCTCCTGATCATGCGCACAGCCCTCTAATCAGTACACCACCGGCCCCACTTGATATGAGGTAGCAAGAGAAAAATAATTACCTCCAGCATAAAGGCAAAGTTTTTGGTGTGTGTGTGTGTGTGTGTGTGTGTGTGTGTGTGTGTGTTATGTGGATTATGGTACACAAAATACTCTGTGCAGAGCTTCAATGCAATTTCTACCAGAGACAGGGCTTTAGACAACGATGAGACCATTACATTTTGGAGATAATCTGGATCAAATTCTAGATTCAGAAATTTTCAGAAACTTTTACATTGTGACAGGACAATTAGCTTGGAAGTATGTTATTACAGCACGCCTGACAGGGTGTGTGTGGTGTACCCTCTGCAGGTTTTCAGTTTAGTCGAGGTCTGCTATTAATGAAACTTCTGAATGAACTAGAAAGGGATATTTTGCCAAATGTGAGATAATCACAAAAGAATGAACGTTCCACCATTCCTGCACATCAACAGATTACTTTTAACACTCCACCTTCTTGTTGCATAAATGATACACAGTATAATTCATCTAAATAACCACAACAACCTCTGCATAACCTTCCATAATGTGACTAATTATTAACAACCAGCAGCCAAATCTGTCTCAGTAGTAAAATCTAGACCTGCAAGTTTTAGTCATATTCCACCTAAGAATAACCTAAATCTTCAGATTTACAGTTAATGGCTGATAATGTGCTTGCCCCTGGTGATGAGGCGACAAAACAGCTTTAGCCTTGCAAGTATCAGGAAGAATATGTGTGCCACTCTAAATGACATGAAAACATTTAGAAGCAGACACATGGGGCTTTTCTACTGATGGGGTCAACATAATGAGCACAAGTAGGGGGAGTGAATGGTGGGTATGTATGTAGAAGAAGGGAGGGAAGTGTCTGCATGATAAACAATCTGGGGTTATTTTTAAGTCAGGTTTGGGCAGGTCTAGGCTTGTAGGGTGTAGGTTGGGGTTACACTAGGGCCTGTGGGCATCTCTGGGCTCTAGTGACGTTGCTTACAATGGGATCACGATCACAGTGAGACTCCCCTCTGGCAGCTGCGTACACAACATACATGTAAATAGGATCATAACCTGAACACTGTAGCTGAATTTCACTTGGTAACAAGACATTATTCTATATGGAAGCATTTGTTGTGGAATCACTAATAATGGTTTAAAATAAATAAAGATAAAAAAATAAGATAAATGTGCCTCTAGGCTGGACAGTGAGTGGGTCAGAGATACTTCCATCTTTCCATATATACATATACATATATATATATATATATATATATATATATATATATAATACACACACACACACACACACACACACATATATATATGCAGGGATCCCCCGCTACTTCGCGCTTCAATTCATGCATCGTGCTTCAGTGCATCGTGCTTTTTTTTTAAATATTCATCGAATTAAAAAATAAGGAAAGGGAAAAAAGTGAAGAAAAATGCTGCAAAACAAGGCCAATTATGCAAAAAACAAACAAACAAACAAAAAACAATCCAAACCCCCCCATCAAAACAACTTACATTTTATATGTGAGGTGCACATCTGAGTGCGTGCACGCTCGCGTCTGTATTTGTGTGTGTGTGTGTGTGTGTGTGTGTGTGTGTGTATTTATATTTTATTTACATCTTATGCATTATTTTTGAATGTTTATTTGTTATTATAAGTATTTATAGCATTGAATATGTATTTATTGATATTATATACACATACATGTATGTATACGTCAGTCAGGGGGAGCCAATCCTACTTCGCGGAATTCAGCGGTCGCAGGGGTTCTTGGTCCTAATTAACCATGGAAAGTGAGGGATCCCTGTATAAACACACACACACACACACACACACACACACACACACACACACACACACACACACACACACACACACACACACACGTGCAGTGCTGTGCAAAGGTTTTTTCCCTTTACTGATTTTTTTTACTTTTTTGCACCTTTGTCGCACTTAACGTTTTCAGATCATCAAACAAATTTAAACATTACATAAAGATTACCAAAAGATTTAAAAAATAAAACATGCAGTTTTCCTGTTGTGATTCTATTTGTTAAGAGAAAAATCCTATCCATACCTACATGAACCTCTGTGAAAAAGTAATTGCCCCTTGTGAAAAGGTAAGGTAATTGTGATTAATTCTATTATTGTGAAAAAACTGAGTTCAATTTCATGGTCACACCCAGGCCTGATTGCTGCCAGACATTTCCAATCAGGAAATCCCCAACATAAAACCTGTTTGACAAGGTGAGGTAGCCATACTGAACACACACCATCATGCCGCGATCCAGTGAGCTTCAAGAGCAAACAAGAAAGAAGATTATAGAGATGTCTCAGTCTGGGAAAGGATAAAAAGTCATTGGTAAATCTTTGGGACTCCAGTGGACCACTGTCAGAGCCATTATCCATAAATGGAGAAGGCATGGCACAGTGGTGACCCTTCCCAGGAGTGGCCGACCTACCAAAATTACTCCAAGAGCACAGCACAGACTAACCGTAGAAGTCACAAAGGATCCAAAAACCACTTCTAAACAACTACAAGCCTCCCTTGCCTCAGTTAATGTCAATGTTCATGACTACACCATCAGAAAGACACGAGGCAAAAATGGCATCCAGGGAAGTGTTCCGAGGCGAAAGCCACTTTTGACAAAAAAAAAGAATATAAAGGCACGACTCACTTTTGCCAAACTCATCTTGATCATCCCCAAAGCGTTTTGGAAAACGATCTCTGAACTGATGAAACTAAAGTTGAACTTTTTGGGAGAAATGCATCCCGTTACATCTGGAGCAAAAGGAACACTGCATTTGATAAAAAGAACATTGTGCCAACAGTGAAACATGGTGATGGAAGTGTGATGATCTGGGCCTGCTTTGCTGGTTCAAGACTTGGGCGACTTTTCATGATTGATGGAACCATGAATTCTGCTCGCTACCAAGAAATCCTACCAAAGAATGTTCGTCCATCTGTTTGAGATCTCAAGCTAAAGCGCACCTGGGTTCTGCAGCAAGACAATGATCCGAAGCACACCAGCAAGTCCACTTCTGAATGGCTAAAAAAGAACAAAATGAGGGTTTTGGAGTGGCCTAGTCAAAGTCCTGAATTGAACCCTATTGATGTGCTGTGGCATGACCTTAAAAAGTCTGTTCATGCCCGAAAACCATCCAATCTTGTTGATCTTCAACAATTCTTCAGAGAAGAGTGGACCAAAATCCCATCACAGTGATGTGAAAGACTCATCGCAAATATTTGACTGCAGTTATTGCTGCAAGAGGTGGTTCAACCAGCTATTAGGTTTAGGGGGGCAATTACTTATTCACGCGGGCCCTTGTAGGTTCAGATGTTTTTACCTTTAATAAACGCAATTGGCACTGAAAACTGCATTTTGTGTTTACTTATGTTTTATCTTTAGGTTTGCTCGATCTGAAATGGATGACCATGACAAATGTACACAAAATGTCAGAAATTGGTGAGGAGGCAAAACTTTTGCACAGTACCGGACATATAACTATTCACACTCATACCTATGGGTGATTTGGAGCAACAAATGTGCATTTTTTTGGACTGTTGGAAAAAAACGGAGTACTCTGATGAAACCCATGTAAGCAGAGGGAGAACATGCAAACTCCACGCTGAAACACCTGGGACTTGAATGCAAGCCTTTTTGCTGTGAGGTAGGTGTGCAAACCAGTATGCCACAATGGTAGGTCTGTTGGGTTTTTACAACCGAGCCTAGTGGTTTCGCCTCGTGGCTCATCAGGCCGGTGCTTATCCCCGGTTTCCGTAGAATGAAGCGACCAGGAGTTCAACTCCCCCTGGATGGGACGCTAGTCCATCGCAGGTTACCTTCCCAGTATATTTTACTGGTACCCATTTATACTGCTGGGTGAACAGAGGCACACTTGTGGTTGAGATCTTGCCCAGGGGTCTTAGCACAGTGAGGGTCTCAGTGGAATTTGAACTCACAACCTCCCGATCATTGAGCGCAGCACCCTAACCACTACGCCACCGGCCCCACAGTATGCCACAATACCACACAAGAAATGCATTGCACATTGTGAATGGATGAACATCTATAGCCTTGTTACAACATCACACTTTTCCATTTGCCATAGTCTATGACTGATTAAATGTATCCCCAAAAAAACCCCGATAAACTTATTTTTGTCAAAACTAGTACAATTTGACATAAAAAGAAAAAAAGAAAACCACAAGCATGACAACCCTGCTCAGGTTTAAAGAAAGTTTTGAAGATGAGTGTTGCAAGGTGATAGTTTGATTTAATGATATTGAATCAAACCAATCACCCTCACCAGCTTAGGCTTACAAACACATACAGGTACAGGGTTGTCCTGAGTGCTGTTAGTGTTAGTGCCAGTTGAATGAGCCAGATGATGGGTTGGGCAGTAAACCTCTGGCTCTCTGACACAGTGTCAAACATAAACAAAGAAACAATGAGAGTGCAAGCACAGAGCCATCTGGAATTCGTCATCCCATCACAGAAAACATGCATAAAAATACACATACACTTTTTATATACATATTTACACATTACTATACATGTTGCATATCATTTTAACTTCATTTAAAAACTTAAGGAAAAAATGTTTAATAGAGAAAATTAGCCAAGGAAAGAAAAATAAAAACAAGCTCCATTGCGAACCTCCACTGCTTGGTTGATAGAAAGCTAGTTTATATTTATTTCACATAAAAATATGCAGCGTGAAATACAAGAGCCATGTCATCAAAACCTATGCACAAATATTACTCAAATGCATATTGCTGCTCCTTGAATCACCACCTTATCGAGGTGGACGGTTTGCATGTCCAAATGATCATAGGAGCTGTGCTGTTGACGGCACTACACCACTGATAGGGTCACCCAAGGCAAACTGGTCCCATGTAAAGGTCCAGATGAAGCGTGGTTCAAGAGAACTTTATGGATTAAAAAACAAAAGGACACAGTTTCCCTTGCCCAGACATGAGTCACTAGGGCCCTTTCCTGGAGCCAGGCCTGGGCAACTAACTGATGGTCAGGCTTCTGTCCATGGAGCCCGGCCTGGCCCAGCCCAAAAAGGAGACATGGGTCTGCCTTCCCATGGACCCAACACCTGTGGGAGAGACTACAGGGGTTGGGTAAGTTGCGAGTTGAGTGGCAGCCAATGGCATGGGTTCTGTCGGCAAAATCCTCGGCTACTGACTCTGACTCTTGGAACATGGAATGGTCACCTCTCTGGTGGGGAAGGACCCTGAGGTGGTGCGTGACGGTGAGAGATACCGACTAGATATAGTCGGACTCACCTCAACGCATAGCTGGGGCTCTGGAACCGCCCATCTCGAGAGGGGCTGGACCTTATCCCATTCTTGCTCATGGGGAGAGGCGTCGAGCCTGTGTGAGCATCCTTGTTGCTCCCATCTCGATGTCCACACGCTGGGGAACGTCTCTTAGTTGACGAATGGGTAGATTTCCTCCGCCTTCAGGTGGTGGTGGTGGGGGGGATCCTGATTGTTGTTTGTACTTCTGCACCAAAGGACAGTTCGGAGTACTCATCCTTCAAGGAGACTTAAAAGGTGTGTTGGAAAGCACACAGCACCCACCCCCCCAGAGACTCCCTCATTGTCCTGTGAAACTTCCATGTCACACTGTCGTTGCCCACAGAGGCGTTGAGGAGTGTGATTGGTAGGTATGGCCAAGTGTTTCATTGTTGGACTTCTGTGTTCATCAAAGTTTGCCAATGACAAACAGCATGTTCAAACATAAGGCGTCCATCACTGCACTTGGCACAAGAACACCCTAAGCCACAGTTCAATGATCGACTTTGTAGTTGTGTCACCGAACTTGCGGCAGCATGTTCTAGACACCCGGATGAAGACAGTAGCTGAGCTGCCAACCAATTACCTAGCATGTAACCAAGCATGTAGTTAGGGTCTCCTAAGAGCATTTGGCGGAGTCTCCTGTCAGAGGAGCCTTTAACTTCCACCTCTGGCAGAGCTACAACCACATCCCGAAGGAGGCGGGTGATATGAAATCTGAATGAAGCATGTTTCATGCCTCCGTATTGAGGCAGCAGCCCATAGCTGTGGCCGTTAGCTCATTGGTGCCTGTTGTGGCAGTAACCCTCGAACCCGGTGGGGGACACCTGCAGTAACGAGGGCCATCCAGCTGAAAAAGGAGGCCTATCGGGTCTTATTGGCCTGTGGGAATCCCGAGGCAGCAGACAGGTACCAGCAGGCCAAACAGTCTGCAGCCTAAGCTGTAGCCAATGCAAAATCTTGGATGTCAGATTAGTTTGGTGAGGACCTCAAAAGCAACTATTGGTTGACCTCGAAAAGGTTCTGGACCACCATCTGACACCCCAGAAGGGGGAAGCAATTCTGCACAAATATTGTTTACAGTGGAAGTGGGGATCTGCTCACCTCTACTGGGGATGTTGTTGGGAGGTGAAAGGAATACTTCGAGGACCTCCTCAAACCCACCAACATGCCCTCCGCAGAAGAGGAAGACTGTGGGGATTTTGCTGGGGATTCATACATTATTGGGGCTAAGGTTGCCAAGCTCTGTGGGGTCAGTCTCCAGGGGTCAATGAGATCCACCCTGAATATCTCAGGGCTCTGGATGTTATTGGACTGTCTTGGATGACACGTCTCTGCAACATCACATGGTCATCGGGAGCCATACCTCTGGATTGGCAAATGGGGGGTTAGACCCTTAAAAAAAAAAAAGTGGACCAGAAAGTGTGTTCTAATTAAGTACTGTGTGAAACACATTCCTCAGCCTACCTGGGAAAGTATATGCTGGAAGTGGTTGGGGAGAGGGATGTCTAGTCCTCATTGCTTAGGCTGCTGCCTCAACCCCAGATTAAGCGGAAGATGATGATGCATATTGTATTAGGCTTTCATGCATATTTTGCAACATCATTAACTGTACTTTTACAAAATATGGCACAAATCCCTAAATATGTCAGTGACAGAGTTTCTGTTTATTTATTTTTTTTTTAATGATGGCTTATGTTTCAATTTTAACTGATATAATCATAACCAGTTTTCCAAGACTACTCTAGAATCTTGAGTCCAAAAGAAGTTTAGGTCTATTCCCCTGACACACCAATAGCCAATTATGAGTTAATTCTACGGTTGCTTTCAGTAATCAGCAACGAAGTTTAAATTGGGATAGTTGGGGAATAATGACATTCAAGAACTTTGCTGCTTGAATAAACAAGGGATGCATCATCATTTTGCACAGGAGTACAAAAGGAACACCCTCCAAATTCATGGAATCAAAGCAATGTTTGGTTGACTCTTGATTCTTGACAGCTAAGTGAGTTGGTGAATATGTGGCAACGCTAGTTTGCATGACACAAGGATAGACATGGTGAGGATCAGTGAACTTTTCTGCATACACATACACTCAATTGCCAGCTGTATAGATTTAAAAAAAAAATCAACACAAAAATAAGAACAAACTCTTATAATTACTAGTATACACTACACGGAAAAGGATTACTCCAATTGGTCCACTACAGAGGGGATAAAAACATTATTCCAAGTGTAATGCTTGAATCAATACAACAGACAAAGCCAGTTTGTCAATGTAACTTGGAGCAAACAGCATCATTGTTGCACTTGAAAAATGGGGGTAATGAAAACATCTTGTTAAATTTGCTTTTCAGTTTGTACCACAAAACGCTTACAAAGTGTGGTTACAAATGTGCCAGACTGAATGAGTAGGCGCAAAATAAGCCGTTACCCATCCAGAGCTTAGCTTGGCTTGAAATGCACAGGTCACCTGACCTGACCCTATAATAGTTAAATATGCATACAAGCTATATGTTAAAAAATGTTAAAGTTTGCTTTACTTTATGGTTCTATGAAATATACACTTACTCTTATTGTGAGTTATGTTGTTAAAACCACATGCACTAGAAGCTCTTAAATGTTCTTTTTAATAATAATGAACATAGAAGTGTAGTTTTTTGCTTATGTTTCCATGTAGTGCATTCTAAAAAAAATATGCACCAACCAACTTTTGTGAGACTAACACCCTTGATCTTGGCTATGCAATTACATTTGTAGCTTCAGCCTAAAACAGGGAAGGCATTTTAACAAGACTTGGGCTGTAATATGAACTGAAAACAGGAGGGCCATGTTGCTGTTTGTTCGTGATAATGGTGAAGTTCAAGGACATACGAAGAATGACGTAAAGAAAAGTCCAGTAGCTCCCCCTTCCTCTCTTTTTTTGAGCATCAGGCTTGCTTTGAAGGAAATGCTTCCCAGGGCTACCTGTGAAGTAAGTGAGAGATCAGTGAAATCCACCAGTTCTCATTTGACGGGAGTTTAAGGTTACTGCTGCTTGTCTCTCGCTTGTGCGCGCACGCACGCACACACGCACACACACACACACACACACACACACACGCACGCACGCACAGCATGCTGGAACTTCCACACCCCAAATGACATGAGAAAAGGTGTTGAGCGTTAAGGTCAGAGCAGGTTACCTTCACACTTCTTTGGCGACTATTTTCACCAAAATGATGAAAGCTTAACATTATCGGTAACAGCTGAGAAAAACCTGAAGGAAAAAGGCTGAGGTAAAAAGCATGTTTATTTGTTTACTGTGCTAATGACATACTTTTACCTAAATTATTTAATAGATGGGACTCCAAGCCAAGTTCTCATATCATATATGGTGTGGAAATCTCTAAATGTCAAAGCAATATAGACCAATGACTTTTGGGTATCTTAATAGAGACAGGTTTTTGTGTATATGAAAAAAAGCTCTGATTAATTACAAAATCTATTCAATTATGTTTTTTAAGGGAGCCAAAATATCAAAATTGATGTGTTATGCACATGTGAGAAATATTAACAAACATGGAGATCCCGGTCACTTATGTTGCATGAACCTACATTCTGGTCTACAAAGAAACCAGGCCCAGCTTCACTTCTCAGTATCATTCTGTATGGACACTGGTGATGCTTTATTCCTCTTAATCCCCCCGTTGACCAGTGAACATCTGATCAGTGGCAGAAATGAAAGCTTGTGTGAATGTTGTTTTACCTTTGAAAGACTGCGAGCTGTCCCTGGTCACCTCCATTTTCTTACACCCTCTGTTGTAAACTATAATGTCATGACTTTCCACTGACATTAGTAAGAATGAACTTCTTGAGTCTTGATCTCGATGGTAGTTCTTTGTGGTGCTAGGCCATGGAGTCTTGATCAAAAACTTGCTTGTTAATCTGTGACTCAAACATTTTCGCCAATATAGTACATGGATATGATTATTTTAATTGCTGTACTGAGGCTCATATGTGGTGAAAAGCTGGGATTTGCACAAAAATAGCAGGAAAAATGTCCATCACTAGCTCACAATGTGTTGTTGGTCTTGTCTGCACATATATTTTTTGGGGAGGTGGGGGAGCATAGAGGGGTGTTGGGTGGACAGCGTACTTAATTAGAGCTTTGACAAGCCCACTCTCTAAAAGTGATGAGATTAGCCCTAATTGATGTCAGTATGGATTAGGGTTCGGTCCGCTGCAGGCCCACTGGCAGGTCCGGCATCAGGAGGGGACGCTGATGAAAAGCACTTTTTTTTTTGCTCTGCTCAAGCCGCTTTTTTCTGTGAGAGGACAGATTTTTACCGAAAAGCCTAATGACTAGGTTTGAAATCTTAATCAACCCGTGACCTTGTTCCACCAAAACTCCATGGATCCCCTTATTATTGAGGGAATGAGAGAAGATTCAAAACAAACACGTTTTTTTGGGGTTTTTTTCCGGAAAACAATGCGGTGGCAGTTTGGTAATTTTATTCCACAATGTATTCATATACAAGCAAAGTGAATAAGAGTTAGTGAGCTGCTGCTTTATAAAGCTGGGGGAGGGACAGCATGTTGTTCTAAGAAAAATAGCACAGAGAGCTTGGAGGAAATAACCTGAGGGGTTTTAGGAAAGAGAATAGCATGACCCACTTCTTAAAGTGTTCTTAAAGTAAGGACATATGATGAATAAAGTGATGGCTTGGCCAAAGTAGATGTTAAAAAGAAAATGATTTATATATTATCTATAAAAAGGACACAAAAGTACACAAATTCAATTTTTAATAAATATGCAATGTATGAAGAAAGTTAAAATGACACCATACAATAACACTATTAAAAAATGTGAATAGTTTCCACGAAATATTTTTACATTAATATGTAAACTATGTTATAATTGAGGTATTTTTATAAAAAAAAAAAAAAATTAAATGACGTCTTCTGTTTGACGGATGGGAGGATGAACATGTATGCTTACATCATGCAGCCCTCTTCACTTCAATGCTGAGCGAGCACGTGTCGCAGCACACCACAGCATCCTCACCACCCTCGGCATCGTCCCTCTTCAGGTGAAAGCTGCCACCACATCGGCAGCTGTATGAGTAACACTCATTCTCTGGAACAGCGGTGAGATATTGATTAGAGCGCTACTGCCTGTAATGTGTGGCAAAAGTCAATATTAAAGCATTATGTGCAGCTCTGGTCCGCTGAGAGCATTTCTGTATCTACTGTACGAGCTACATGGGATATACAGGCTGTCATGACTTTTTTTTTTTTGGAGGCCAGTGCTGCTAAATGAGCTTTTAATTAGACAAGATCAAAACAGCACTATGTGAGTGAACATAAACTTAAGTTTTTGACACAGAGTGGTTTGTTGTCATTTATGTGTTCATCTTTTTGTTGTTTTATTTTAAGAAATCTTTATTAAATGTTGATCCAGTCAGTTAAACCTTGCACCCAGGATTAATACAGAGAGGAATTAGTAGACTTGATAAATTCTCAGGGATATCTTAAACTCATGCTGAATAAGGAGTGGGGAGTATTCACTAAATTCATGATAGAATTCCAGGAGCATATTTCTTTTTTTTTTGCCAGGAATGATCTGGTTCTAATAAAAACCTTTAAGATTACCACCACATTAGGCGTGTTTCACATTCAGACAGGGAAGCGAACATGGTGCTGT
This sequence comes from Plotosus lineatus, assembly GCA_024760905.1. Classification (NCBI taxonomy): domain Eukaryota; kingdom Metazoa; phylum Chordata; class Actinopteri; order Siluriformes; family Plotosidae; genus Plotosus; species Plotosus lineatus. The sequence goes on from CM045733.1 coordinate 47,842,512, forward strand.
GTTGTGATTTAATGCTTTCTATTGAGAAGGTCAGGAGTGTGAAAGAGGAATTGCAAGGCTAAATAGCGGACCTTCTTCAATATACACCAGAATCAGCAACTCTGATTTATCTACAGATTACCGAGTTGGATAAAGTGCTGTGTTCCGTTCTGACTTATGAGCAGTTAGCTGGAGGGTAAAGACAAAACCTTTTTTGTCTTTGTACTAAAGTGAAATTTCTGAATGGAATTCTTCAGTAAGATGGATTCTAGGTGTAACCTTGACATCTCGTTGTAGATTCTCTCTCAAAAGTATACAAAAATAAACAAATCAAGAGACTGACTGTAATTTCCGGACAAACACTCTTTGTATGATAGGCCTGTAATGAAAGGCTATCAGATTTAAGAACATGTGCTAATTAGTGCTCACTTACATTAAATCAAAGCCAATACACTGTAACTCCATATCTATAGTTGTTTAATCAAGTGAACTGTATGACATTGGCAGTGAGCTTGTGCTGGGAGTTGTGTAAAAGTGTGCCACCATTATGTAGTGTTGAACAGACCTAAATCACCTGGCGTAAACAAAGCCATTCAGGGCACTGTTACTGATAGTTCACAGAAGCAGCACAAGCAATATTGGCAGACACCGAGTTACAAAATCCGGGTGTCTCACCATCCCAGCCAGTGCAGTGTGTATCACGACTACTACTATTATCTAGTCCGTGAGCATATCTGCCCAACATATCACTTAAATTCAGCTCAGCATTGAGTTTTGTTTTGATAAGTCAGTCTTTGTTTAGTTTTAGTGAGAATGCTGACACACGCTGCCTGTTCTTTGAGATACTGTGGTTTAGAAGTGAAGACAATAGTCATTTGCAGCATGTCAGAAATGATTAAACCCCTGACACACAAACAAGCAGAATGGAAATTACAGAAAGCATTTCTTTATTGTTCCTAAACCAACTAACGACAGGAAAGCCAAGTTGGCAAAATGTAACTGCACAACTTATTTTGGATTTACCATCACATTCATCTTGAGCAGCATTCTCATTCTCTGAGCCCCTAGAACAGGAGCGGCCAACCAATCAGAGACCAAGAGTCACAATTTATACGGTGTTACCACAAAGAGCCACGTCATACACATACCGTGCCTTTCTCTCACTCTCTCTCACACACACACACACACACACACACACACACACACACACACACACACACACACACACACACCCCTCTGCTCAGCCAGATTTATTTTAAATTCACACACTAGCATTCTTATAAAATTCTCACATCTTTGAAGGTCAGAGTGTAACTGTGATTCAACAGCCATGTTAATGTCCGATTACCGGTGTTTCAACAGTGTGGCGAGACAGTTGGATGTCCGATACCATGCGTTTTAGTTTCTCGTTTTCAGGAGATAATATTTCGACAATACAGGCATTTTTTTTCATGAACTCTCCTTCATCCGGGGATCCCGGTGAGGTTTAGGAAAAAATAGAGGAAATGGGTTAAGAAATAGAGGAAATTAAATATTTCAGCTGGGGGGTCAAAGGGGCCGCAGGGCCCCTTGCGGGGGGAAAAGAGGCTGAGCATGTCATGTAAAAAATCATGCAAACAAGTTAATCATTGTTTTGTAACATGCATAAACACTAAACAAAATAACTTAAATAATGTAAAAAATACTAAAAGGTTATTTCAGTGTAGATAGACACACATAATTCTAGTAGCAGAGCCCTATGGCTCGTCATTCATGTATAACATAATTTTGAAATAATTATCACCTAATTTGTAGAATGATCACATGACATATCACAACAAACATTTGTGTTCAACTAGTGAGCATACCTGCTACAAGTTAGTATGTTAATAGTCTGTCTGTCTTTCTTTCGGCTTTTTCCCCTTTTACTCGGGAGTCGCCACAGCGAATCAGCTGATTCGCACGTTTTTTGATTTGGCAGAGGTTTTTATGTCGGATGCCCTTCCTGTCACAACCCTTTTTAGCAAGGGACAGAAACACGCTGACGACTTTGCAGCTACTCTTTACGAAAGTCAGCAATGGTTCTTTTACATGCCACTCACCATAGACAGTGACAGACATGGCCCGCCTTTGATAACCCAGTTAGCTGCACTGGGGGGTACAGTGACAACCTTGTGGAGAGTGGGACTCGAACCCCCAACGTTTGGATCAGCGAGCCAGCGCCCTATACCACTAGACCACCACTGCCCCCTTAGTATGTTAATAGTATAGCACTATAATTCAAAATATCACAACATTTACTCTGCACTAGTAAACAGTCTTACACTGTACTTATTGCATACATTTATAAAAATAGCTGAATTCCGCTAAATAGCGGAGATCTCAGATCCCTGTTCATTGTATGACTTTCTGGCCCATGCAATGTTCCAAGCCAGTTGATACGATACAAGCATTTCGGTCTCTGAGTACTTTGTTAATTTTTGGAAAAACTGTATCTGCTTTTCTGCCTGACATTTAAAAATGAGCAACCTGTGCTTGTGAAGTTCAGTCTCTTTAGGAAACTCCTAGTCGAAGTTAGTATGGAGTGAGCTGAAGTGGCACCGATTATTTGAATCTTTGAGATGCGCTAATGACGCCTGATGTACAGCAGGATGACTTGCTGTTACGTTAAACAAAAAATATAAATTTATATAAAATATAAATATAAAATATCACCACTGCACAGATCTGCTTGTTTACTTGCACTAGACAACCCCACCCAACAAGTTCATGTTACTTCCAGAGGAAAAAAAAAAACTGCTAACCCTGGTTCAGTCTCCACTAGTAACCCTCAGCCCTCAGGATACAAACTACAGTTTTGTGCTTTTTATGGTCATTTATGTTAAAACTAAGCTCTGTATCACTTAAACATGTTACATTTACACAAATAATGCTGCAAGGATGACCAATATCGGAACTCTTTAATTTTTAGTTAAATTTATCAAGTTTTTTCCTGGATTTCACATCATATACTGATGTTTCTCTTTAATGTAAGGACATTTATCCGGTTTGTGTCGAGACAGCTACACACATTGTGACTGTTATAATAGTATTCTCTATAGTCAGCTGTTGCTCTTTTTCTGTATTTCTGTCCTGAATATTATAATAATACAAATCATGTTCACTAAGCAGCATCTAAAGAGCATTTATGTAATAGAGTATATAGTTTATCCTATATAGAGTGTATAAGCAGTAAACAGAAAGGCATTTGGGCTTCAAGACAAATTCCATCACAGCTCCACCTGGCATTGCTGTCCACATCATGATGCTTTACTACACGCTAAGGCTTGCCCTTGATTGCAGGCAGAACAGCCGTATCTTTGAATTACAGATGTAGCATTACTCACCGCTGTCCCAGTCCATGTCCTCCAATGTAATGCAGGAATCCACTGGCCAGCTTTGTTTCAGTTCATGTGCTACACACACACATACACACACAGGATTACAAGACTCAGTCGTTACTAGAATTCAATCTGTTGATTAAAGCTTAAGTAAGAGCACATATCAAAAAACACCAGGTACATTTCTATTTGAGGAGACAGTCACCTAATCCCTTAAACACAGACGCTAGGTAACATTAAACACATCTTCAGGACACACCAAGAAAGGAAATTATAAAGTGGGCTCATTCAAATACTCAATTTTGATTGATTGATTCATCAGTTTGTCAGTTGTTCTTAAGAAAACCGACCATTACTATAGCACAGAATATTAGTGGAACCAGTAGAGCCATTTATAAACCAATAGAAATCTCATCTCTGTAGTAATAACCACTTAATAGGATGGTTATAGTAGAATGAACTGGGAGTTATCACAAAATAAACCCCTTCAGAGTAATTCAAGACTCTCTGCTATGCACTGGGATGTATTTTGTGATAATACCCCCAGTGCAGCTAACTGGGTTATCAAAGGCGGGCCTTTATGCGCAAAATGACAAAGGCGGGACTGTCTATGGTGAGAGGCATGTAAAAGAACCATTGCTGGCTTTCGTAAAAGAGTAGGCTGCAAAGTCGTCAGCGTGTTTCTATCCCTTGCTAAAAGGTTTGTGTCAGGAAGGGCATCCGACGTAAAAACCTCTGCCAAATCAAATGTGCGAATCAGATGATTCGCTGTGGCGACTCCTGAGTAAAAGAGAAAAAGCCGAGAGGAAGACAGACCAAGCCTGCTGTATATTATTTCTTACTTAATTACATTCAAAGTAGTAAGGCATCATGCATTAATGTATTAGTGGATTCGTGGAGCTCATGAGCAGAGCACTGCAGCCATGGAACATGGCTTGGGTGGTTGTCCTCTGTTTATCTAGCATCCAAGCAATGCCCACCACAGTGCCATTTAGCTAAGCAATCAAAAACAAAGAAAAAAAAGAAGTCGTCAAAGGAGAAAGAGTGAGCACAGAATCAGGAGCCGAGACAGCATCCCAAAAGTCCACACCAAAAAGGGTCCATTACGAGATCAGAATGTATATTACTGATGTGAAAATGGTGTCTTGAATATAAAAATAATATGAAACATGACAATTAATTGTCACACGAGCGGGGGCGCTGAGATGTAACACATCCTGGAAAGAAGGGGGGGGCGCCACTGTGAGAGAATGGTAATTAGCACGTCCTGTGCCACTTTTCAACATGTTTGCCTTTAATTAGCCCAGAGAGTGCCTTGTTCATGCACCATTGTAGTTTTGGCTGCATATCATTTTTTTTAAAGTTTAGCAAAGAAGTTTGCACCATTAATTCTTGGGTCGTCAAAAAAAGGGCAAGTCGAGGTGCAGATGAGAAAAACGTTGTGAAAAAGATTGGTCATAAAAGTATTTCACATAAAGAGCGCTCTAATTAGTGAAACATACTCATTAACCCGTCAAGGCTCCATGCATATTTATCACCCTTTATATATGAAGAACACAGTGATAACTAATTGCTACCAGAATCATATTACAGCCTTTTCAGAACATTTCAAAATGGTTAAGATACATTCTACAGAAAAAGGGCAGAAAAAGTTTCACCCACTTGTTCCAAGCAGTAAATATTTAATTTCAATATAACTGTTAACTTTTTGCGAAAAGAAGAGTTCCCTTAAAAATATCATGTCTGTGCAAGGCAGGTGTCAATTTAAAACTGTTGGTAATGTTGAATAACACCATCAGCAAAACTTTCCATCACGAACACATCTCCATCTGGTTGGACAGTGCTACAAACACAGTGAGCAAAACAGTCATTGCACAAAATCCCTCCAATTTACCTCCTTTCACCATAAATTATCCCCTGAACATAATCGAGTTTAACTGTTCGAAAAACAGTTCGGACAGTTAGAAAACGAACACAGACAATCCACGATTAACCTGAGGTCATTTTGACATCAAGCCTCAAAAGTGATGATTGTTTTAAATATGGCGTTTGTGATGAAATTTGGGATGGTACAAAATGATGTGAGCACTATGCGGGTATGAAGGATATTGATTTTTTTTTTTGGGGGTCCAGTGACTGTACACGTGTGCTCTGATTTGGCAAATCGATAAAGAGAATTTAACAAATGATTGTTTTATGAAGAATGGGATGTACAGTATTTTGCCAAAATATTTACTCTACCATCCAAATAATTTAATTCAGGTGTTCCAACCAGCTCTATGGCCACGGGTGTACAAATTCAAGCACCTAGGTAGGCAGACTGCTTCCACAAACATTTGTGAAAGAATGGGCTGCTCTCAGGAGCTCAGTGGATTCCCGCATAGTACAAGCGAGAGCATGCTACCTGTACAACACTCACTACTAAATATTTCACGATCAACTGTCAGTGCGTCCCGTGAGCAACACAATGTTGTAAGGGACACAGTGAAATAAAAGCGAGATAGTGAGTGTTGTTATTTCATGCACATTCATTTTACTAAAAACATTCCGAAAAATGAAGAGAAAAGTTTATGATTTTTCAGGTGATTTTTCAGGCAATTTAAAAATTTCAAAAGGTTTATTTTTTTCTAAAACAATATCAAAATTACCAATGCGACCTTGTGTTGCTCATGGGACGAGTGGTGTTATAACAAAGCAATTTGGACCAACAGCAACTCATCCACGAAGTGGGAGGTCATGAAGAATGACACAGCGGGGTCGGTGGACATTTAAGCACATAGTGCGCAGAGTTTGCCAACTTTCAGCAGTCAACCACTGCAAACTTTTCCTCAGGGAGACCTTTTCTTCCCCCTTAGTTAAACGTCCAGCGTGCATCAGCTTGACTTGTCTCCTGTGAAGATTCTTCAGCAAGTCGACTGACAGTAGCATGTAAGTTTCTCTGAAAGAATTATAACTTGCAACATTTCGGACTAATCTAATATAGATATATATTATTGTAGTTTATATTCAATTAATTTATTTAATTAACATTTAACTGAGAATCATTATTTGAAAGAAATGTGCATGGCGCAGTTAAATTGATCAGTGTAATTTATAGCCAATGCAACGCTGAATAATACTTCACTTAAACTGCATAGTCCATGAATAAAACATATTTCAGATTTAAAATTTATGAACAAAAACTGTCCTATAATAATTTTTTAACATATGACTAAAAAGTATTGCTTTTAATGTTGACAAGCAATTGTTTTCTGCTCAATTGTATTAATATTTGCAACCTTTTTGTGTGAATGAATTAAACTTGTACTTATTGTTGATATACACTATGTAACCAACAATTAGTACAGTCGGCCCCCTTCTTACGAAATTAATCCGTTCCAGCGCCTTTTTCGGAACCCGGAGTTTTCGTAAGTAGAGGCGCATTTTAAATGTAAAACGCATGATTCGTTCCAAGGCTCCCAATACTACCCTTTAAAAATTATAAAAGCATACCTTTTACGGTACTTACTTCATGTTGACCATGGCACTGGGAATCACTTTCACCGGGAATATCACATGTGTATGTGTGTTGACCATGTCTTCTTAGCAGAGTTACAATCTTACAATGACCATGGCACCGGGAATCACTTTCACAGGGAATCACACGTGTGTGTGTGTGTGTGTGTGTGTGTGTGTGTGTGTGTGTGTGCCATGTCTTCTTAGCAGAGTTATAATCTTACAAATGTTTATGCAAGGTTAAAAGCCTGAGCCATAAAATGCAGTTGGAATGACACACAAACATGAACACAGTTGGACCGACAGTGCCATCCCTCCTAGCCAATGGGAGGCCAGCGTGGCGGGATGTTAAGAGATAGCCAATGGGAGGGAGCTGCGTCAACCCTCCTTGCCAATGGAAGACCAGTGGGGCGGGATGTTGGGAGACAGCCAATGAGAGAGCAACTCGCGCATTGTTTGAATGACGTGTTTGGCGCTTTTCATAAGAAGTTGTTTCGTATACAGAGGACAAAAATTTTGGAAAATGTTTTTCGTATGCTGGATTTTTCATAAGAAAGGGGCCGACTCATTCACAATAAGTTGCATATATTATACAGTTACGCAATTATGTTCAAAGAGCATAATTCATGTGCCTCTTTAATGGTCAAAATATGTTGAAATACAATAAGCATATGGAGTCTTGATTTAAAACCGGAAACTAACTAAACACCTCGTGTTTGCTTTTCATTCTCTAGTGAAGTACTATTTTTCTCAGGCTTGATGGATGTTGCTGAAGTGAATAGACATCCATCACACCCTCAGCTGTCAACTGTTAATTCGAGAACACCTGCAAATACAGGGATCCCTCACTTTCCACGGTTAATTGTGACCGAGATCCCCACGCGACCATCGAAATCCGCGAAGTAGGATCACCCCCCACACCTCCATCCCCTCACCCCTCCGACTGACGTATACATACATGTATATAATATCAATAAATACATATTCAATGCTATAAATGCTTATAACAACAATTAAACATAAAAAAAAAAATATGATGCAGCTTACCGTATAAAGATTAGTGAAGTGATTATTACAAAAATAATAACTTATTCAGACAAAACACAATGGTATAAAACTGCAACTTAAATTCAGTGTTACAAAAAATAAATCAACATTAATCAACAGCTTCTGACCAATCAGATTTGAGACATCAACTTTGATGTTCAACTTCCCTTTAAAATCAAGGTTCATAATGATGAAAGAATAAACAGGAAACATGAAGGAGTTTTATACGCTGTGGCGACTCCCGAGAAAGGGAAAATCCGAAAGGAAGAAAGATGCTGGCTTACTAGCACAATCTTGCTAACACACTCTGGCTATTGTGAACATAAGCACGTTTGTTCTGTATTACCAATTCATTTTTTTTTTAAAAAACAGAACTAAAAATATGTTGGTCATAATAATGCTAACATTATAAAATCAACAGAACATGAGATTGCAGTCTAAGTGAACCATCATTGTTCAGCTAAACAGAGTTCATATTCTATCCACAAAAAAGGACATGACTGAGCAACATTAAAGATGTGCAGATATCAATGAATGGTCACTAGAGTAAATGAGAATCTAACATGTTCAGTATATGAGCCTAAATCAATCAGGGAAGGTTTGTAATTTAAACATGACAGACAAGAGGTAGGGTTTGATGGTATGGCAGTGTTGGCTCGTGTCCACCTGGGTCAGTGTATTCTGGTTCTGGATGAGAGTGATCATAAAAAATGGGTCCAAAGCACAGCCCTGATACAGTCAGTGTTTATTTAATGATAAGACAATGCTGACAGCTAAAACGATGAGTAATTAAGAATGAGTGCGCGATAGCCCGAATGCAAACAGAAAAAGAAAGAAGGGCTTGGCCAAGTGAACCATTCAAAGTATGACCAAACACAGACCAAACACATATGGAAATAAATAAAAGACAGAGATGCAGGCATACACTGGTCTCAGATAATTATACATGCAGTTCCAGGATTAAGGGATCCAATGCAATTAAGAAGTCAGTATTCAGGATTTAGTACTTGTTTTTAAAATATACATCTTTGTTGAAATCTTTTTTCCACTTCAATGTTATATGTTGCTGGTAATCTGACTAAGGTTGAACATCTTGCTCAATTTCCCAAAAATGGAATCCTGGCAGTACAGAGGCTCAAACCACCACTCGTCTAATAAGTAACCCAAAGCTTTAACCCACTGATTTGTTTTACAATTTAACCTTAGGTTTTATATCCATGCCATCATGGAAGAAACACCACATTGACAGCATGACCTGGTCATTGAGTAAACTCAGTTCGTCAGCGGCCCTCATTTTATTGCCACATAATGTAGCTGACCCTCGACCTGACCAACTGAAGCAAATCCCAGTTCCAGAACTACAGAGATATAGTGACCACTACCCATAATGGATACATAACTTCATGCACTTCACATTACAAATTTAAAGGACAGATTAGACAGACTTAACAAATGTTAAGTAGCATAAGATAAGCCTATCATGTTGTTTGTTTTTAATGTATATTTACACTGAGTGAACATTAAAACATCTGACTGGTCTTAGTGTTGTAAACAACAATGTTGTGCTCTTCTGCCCAAGCCACTGCTGCTGCTGAGATCAAACAGTAGCCAGTCAATAACTACTCACATTTAGATGTAGAGAAAACCACTGCAGGCTTCAGTTAGACCCGGATTAACACACACACATTACTCGAATCAATTTGAGTGTTAATTACAGCCGAATCCATCACATCACACAGTCCCAGAGCCGCGGGAGGTTCAATCAGAGCAGTTTCTACCTGTAACCTTCAGACTAATACCTTAGAGTGGGACAGGGAAAAATAATAATAATAATAATAATAATAAATTATTATTATTATTATTCAATAAAGTACAGGCAAACAATATATATTGAAAACTAACATTTAATAATTAATTCTTCAAATTTCATTACAAATAATTATTTTAATAAACTCTCATAAAGCAAGATCTAAAATAAATTAAAATAGGGCACTTGGAGAATCCCACATCCCCCAGCCCTAGCAGGGCACCGAGCCCTGTGCGTACATTTATTGAAGCTCATAATGGAGGACTAGGGGAGCTCTTTCCTCAGGCAAGTGAGGAGAGACACAGCCTATCACTTCATATAAGAATAGGCCATGTGTGATAGACCTGACCTACATTTCCCCTCCCTCACTCTGTCTCTCCCTCCCTCACTCTGTCTCTCCCTCCCTCACTCTGTCTCTCCCTCCCTCTCACGCTCTCCCTTCCAGAGGGAAAGAGGGCAACTCTTATGCTGCACATCTATAAACATGCTAGGCTTTCCATAATTCCCACATCCGATACTGTACCTTATTTCTGTCTTTCGCAGTCTTTCCTCTTTTGGACAAACTCCTGTCCAATGTTTAACAGGCTCAACGCACTGATCATATTGGTTAAACCCTTGCTGCTTTAACAGCAACAACATAAACTTAGATGGGAAATAAAAGTTATCTGAATTGTGCTCATGTTTCAACAGAAACCTACCACGCAGTAGTAGGTCAAACTTTCTCCTGCTCTGTTCGTCACTCAGGATCTTCCAGGCTTGATCCACATCTATGAAGTTCTGCAGACGCATTTCTGCCTCCTTTTCTGATAGGCCAGGCTTCTGCTTATCTGGGTGAAGCTAGCAATGACAAAAATATCTATTTTAAAAAAAAAGAATTCTTTAGAGACACAATTCATTCACAATAAGAATCCTAAAATACTCCAACCTTCCTTAAAATACTTTTTCTCCCTCATTAAACTCTTTCAGTTCCTCATTGTACCTCAACTTTCCCTTGCAATATGTACTTTTACTTTCATTCATGATCATTTTTAATTCACTTGTGATCCTTTTTGCAATCACTCACAGTACTCGTACATTACCTTACAATTTTTTTGCTCCTTCGACATAATTTTGAGCTCCCTTGTGATTTGTTCCCTCCCGTAGCCTGCCAATACTTTTTTTCTCTTGCAAAAAAAGTTACAGTTGAGGTAACAGGTAACAATGCATGCATTGTCAGAATAAAGATTTCAAGATCCAAAAATATATGAATTTTATCTGTCAATAACCTGCAAGGGGCAGTGATGGTCTAGTGGATAGGGTGCAGGATCGCTGATCCTAAGATTGGGGGTTCGAGTCCCCACAGGGTTGTCACTGCCCCCCCCAGTGCAGCTAACTGGGTTATCAAAGGTGGAACATGTCACTCACTGTCTATGTTGAGAGGCATGTAAAAGAACCATTGCTGACTTTCGTAAAGAGTAGCTGCAAAGCCATCAGCATGTTTCTGTCCCTTGCCAAAAAAAAGGGTTGTGACAGGAAGGGCATCCGACGTAAAAACCAATGCCAAATCAAAATGTGTGAATCAGATGATTCACTGTGGCGACTCTCGAGAATGGGAAAAGGCCGAAAAGGAGGAAAGAATAGTTTATATATAAAAAAAAAAAAAAAAAAAAAAAAAAAAAATATATATATATATATATATATATATATATATATATATATATATATATATATATAAGAAGAGAGAGAGAGAGAGAGAGAGAGAGAGAACTATAAAATGCAGCTCTGCATTTAGTACTGAACTGCTTATTGGCTATGAAATCACACTGCAGAGGTAAATTATATGGGAGTTAGACATTTTAAGCTGTAAATACTGCTTTTGTGTGTGTGTGTGTGTGTGTGTGTGTGTGTGTGTGTGTGTGTGTGTTTACTGTACTTTCGAAGCCAATCTGCTGATTTGATTCATCTAAACATTTCATGTAATGACTTAAACTCGTAAAATTTTAAGAAAGGCTGTAAATGTAATTAATGTTCTCCCTCCACTTCCTCTTTGCAACATTTTGTAATGTATTAGATGTCTTTTACAGTCTTTAATGGACACCTGTCCATGTCTACATGTCTGATAGACATTAAAGCCAAACTTTTAACTTCCCCTCTGAATAATGTAGAGGTGACGCACAATGCCAAGTGTGAAACAGCAATGCTGCAATGTGGCAGAACAAAAATAGAGGGGGTATGCTTACTCCTGCGGCCAGTGCCAAGAGCTTGCCGGTGTACTTCAAACCATCTCAGAGATGATAGTGATACAGTTTACAAGAGCAAGAAGGGAAGTAAAAGAAAGACATGAGAAAAGAAAAGAACACAGGAAGTGATGAAATTTGTAGAAAAAAAAGACAATATGAAAGAAAAGGAACAAGAAGATATGGAAAGAAACAAGGAGAGAAGAAAACAAAGATAAGAGAATAGATAGGAAGGGTTGAGACGAGAAGGGAGGACATGAGACAATAGTTTGTGGTACAGGAAACTACACCAGTCTAGTCACATGATGATGTATTTAGGGATGAACTGATATGAACTTTCTGAACTGAAGAGACAATCAATATGTCCATGTCAATACCAGCCCCAATGATGCAGATATCACTCAATTACTTTATGTAGCTTTAATCTACTATAACAGATTCCCAACTGTTTCACTTTCATATTCATCATCCAAACAATATACACACAACATACAACAAATTATGGTGAATTAAATCCATCATCAGTGTCTGTGTTACGCTGTGGCTCCACTTGTACCTTTTGGAATAAAGAACTACTACAAAACAACAGGAAGTTCTGGCTGAGCACCCTTATAATACGACGAAACATTTCTATCCATGGGGCGTGGTGTCTTCAACCCTCTACGACATGAGAAGTTGTGACTGAGGATGAAACTGATGATACTGCCTTTACCATGTCCTCCTCCACCACCACCACCACCTCCTCCATCATCATGATCATCACCACCATCACCAAAACACCAACAGAGGGAAAATCTCTGGAGGAATGGAGTTCAGCACTCCAGTACAGCTCCTGGGACTTGCTAAGGTACTTGTTGCTAAGGTGAACTGATACTCTTCTACCAACAGTGAAGGTGAGCCAATGCTATAAATGCCAAAAAACAGGTGCACGAGTTCTCACCAAATTATCCCTTTAACCGTACCATCCACTTCAGTTAAATAAATCATGAAAAAAATTGTGGGAACAAAACCACCATATAATATTTTTCATATTGAATGACTCTTCCAACATGGACAACATTGAAATTGTTACTGTTCATTAATTAATCTAGTGGTAAAGTCTGTTGGGCTTTTTACACCCGAGCCTAGTGGCTCATCAGGCCAGTGCTTATTCCCGGTTTCTGCAGTGTGAAGCAACCAGGAGTTGGGACACTAGTCCATCGCAGGTTATCTTTCCAGTCTATAATTACTATACAGACGCTCACCGACTTACATTCATTCGTTTTACGTATTTTTTGATTTCACGTTTAAAAAAAAAAATTGTCAAATTTTGAGTTGAGCATGCTCTGTGTAGTACGAGACGTACCTATGTAGTACGCTGACGTAATGATGCTGCGTCCATTGTTTACAAACGACAGACTGAACGTGCCCCTCCTTCTTCCCAGTTCACCGCGTGTTACACGTCATCTCTGTGATCTTTGTGTTTACACCGTTTTGTGGACTTTTTGTAACCCTAAGCAAATATGGTTGGTCAGAAGCGTAAGCCTAATAGTGATAGTGGTGATCAGAAAAAGCGGCAAGCCATCTCGTTAGAAACGAAGATGGCTATTAACAAGAGAATCGATGCTGGTGAAAAACATGTGAATGTTGCACGTTTCTTCTAAGTGGCTCTGTCGACCATCGGAACCATTTACAAGCAGAAAGATCTCATCACAGAGAATGTTAAAGGTTATATTTGATACTGTATTTGATATTTGATGAGTGAATTTGATTAAAATTTATCTATTTGAAATGATTTTGCTTGAATTTATTTGAAATTAATGTTGATATTATTTTACAATGTTATGTTTATAATAATTGATTTAGGGGTGTTTTATGAGATATGGTAATGGTATTTATGGATGTATAGTATAGTATGAATCTCATACGTCACTGGAACATACAGTAACAACTTATGTTTTGTTTTTTTTCCCCACCTTACGTTCGGCCGTCCAGAACCGAACTAAAACGTAAGTTGGAGAGCATCTGTACGTACCAGTAAAAAAATAATCTACTAGCGTCCACTAATTTAGATATCTGTTGGTCAGCCTGTTAAAGGGATGCCATCACCTTTAATCTATCCATCAGTGTGCCGTCTTGCTTTGAACTAGAGCAGCATTCAATGCAACAGAACTCAGGTCTCGAGTTAAAAGTTTCTGTCTTTGCCTCAGTCAAAGCTCTTCTTAATTAAAGCTACGAGAACAGTCTGATCACAAGCACCTTTGATTCTGTTGATCTCAGATACACCAGATCCCTGCAGAGAGGATTACACTGACTTATGCTGGGTGTGGGAACCTGCTCACAGATCAGAGAGATACATCAAGCAAGATGTAGGCCAAAAGGCAAGAAATATTAAACCAGTGGTTTGGGAGCGTTACTGAAAGTGTTATGGAAGTTGACTGCACATAAAAAAATTATCCTCGCATCTTACAACACTGGAATACTGGATAATGATGCTGTAGCAGTAAATACTTAATAAATAATATTCCGACACTATTGTTCATATTGCAAATAATTCTTTAACAATGACTAAAACTCCTTTTATAAACTTATGAGTTTAAAAAGACCGAATGGGCGAGGAGAATTTGAACATTATGAAGTTGCATTCACATATAAAATAAGTGTAGCACATCTGTCATTGGGAAAATAGATCAGATCTGTTAGTCAAAGTTTATGATGGTCATACAAATGTGATACAATTGAAGGAAAAAAATCTCTATGATAGTTGAATGGTTCATTGATACGGTGAACATTTCTTCATGAGGAAGCACTAATGTAAAATTCAAAGAAAAAGTCTCCAGTACCGGTGCTTCCTAAGAGTCAGAGGTCAAGATTCAAAGTCACATAATTGTAATAATCTGAAGACTTTGTAGTTAAATCTGGAAGTGCTTCTTTGAAAGTATGAATCAAATGCAGCTTTGCAACATACAACTACACGTTTTTAGGAATTCAAAATTCTTTGGCAGATTAAACATTTCAAAACATATTTGTGGAAAATAATCGACTTTGGGGTTAGGATGTAGGCTCTGCCTGACATCAGGTCCTGCTATTGATCATTTTCAAGCAACAGCACAACACCAAATGTCTTTTGTTTCTCGCTAATCAGCATGTTTTATGAAGATAATCCTGTCAAACAAAGTAATCATGTCCCGATCCGAAAAGTTCAGATGCTAAAAAGCTTGTTCTGTCCAGAAACTCTGCGCGGTCTATTTTTTTAATTAAATGATGTAAACACACATCTGTAAACACACATCTTCCCAAATAACTGTACTTGTGTGACACCTACTAAACATTATGAAACAAAAATGCATCCGTGTTAAAGGTCACCATTGGTGAGAAGCTTTGACACAACACCAGCAGCATGACTCTGGCTCACTAGGTGAGGAGTTCCTGACCATCTTCTTAGCAGTTGGAGATTTCCCCAGCAGTTCACTAAAAAAAAGAGAAAAGATCCAGGAACACAAACATCCCCCCGGATACTTCACGTCCAGCAGTGATGGATAGGATATAGTGTCTGTGTAACATTTTTAATAGCTCTAATATTCGTTATTCCAGTGTATTGAAAATGTGAGCACATTGTCGTCCTGCCTGCTATGACTACTTATAGAAAAGTTGTTAAAAAAATTACTAATAACAGTGACATCAATTACGCATGACGGAGCGACGAAAATAAGATTCATAGCTGCTCATGCGTACAGTTTAACATATGTTAGGGCAGAAATGGCTCCTATAATGCCTTATATTAGACTAGACACATGTGATGTGTTAATTCCCCCAACCCTCACCCCATGTTTTTCACTCCACTGTACTCACACCTATACCTGATGCAGTCCAGGTACTGAGCATAAATACAGTTCTCTCCATTCCTCCCCCTTGCTTTTTCTCTCCCTCTCCTTTCCTGCTTTCTCTCTAGAGTTACACGTTTTAATTGCTGTCCCTTTGCACGCGTTGTAAAATATTCATTCAACGGGCCTAATGGAGCTTGGTGAGCAGAAGCACAATATAAAGGGCTGGCCAATTTGGAGCTTTAGCCAACGTGGCCCATACATCATTACAAGGCAGAGAAACACTCACATGCAGCTCACAGGACATGATAAAGGCCAGCAGCATCACACTACTGCCACCTAATGTCAGCACACACACACACACACACACACACACACACACACACACACACACACACACACAGAGAGCGAGTGTTGTTTTTTTGCAGCACGTGTTATCCTACACCTAGAAAAGATGCCGTATTTTTAGAGGACACAATAAATACCATTTAGCTCCACAGTGACAGCACACTTCTGCCATGCTTTTAAACAGAGCTGGTAAGAAAAATCTCTTGGGCATTCAGTCAAAGAAACAGTGTCCAAAAGTTGTTTACACCATAAAAACGTTAACCAAACCTGATAAAACTCTCTCTTACATAAAGTTTCCATGCTGATAATAATTGCATCTTTGAATTCATTTCATTTTATTTTCAATAATAAACGTGGACACCCTCTAAAATATCTTTATGTTGTGTTGTTTTATTGGGTACGGTAATTACTTAAATACCACAGACACTGAGGACATGACTACCACTGAAGGTGCAACATTTTTGGAATGCTAATAATCAGAAACAATTACTCTGCTGTGCTGATGTCTGCTGCATCTTATGTGAAGAAGAAACTGATGGGTTTCTGTCCTGCACTATGCATCAAGTCCATGTCACTGGCACAGCTATTGCACTCACCATCGCAGGTCTGCTACCTTCCTGTTATCTTTCTTCTCCTTCCACGTCTACACCCATAATGCACTGGGCCACATTTTTGGCTTCCGTTGTAATGTACATTTTTGTGTGTGTGTGTGTGTGTGGGGTGGGGGTGTTACTTCTCTAGGACAAATATCCATAGACACGCCCATTCACACCTAGGAGTACTTTGGAATGGGCAATTAGCCTAATGTGCATGTGTTTGAAGTGTGGGGAGAAACTGGAGTACCCAAAGAAAATCTACAGAAGCACAGAAAGAATATAGATACTCCACACAGATAGGCTCACACTCAAGAGATTCTTGCTGTGAGGTGAGAATGTTAACTTTTACCCCACTGCACCCTTTTCCCATGATATTCCTCTTAATTTTATAGTTAACAGAAGCAACTCACTTGGAAGATGTATGTTCCCTATTAACCAGCATAGATATCATAGGCACACCAGGATACATACCATATACCATATACACACCAGGTATGTTCTAACCAGTCCTAAATTTTGGTTGGGTGGAAATCCAATCGACTTGTAAAAACCAAAACAAAACAGCATTGTACGAATATATGGTCAGCTATGTTCTATGGGCCAAAGTCTGTTTACATTCGATCATCCCATCCATATTTAAGTGTTCACCTAACTTGAGCACTCCTGAATATTATTACACACTGTGGCATTACAATTTTCCCATCAATAGAGCTATTCGAGCATATCAATGCCCTGTGCACATATCAAGCAACATTAATAAATGCTTCACCAAGATTGGAGTGGAAGAACACGGGTCTCCTGCACACATCTCCAAGCTCAACAACACTGGGATTACCTGGAGCACAAATTGCCCCCCAGATATTCCTTTATGGCGTTATTGCCGAATCTAACTAACACGCCGAAAAAAAAAAAACAGATCCCAACAGTCCAGTGTTCAGGGGCAGTGGTGGCCTGGTGGTAAAGGACACTGGATCGCTGATCCTAAGGTTGGCGGTGCAGCTAACTGGGTTATCAAAGGCCGGCCATGTCTCTGACTGTCTATGGTGAGAGGTACATGTATAAAAAAAAAAAAAAAAAAAAAAAAAAACATTGCTGACTTTCGTAAAGAGTAGCTGCACAGCTTGCTAAAGGGTTGTGTCAGGAAGGACATCCGATGTGAATGGAAAAAAAAAAAAAAAAACCTATGTCAAATCAAACATGCGAATCAAATAATTCAGTGGGGACCCCTGAAAAACTAAGGGGAAAAGCCGAAAGAAAAAGAAGACAGCCCCGTGTTTCCAAAAGAATGAAAGTTATTATTGGCAAAAGCAGACCAACTTTGGAATGAGATGTTCAACAAGCATCTAATACATGCAAAAAAGCATGGAGTTCAATTGTGAGAACTTGAGGATACTAAATTGACCAGTATTTCTGACCTGATGAGAAATAAAGCAATGCAACAGAACTGAAGGTTGGAAGTTGAGTATCTCTCTGAGAATTATTCAAAGAAAAAGTAAAGTACCATTAAGACCAGTTTCTGATACTTCTGCTTCAGCTCTGACAAATCAGCAGTTGGAGTTGCACCAAGTACAGAGTACCAGTTCTTCTCTAGATCCTGAGCACTTGACATAGTCCTGCAAAACAAATAAGGAACTTCATTTCATTTCCCTTCATCTCTGAGATCATACAGAGTACCTTATAATGCCTTAATGAAGTTGCAGTAACACTTGATTATTATTATAATACCATCACAGGTTATATGTTCAGAACATACAAAATCCTTTAATAAACATCATAACAGCTTATTTTATTTCAACCGCCATTTTTTAGCACAATCTTTCAGAATGTAAAATGGTGCACTCTTACTCCGATACTTTGAGTGTTAGATCATTTATTTTCATAAGAATTAAATAAAAGGATTACTGAATAGATATGCACAAGAAACTGATCAAAGGTCTGAAATGGCCAATTGTTTTAACATATTCCTAATTCTGAGCTGGTCCAAATGGTTCCAGCACATGTAATAACATCACGGTCATGCACATACTTAAAGCCACATGAAAACATTGTTAATTAGGACATTTTACACTGTGCATGAAGACATGAAGTTCACAATTTGTAATACAGATGCTCCCCGACTTACGTTCATCCATTTTATGTCTTTTCGCTTTTAGGTTTTTTTTTCTCAAAAAAAAAAAAAAAAAAAAAAAAAAAAAAAAGGCAAATTTTGAGTTTAGACATACCTATGTAGTACGCTGCCGTAATGACGCAATGACGCTGCGTCCATTGTTTACAAACGAGACTGAACGTGCCCCTCCTTCTTCCCAGGTCAGTTATAAATATATACATACACATCGTTATATATGTATATGTATATATATATAGCGTGTTACTCTTGTGTTAACACGTCGTCTCTGTGATCTTTGTGCTTACACTGTTTTGCAGACTTTTGTAACACGAAGCAAATATGGTTGGTCAGAAGTGTAAGCCTACTAGCATGGGTGCAAGTCTCATACACAGAGATGAATTAACTATCTGCTCAGATCGGCACAATCTACCATGCATACTCAGTTAAGCAAAGAAAGTTGTAAAATGAATGAAAACCCAAGAAAGAGAACTCTCTGCTCTGTTGATTCACATCAGCGATTCACATCATTGATTCACATCAGTGCAGGCTGAGTACTAAACGAGTTCATTGGCGCCCTTGAGCACTTAAAAGACCGGAAGTCCGTATAACCCGCGCTTTGTTTCAAGCAAGTAAACTACTTTCGGCAAGTGCACTACCTTCGGTATTGAGCGCCTCACATATTGTAAACATTGCTTGGCTGTTTTAAGCTTCATGTAAACCATCCGTCGACAATCGGAATCATTTACAAGCAGAAAGATCGCATCATAGAGAATGTTAAAGGTTATATTTGATACTATATTTAATATTTGATGAGTGAAGTTGATTAAAATTTATCAATTTGAAATTTTGCTTGAATTTGATTTATTTGAAATTAATATTGATATTATTTGATATAGTTGATATTATTTTACAATGTTATGTTTATAATAATTGATTCAGGGGTGTTTTATGAGATACGATAATGGTATTTATGGATGTATAGTACAGTATGAGCGTCATACGTCACACGTCACTGTACCAACTTGCGTTCATTTTCAACTTACATTCGACCGTCCGGAACCAATTAAAAACGTAAGTCGGGGAGCGTCTGAACATGTAAGGCCAAGGAACCACCACAAAAAAGTTCAGAACTTTTTTGTTTTAATGTGAAAATAAAATGTAATGCCCTTGTCGAGAGTTTTTACACCATTCAGAAAAATGAACATATGAAAAAATGAATAAAATTTGGCATTTAAGAAAACTTCTTGTCCGTACATACCATCAATTAGAACTGTTGAAAAGAAAACCGGAATCGACTAAAATCAGTATCAGAAGGTTACAGAAATATAAGAAATCAAAACTCATCAAATGAGTAGTAATTTTTTGCTTATCTCTATTATTAATAGGATTGTTATTTAAATAAAACTCTACAGTTTTGCTTAGTTTTTTCCTAACATGCGTCAAGGAATTGCTCATTCATTAATTTGCCAAACTGTTTTATCCTACGAGGTTTCCGGGAAATCTAGCCCAATCTGAGAAATGTAGAGTACACCCTGTTCAGCTCACCAAGTCATCATAGGGCGAATACACACAATCATTCACAGGAAGCGACATGTTGGAACTGCCAGTTAACCGAAAGTGCATGTCTTTGTACTGTGGGAAACCAGAGTACCCAAAAAAAAAAAAAAAAAACACAGAAGCATAGGGATAACATAGGGATTCAGAACCTCCGTATTGTGAGATGGACATGGTCCACGTTCACCCTGCGATATAAAAATGTTTTGTCACCCCCAGGTCTCTCATATTTAATCATATATTTAACAATGGAACGATTTTCAATATTCAAGCAGTGTTGGGCACAAAAGTTATAGCACTTAAGTAATACAGTAGGCCCTTGACATTCGCGGGGGTACGGTTCCGGGCAGTCCCGCGAATCGAGATAATCCACGAGTTCTGTACACGGAAGTAAAACCCCATGTATGACGTCACATGCGCGAATGAGCAGCCGGCAGTAAAATACCATGTATCTATTACATGCGCTAAAATACGCTTCTTAAACACATTCTACAGACAGTCTTCTTCATTAATACAGTATTAATGTAGTAAAATATAGTCATGATTAAGAAAAACTTTTCAATTTTGTACTGTGATATTTAGTAATAAAATATATAAACATGATACAGCATATACTGTTGTAAAGCACTCGTTTTAAAGTCTTTTTCAATTATTATTCCAGTACAGTACCTACGTTAACTCTGAGAATGTTTGTGCGTGAGATTTTATATTCTGTAGCATGTTTAACAAATGATACCAAAAGGATAAACTTGATTACGCTTCATGTCCTTTTACATTGAACTTGGAGTGACGTCTTGGAGTGATGGGTCCAAGATGGCGCTGCCTAGAGGGCAACGTTGCGTAGTTCTAAGAGTCAAATTGTTTTTGTTCGTTTTAATTTGTTTTATTTGTTTGTTCATGTTTTGCACTGTGCTCATCTATGATCAGTCGACCCTACTACAGCTATGAGCAGCTTCGAGCATCTAAGCACGCAACAACTCCTATCGTGAGCTATGCTATGCTATGCTATGGGAGCTCAATGCTAATAATAAGCCCAGGCAGAGTTTTCAGATTCTCCGGCGCTTGGTTAGCACTTCCGGCCATACTGATTTAAAGTGTTCAGTCCCTGCGAAACAAGATGGACCAGCTTCATGCTCAGATTGCAGCGCAGAGCGATCTACAGGACTGTGAACTCTCCTCAAGCCATGTTTCACAGAAACACAATCCTGTAGATCCCTCTGCGCTGCTATGCTATTCTATGCTAGGCTTCTTCCGCCCAGGCGGAGTTTTTAGATTCTCCGGCGCTTGGTTAGCACTTCCAGCCATACTGCTTTAAAGTGTTCAGTCCCTGCGAAACAAGATGGATGAGCTTCATGCTCAGATTGCAGCGCAGAGGGATCTACAGGACTGTGTTTCTGTGAAACATGGCTCGAGGAGAGTACACCCGATGAGGCGATTGCTCCAGCCAGCTACACCGCCTTCATCTCCTGCAATCCCAAGCGCTGGAGTCGTCGTTCGGCCCCTTCCCGCCTGGGCTTCTTGTCCGCTCGGATTGAGCTGCCTACCATACCATATTAGCTCTGCTAGCCGCATCCCGGCTAACAAGCCCAGTTGAGCGTGCTTAGTTATACACGCCCGAAGATACTCCGATCTTATAGCTGTAGTAGAGTCGACCGGTTGTAGACAAGCATAGTGCAAAACATGAACAAACAAAACAACAAATAAAACAAATTAAAACGAACAAAGAAACAATTTGACTTGGAGAACTCCGTGACTTCGCCCTCTGGGCAGAACCATCTTGGAGACGTCACTCCAAGTTCAATGTAAAAGGACATGAAGAGTACTGTAATAAAATCTATCCTTTTGGTATTGTTTGTTAAACATGCTGCAGAACATAAAATCTCATGCATAAACATGAACTTAGGTACTGTACTGGAATAATAATTGAAAAAGATTTTAATACAACAGTTCAGAGAAAACCGTAGTTTCTCAGGAGAAAGTCTTATTTGTACAGAAGAGACATCCAGCATTTTCTATCGCTTAGCCAGAGAAGACACATAGCGTTTGAGTGGTATCATAAAGCTTACCTGGTAATTAAAACACACACAAAAAAGAGGCTCATTGACAGCTTGTGCGCTAATGAGGGAAAAGGGGCGGGACATCAGCTCAACCAATCAGGAGAAAGGAGGGCAGTCATTGGCTGAATTTGAATCACGTGCCGGTTGCTCAGCAGTCAGTGAATACTCAAACCGTGGGTGTAAAACCGCGAATAGTCAAGGCCCTACTGTGTGTGTGTGTGTGTATATATATATATATATATATATATATATATATATATATATAGATATACATACACACACACACACACACACACACACACACACACACATACATACAGTCGGCCCTCAAATTACGAAGACCCTGGTGTACGAAATCCCCGGATTACGAAAAACATTTTCCTGAGTTTCTGTTCCTGAGATACAAAACAACCCCCCCTTATGAAAAGAAATTCAAACGCGCCAATCAAAATTTCACACGACACGCGAGTTGCTCTCTCATTGGCTGTCTCTCAACAACCCGCCCTGCCGGCCTCCCAGATAGAGACAGAAGGAAGTGTCACTTTTTAGTTTCGTTTTTTAAGTTGGAAGGCTTCAGAAGTCCCACCATTGAAGCAGACTGTGCTGTGCATGTCCACGTGAAAGGAGGTCACGATTTGGAGTAACCTTTGAGGACATCCAAACTTCTGCAGGAGGCTGAAGAGTCCGCTTCTGCTGACCCTGTCGAATGCTTTAGTCAGGTCTATGAAGGCAATGTACAGGGGATTCTGCTGCTCCCGACACTTCTCTTGCAGTTGACGAAGTGAGAAGCTCATATCGACTGTGGATCGGCCTGCCCTGAAACCACACTGCGATTCTGGGTACACCCGGGAAGCAAGAATCTGAAGGCGAGTAAGGACAACACGAGCAAAGACTTTCCCTATGATGCTAAGGAAGGAGATGCCACGGTAGCTGTTACGGTCATTGTAGTCACCCTTGTCTTTGTAGAGGGTTACAATGTTTACATCGCGCATGTCCTGGGGGATGAACCCTTCCTCCCAGCATAAGCATAGCAGCTCATGGAGGTGCTGCAGGAGTGCTGGCTTGCCACTCTTCAAGACTTCAGGGAGGATGCCATCCTTTCCAGGGGCTTTTCCACAGGCCAGACAATCAATGGCTTTGCCCAGTTCGTCCACTGAAGGCAGGTAAGCCAGATCCTTCATGGCAGGTAAGTTTGGAGGGCATTTAGTGCTGCATCTATCACCACATTCTTGGTTGTGTACAGCTCCAGGTAATGTTCCACTCAGCGTTCAAGATGCTTGCCTTGGTCCTTGATCACCCCCCCGGTCTTGGTCTTGAGGGGTGCAGTCATAATTGTGGTTGGGCCAGTAGCTGCCTTGATGCCACTGTACGTCAGCTGCCATCTGGATGTTGCTGCAGAGGTTCAGCCAGAAGTCGTTAGCACAGCGGCGGGCTCTCTGCTGGGCCTTGTTTCGTGCAGCTTTGAGGGTGTTGCGAGTACTGGGGCTGGGGTTTGCTTGTAGGCTAGGAGGGCTTCCCTCTTGGCTTCTGTCACAGGCTGCATCTCCTCCCAGTGAGCCTCATACCAGTCTACACTCCGACTCTCCTTTTTCCCGAATGCGGTGAGGGCTGTTGTGTAGATAGGATCTCTCAGGAAGCTCCATTTGCTGTTGATGTCTTTGCCAGCAGTCTGCGAAGCCAACTGTGTCATGAAACAGTTGGATTCGCTGGGGATCCCTTGAGGAGCAGGTGTTGATGCATGGGAGGCCTTTAGTTTTGGAGTGATGGATCCTCTTTGTTGTCAGCCTTATCCTGCTTGCAACGAAGGTGTGGTCTGTGTCACAGTCTGCGCTATGGAAACTTCTCGTGTGGAGAACGCTGCTCAGATCCGTGCGTCTGGTGAGGATAAGGTCCAGCTGGTGCCAGTGGCAAGATCTGGGGTGTCTCAAAGATACTTTGTGACAGTCTTTGCACTTGAAGTATGTATTTGTTACACACAGGCCATGATGGCAGCACAGTTCCAACAACCTCAGTCCATTCTCATTCATCGTGCCTATGCCGTGGTGACCAAGGCAGGAAGTCCAGGTGTCACAGTCGGCACCCACTCTAGCATTGAAGTCTCCTAGTAGATAAAGTCCTTCAGTGCTGGGGATCCTGGAAATTGCATCATCCAGAGCCTCGTAAAACTGGTTCTTGGCCTCTGGGGTGGAACTGAGTGTTGGTGCATAGATGCTGAGGAGGTTTACAAAGCCTGCAGTTGTAGAGAGGCGTAAAGCGAGGATTCTCTCTGATCCACTGGTAGGCGGTTCAATGGCCGTAGTCAGCGACTTCTTCACAGTGAAACCTACACCATGTAGTCTGGGGTCGTCTTGTGGCAGTCCCTGCCAGTAGAAGGTGTAGTGGCCTCTTTGATAGTACCATTGTCAGCCAGGCGTGTTTCCTGTAGACAAGCAATGTCACGATTCAGATGTGTCAGTTCATGGTCAATGACTGCAGTCTTGCGGGCATCGTCAATTTGCTGAAGATCACTTGTCAGTCCAGGACACATAGTCCGTACATTCCAGCTTGCTATTCGAAGAGCTGGGGTCTTCGTATTTTTCCGTTTCTGTCTGCCTAGTACGGAATTTACAGCTTGTTTATTTATTTATTTATTTATTTATTTAAGGGACAATGTACAGGAACATTAAGCTCATAGAGACAGAGATGTAGTGTACCAGATTATAGCTTAATAGCTAGTTTCCATCTGTAGTCCCTAATTTAGAACGGCAAATTAACCTACAGTGCATGTCTTTTGGATTGTGGGAGGAAACCGGAGCACCCGGAGGAAACCCACACAAGCACGGGGAGAAAATGCAAACTCCACACAGAAACGCCCAGGCCGGGAATCGAACTCGGGCCTTCTTGCTGTGAGGTGGACGTGCTAACCACTACGCCACCGTGCCGTCCACCGCTTGCTTGTCGGGATGGTCAGTTCCTAAGCCCTACGCATCCAGCAAGGCAGGCGAGCTGTGGCGGGACAGCACCTTACTGGCTGGGGGCTGCTAAGCTTGGAGTGGGCGGTAGCTGTCTCTCCAACTGTCGGAAGTAGCCCCAGGCGCCCGTATCCTACGCCAATCGGAATGAGCTTTTACCCGGTAACTGCTACTTCCCGTGTTGAGTCTTGGAGTGTCCTCTCCAGTGCGCTACGAGCCTGGGCGGGAAATATGGAGAACTTGGGCTGCCCAGACGTCAAGTGCCCCCTCTCGGCCTTGCTGATAGCATCCAAAGTAAAGGAAGATCCGGTATGATTTGGTATCAGCACAGCTGCAGGAGTTGTCAGAAGGTAGGGGAATCCTCAGACCAACTGCCTTAGGGGCTCCACTCTGGATTTCTGTAGGATTTACTCCTTAGCCTTCTCCCAACCAAAGGAAACCACAAGGCAGTGGAACTATTTAACCCATAGTTGGGGGTTTGGGTCATGGGCATCAAGGCATGTCCACGCGCCGGTGGGCCTGCATGCCGCATGTCTGGGGGCCAAACCGCCTCAGAGTCCCCTGTAGTTCAGCCTGAGTCCGCAGGGTACTCAGTTACCATGTGTCGCCACAAGGAGGCACTACATGGGGCTTGATGGTGGAGAGGCTATGTACTGGCAGGGAGAAACTTAACTGAGTATGCATGGTAGATTGTGCCGATCCGAGCGGATAGTTAATTCATCTCTGTGTATGAGACTTGCACCCATACTAGTAGGCTTATGCTTCTGACCAACCATATTTGCTTCGGGTTACAAAAGTCCGCAAAACAGTGTAAACACAAAGATCACAGAGACGACGTCTCAACACAAGAGTAACACGCTATATAACTGATGTGTGTGTGTGTGTGTGTGTGTGTGTGTATATATATATATATATATATATATATATATATACATATATACACACACACACACACACACACACACACACACACACACACACACTAGTATATATGTCTCTCAGAAGCAGAGGATTCCCAATTCCCCAATGTTGTGCATAAAGATAGTGGAGCAATATCAGAAAGGCTTTACCAGCAAAAAAAAAAAAAAAAAAAATGCACTTTGAAGTTATCATCAACAGTGCATAACATCATCCAAAGATTCAGAGAATCTGGAACAATCTCTGTGCATAAGGGTCAAGCTCGAAAAACCATACTGGATGCCCGTGATCTTCGGGCCCTTTAACGGCACTGCACCACAAACAGGAATGCCACTGTAAGGGAAAAAAAAAAAAAAAAAAAAAAAAATCACAGAATGAGCTCAGCAATACTTCCAGAAACCATTGTCAGTGAACACAATCCACCGTGCCATCCACCGTTACCAGCTGAAATTCTTTAACTGGGACGCCATTTCATTCAGACTAAAGAGAACAAGAGAACAATACTTTTTCCATCTTCCCAGCACACTTCTGTCATCAGTCAATACATTTCCCTCTCTGTCCTTAATCACTCTAGCTTGCTGCACGTCCTTCCCATCTCTATTTCGCTGCTGTGCCAACCTGTCTCAATCATTTTCTCCGTCTTTACTTTCCAACCGAGCATACAAGTCATCATACGCCCTCTGTTTGGCCTTTGACACCGCTACCTTTGCCTTACGCTGTGTCTCCCTGTACTCCTGTTTACTCTCTTTGGTCCTCTCTACAATGAGGGAGCCATCCCAATGGCCACTCTTTCACCTCTGGGGGTACTCTGCATCACTTCATCTAAGTCACTCCAGAATCTCTCCTCTTCTAGCTCACATTCTGCCTGTGGGGCATAAGCACTAACAACATTGCACATCACACATTCAATTTCTAACTTGAGACTCATCACTCTGTCTGACAATCTTTTCACATCTAGAACATTCCTGACAAACCCCTCCTTCAAGATGACTCCTACTCCATTTCTCTTCCCATCCACACTATGAAAAAACAGTTTAAACCCTGCTCCTAAGCTTCTAGCCTTGCTACCTTTCCACCTGGTCTCCTGAACACACATTATGTCCACCTTCCTCATCTGCATCATGTCAGCCAGCTCTCTACCTTTTCCTGCCATAGTTCCAACATTCAAAGTCCCTACTCTCAGTCCTAGACTCATGCCTTTCCTCTTCTCTCTCTGCCTACGGACACGCCTCCCGCCTCTCCTTCTTCGACCATCAGTAGTCCAATTTCCACCAGCACCCTGTTGGTTAACAGCACTGATGGCGGTCGTTGTTAACCCAGGCCTCGACCGATCCGGTATGACATTTTGACTCGCATTTTTTTTATTTGGCATTTGTTTTACGCCGGATGCCCTTCCTGACACAACCCTTTGCATTTATCCTCTGCACTGGTTTGTGCCTCCCCCTCACGGCTGTTTATATTTATATTTATACATACATACACACATACATATGTGGGCAGAAGTGGTCTCGTGGTATAGGGTGCTGGATCGCTGATCCAAAGGTTGGGGGTTCGAGTCCCACTCTCCACAAGGTTGTCACTGTCCCCCCCAGTGCAGCTAACTGGGTTATCAAAGGTGGGCCATGTCTCTCACTGTCTATGGTGAGAGGCATGTAAAAGAACCATTGCTGACTTTCGTAAAGAATAGGCTGCAAAGTCGTCAGCGTGTTTCTGTCCCTTGCTAAAAGGGTTGTGACAGGAAGGGGATCCGACGTAAAAACCTCTGCCAAATCAAACGTGCGAATCAGATGATTCGCTGTGGCGACTTCCGAGTAAAAGGGAAAAAGCCGAAAGGAAGACAGACATACACACACACGTATATACATACACGTGTGTAATAAACAAAAAAATCTACTAATAATATGGTCTCAGTTTAACTATTGTACACACAAACTCTCCAAGTGCCCCCCAAAAATTGCTGAAACTGGAGATTCAGAATACTGCATAGATAAATATGCCAGAGCTAAAGTCACTTACTTTCTGGATATTAAAAATATTCACAGTTACGGTATCATAGAATGTTAAAAGCTGGGCTTGTAGTGTCACGTATCTGTTTCTTCTCAATATTTCAAGGCATTGGTCCTGACCATTTGTTCATTGACACTGAGGAACTGCTTTTTTTTTTCATTTTTAATCCATTTTTAAACTAAAACTTTTTGAATCACTCGAACAAGGCAGAATGAAACAAGCTATAAATGTGTTTATTTACTTCACGTCGACACTTTGTCAAACATCTGGTTATTTCTGAATGCTATTCGAATGCTGAAGTGTCAGTCCAGATTCAAACTCTTGGTATCGGCTAAGGTTGGTATGCTAACTTACTAGCGCATTAACTCAAGTGACAACCCTTAGAACTCTTTAAAAAATAAATAAACAAATAATTTAAAAAATGTGTTATACAAACCGTACCAGTCAACTCGGAACGAGAATGAGAAAAACCGAAGCTCATGTCCGGAAAATGTCTCTTAACTTCTCTGTTCAACCTCAAACTGCACAGGCGAACCAGCAGCTGGGCTTTTTTTTTTTAGTGTTCCACTGTTTTCACCTCGGGAGAAACATGGTAGGTTTCATGTAAAATACACACTTTGTGAGTCACAGTATGGCGTAGAACAAGGAAGTATGAAATTAAAAAAAAAAGAAGAATTAGTGAATCATTTCTTATTGTATACTGATTTTTAATGACAAAAAAACAATAGGTCTAGTTTCAGTTTCTATCCGGGAGATATAGCGAGTAACACCATACAGGGCAGTATGCGGCTCCCATGGAAACCACGTTAAACCTCGTGAACAAACGGCAACTCCAAAGAACATTAGTGAAAAGTTTAAAAAGTAGTCCTATCAATAAAAATATTATGTACATAAAAAAACTGGAAAACAAATAAATAATATCCTCTGTTTCGAGTTTGTCTCCAAACCATCAATATATATATATATATATATATATATATATATATATATATATATATATATATATATATATATATATATATATATATATATATATATATATATATATATACATATATATTGATGGTTTGGAGACAAGAATAAGAATAAGAATTTAAGAACAAGAATAAGATTTAATAAGAATTAAAATTTTGTTATTATTGCAGATTCTAAACATCATGAATATATATATATATATATATATATATATATATATATATATATTGATGATGTTTGGAATCTGCAATAATAACAAAATTTTAATTCTTATTTGGAGCAAGAGGAGAGGTTTGAGCCCACAAACCAACAATTTTCAGATCATAATACTGTTTAATTCAATGGTAACTCACCCACTTCTTTTTTTCCCTATCTACAGAATCATTTGCTCTTTCTAGAGTGGTGTGGAGGCTGCGTCTATCTCAGCTGTCACTGAGACACCATGAATAGTTTTCCAGGCCATGGCCAGGGCAAACTCAAGCATTCATACTCCTACCTAGAAGCAGTGTCTTCTTCTTTTCCTTTTGGATGTTCCCTTCAGGGGTCGCCACAGCGAATCATCTGCTTCCATCTCAACCTATCCTCTGCATCTTCTTCTCTTACACCAACTACCTTCATGTCCTCCTTCACCATATCCATAAATCTCCTCTTTGGCCATAAATCTCCTCTTTTGGACCTAGGGACAGTGTGGAGCAGCCAATTAACCCAATTGGGACCTTTCTGTAGTGTGGTGGATGAGCTAAGCACTTAGCCCCTGTGCCACCCCATAAACATTTAGAGATTTGTAATTAATTAAAGCAGTTCAGATGAACAAGTTACTGTCTGGAGGCCTGAAGTTTAAAAGGGATGTAATCTAAAAATCTGATACCATGTGACCTGAACACAGAGATCATGTACATGGTAGAGATGTATAATAAATATTTTTAACATATAACACTTATTTATTATGTTTAAGACACCAAGACAATGTCAAAGCATATGATAAAAAAAAAAGAAGAAAAAAACTGTAAAGTTCGAAAAGCAAGAAGAGAAATACGGTTCATTATTTATATATAGTATTTGGATGAACATTATTAAACTTCTTTACTGTCAATATGTTACCCCACACGTGGTATTTATTTATTTATTCATTCATTTGTCAAGCTCCATGAATCAGAGAATATAATCATATGTTGACCTGATTTTTTTTTTTTTGTGTCTCATATAGGCCGGCCATGTCTCTCACTGTCTATGGTGTGAGGTTCATGTAAAAGAACCATTGTTGACTTTCATAAAGAGTAGCTGCATAGCCATCAGCGTGTTTCAACCCCTTGCAAAAGGGTTGTGTCAGGAAGGGCATCCGACCTAAAAACTTATGCCAAATCAAACATGCGAATCAGATGATTCACTGTGATGACTCCTGAAAAAGGGAAAAAGCCTAAAGTACAAGAAGAAGCAGAAGAAGGTAGACCTCCACCTGATTGTATGTGAACCAAATGCTTTGAAAATTGAAGGATGGAGTACTTTAAATGTGTAATATTTTACTTTATATATTTTGCTTAATTTCTTTTCAAATTTATTCTTAAATCACTGACTGATCAATTCACCTAACAAACCTAAAATTGCTGCTCTTGCAATCCTTATTTCATTATTAGAGACAAGTTTTGAAAAACAAATGTTTTTTTTAACAGATATTCCACCAATTTTTGGAGGAACAATACAGCAATAGATCTTTTCACAACACATCAGCTCAACAATAAATTAATTATTTATAAATGAATAATGAATGAAAATATATAAAATAATTAATATAAAGAAAGAAAGAACATGTAAAATTAAAATTCCTTGTTCAACATTTTCCATTTTAGCCTGGAGTGGAGTGGATCTGGAACTCTGGAGTCAATCCCTGGAGCCTTGGCAACGATGCGGGAATACAGCATGAATGAGATGCCAGTCCATCAACCCCCCCCCCCCACACACACACACACACACACACACGCACACACACCCACAGAGAGAGAGACAGAGAGAGAGAGAGAGAGACACACACACACACACATACGCACGCATGGACACACACACATGCACGCACGCACGCACATACACACACGCACACCTAGGAACAACTGTAGCAATAACAGTGTGTTTCGGAACCTTGAGATGACTTGCATGAATATGAGGGGTTCATACAAACCCCTAAAAGTAACTAAAGCTCAGGACTGAAATACAAACCTCAGAGTTCTGGGGTGCCAATACTATCCATTGCACCACCACTCTTTACATAAACTCTAACTCATTATAACTCATTATTCCATTTTCTCCCTCCTTCCACCAGAGGGTGTATAGATTTTTCACTGAAATGTAGTCGGTATAAAGATAACTGAAAACACCCAAACAAACAAATGAGGGTTTTACATATCCGAGACATATGCAAATCAAAATCAGATTTCAGTCCTGCAAAGTCCTGAAAATGTCAAAATTTCACCAGATACCAAAGACACAGTATTTACATTCACCTAACATTAAAAATATATAAATTAAAACAATTTTCTATAAAGAAGACTGTACTTCCACACAATCATTTTCCCTGAACTTTCTTCTTTTCTTTTCGACTTTTTCCCGTTCTCAAGAGTCGCCACAGCAAATCAGCTGATTCGCACATTTGATTTGGCATAGGCTTTTATGTCGGATACCCTTCCTGTTACAATCCTTTTAGCAAGGGACAGAAACACGCTGACAGCTTTGCAGCTACTCTTTACAAAAGTCAGCAATGGTTCTTTTACATGCCTCTCACCATAGACAGTGAGACATGGGACATGGCTCGCCTTTGATAACCCAGTTAGCTGCATTGGGGGGGGGGGGGCAGTGACAACTTTGTGGGGACTCAAACCCCCAACCTTAGGATCAGTGATCCTGCGCCCTATCCACAAGACCACCACTGCTGAACCTGCAGGAAAAATCAGGAATCACACTGATAATTACACATTCACTGAAAATTCAAACACATCCCAGCAGCCTCAAACGCTTCGTGTGTGTGTGTGTGTGTGTGTGTGTGTGTGTGTGTGTGTGTGTGTGTGTGTGTGTGTGTGTGTGTGTGTGTGTGTGAGAGTGTGAGTTTGAGTGTCTGGGGGTGGGGGGTTGAGCTGCACCTTCCCTTCCTTCACTTTCATGGCTGTTCCCTTGAGCAAGGTGCCTAAATGCTCTTTGGGCGCCTCAGTGTGTGGTCACTGTGTGTGCTGACTGTTTACGTGTGTGTGTGTGTGTGTGTGTGTGTGTGTGTGTGTGTGTGTGTGTGTGTGTGTGTGCTCACTTTGGATGGGTTAAATGTAGCAGTCACAGTTTCCCTTGTGGAAATAATACACTA
The DNA here is from genome assembly GCA_024760905.1 of Plotosus lineatus. NCBI lineage: Eukaryota > Metazoa > Chordata > Actinopteri > Siluriformes > Plotosidae > Plotosus > Plotosus lineatus. The sequence continues at coordinate 47,875,074 of CM045733.1, forward strand.
TAAAATAAAATTATTGCTTTTACTATTTCTGAGTAAAAAATACTGTAGATATCAATATAATTAGACAAACAGATACACAGATAGATATGTAGATAGACTAAATGACTGAGAGGCAGGCATGCAGGCAGGCAGATAGATAGATAGATAGATAGATAGATAGATAGATAGATAGATAGATAGATAGATAGATAGATAGATAGATAGATAGATAGATAGATAGATAGATAGATAGATAGATAATTTTGATTGAAAGTTTAAAGAAAATGGTATAAAATGCTGTCAGGTGTTTTTCTGTTATTTGTGAAAATTATATTAAAATAAATAATTACACCCATGTGTCTTGAAGATGACCACATTTCCCTAAACACACCTCAGCTGCTCATGCCTCCTGTTGCTAATTACCAAAATGTTTTAATGAGCATTTTTATAATGGCATATGTGACACAAGAAGCATATTGTTTACTTTATATTCTTTAACTATTTGGCTTTTCTTTTTTGAAACTTCAATTTATTTATTTATTTTTCTTTATACTTTATGCATTTATAGTTTTTACTCATGAATATCTCAAATCTCACCAATGAATAATGTGGTGCAACAATAATAAAATAAAACAACAAGATCAAATAAAAATGAACACAACATATTTGGTATTATATCTCATTTTAATGTGCTATAGTCTACAGAAAGTGGCAGTGGTGACCTGGTGGTAAAGGGCGCTGGATCACTCATCCTAAGGTTGGGGGTTCGAGTCTTACTCTCCACAGGGTTGTCACTGTCCCCACAGTGCAGGTAACTGGGTTATCAAAGGCCGGCCGTGTCGCTCACTGTTTGCAACCATTGGTGACTCACGTAAGGAGTAGCTGCATAGCTGTCAGCGTGTTTCTGTTCCTTGCTAAAGGGTTGTGTCCGGAAGAGCATCCAAAGTAAAAACCTATGCCAAATCAAACATGCGAATCAGATGATTCACTTTGGCGACCCCTGAAAAAAGGGAAAAAGCAGAAATGAAAAGAAGATATTCTACATAAAGTAACTTCACAGTAATTTTATTCTTCATACTAATTAGCAAATCCAGTCATTAGTACATGAGCACGTTATGAAGCCGGTAACACTCTATATGACAAATGTGATAGTCTTCAAAAGTCCAGGGACTGGAGATTATTTCTAACCAATACTTCCATTAAGCCTAAATTTATCCTTAATCCCTAATTCAGACAGCACTGTGCATCTCAAACCAACCCACTTATCCAGCCTGAAGTACACCGAGTTTGTCCCAGCATTCTGGACTTTAGCTTGACTCCACCCTGGTTAGGAGAAGACAGACCGGCAGTCATGGGTACCTGACCTCATTTTCAAGTGCTCCATCAAGGTCGAGTGTTTGTAACTTGTGTGTTCATTACACGTTATTTGAAATTGACATTATTTTGTCATAGTCATCTGATTTTTAGAAATGTTTTCAAGAACTGTTCTCTGTCTAGCCAATTCACTACAGATATGGCACCGAATTCTGCCAATTAACATTAAATTTAGCTTTGCTGGAAGGTTGCCTTTTTGACACAACACTGTTTGTCTGAAGCATGCCAATTTTTTTTTTTTTTTTTGAAAAGCGAGTCAGATTCTATTAGCACATTTATCATGATGTTTGTTGAAACACAGCAGGTGCTAATCAGGCTTCATTCTCAAAACCACAAACAGTACTGTCGTGTTTTTTTTTTTTTTGTTTTTGTTTTTTCAATGACACTCATGTACCACCTCAAGCTCTGCATTTGCTAACCTGAGACTTAAAGCAAACACACCAGTAGTGCCAAGCTATAAATATCCACGTGTTAATTACTGACAAGGAACTAGCATCAAATTCAACATGCTCATTAACAAATTCCAATGCGATTAAAACAACCATGTTTTTCTTTGTGTATGTGTGTATGTGTGTATGTGTGTGTGTGTGTGTGTGTGTGTGTGTGTGTGTGTGTGTGTGAATAAGTGAGTAAGTAGGAGGGTAGGTTAAAGTATGCATGGCTTAGTGGAGTGGGAGTAAATTTTCTGGTTTTGATTTCAAAAAGACAGAAGAGTGGTAGAGTATAGCCTCCTCTTTAATAAACAAAATGCATCATGGTCTATCATTATCTATTATAAAATAATATAAATATTTAGGTGCTGCCTAAAAATGGAGCTCTGAAAATGTTTGTATGTGTATATTTACAGAAACCTACATATGTAAAGAAAGCGAATACCCTGCAATTAGCCACTTTCTTCACTTAATGCTTGTTTATATGCACATTAGGTCAACTATCTACCCTAAATTGTCCAGAAATGTGGATGTGAGTGTGAATGGTTATTTGTGTTGTGTGTTACCCATGCACTCGACTGCCAACTTGCTCAGGGTGTACCCCACCTCTTAACCAAATTCAGATTGGATTGTCTTCAGTTTC
>CM045733.1:47882500-47900000 GCA_024760905.1 Plotosus lineatus
CTCCTTACTGTTCAACCTATCATACAAGTCATCATACGCCCTCTGTTTGGCCTTTGACACTGCTACCTTCGCCTTACGCTGTGTCTCCCTGTACTCCTGTTTACTCTCTTCGGTCCTCTCAATGTCCCACTTCTTCTTGGCTAACCTCTTCTTTTGTACACACTCCTGCACTTCCTCATTCCACCACCAAGTTTCCTTATCTACTTTCCTTCCAGAGGACACACCAAATACTCTCCTACCGGTCTCCCTGATCACATTGGCTGTGGTTGTCCAGTCCTCTGGAAGCACTTCCTGACTACCCAAAGCCTGTTTCAACTCCTCCTTGAAGACAACACGACACTCTTCCTTTTCAGCTTCCACCACTTTGTCTTCTGCTCTACCTTTGCCTTTTCACCTTTCTCACCATCAGTGTCATCCTGCACACCACCATCCTATGCTGTTTGGCAACACTCTCACCCACTACTACTTTGCAGTCACTGACTTCCTTCAAATTACATCGCCTACACAAGATGTAGTCTACCTGTGTGCTCTTACCTCCGCTTTCATAAGTCACCCTATGCTTCTGTTTCTTCTGGAAGAAAGTATTCACCACAGCCATTTCCATCCTTTTTGCAAAATCGATCAACATCTGTCCTTCTGTGTTCCTGTCCTGGATACCAAACCTGCCCATCACTTCCTCGTCCCCTCTGTTGCCTGCACCAACATGTCCATTGAAGTCTGCTCCAATGACCACTCTTTCACCTCTGGGGGTACTCTGCATCACTTCATCTAACTCACTCCAGAATCTCTCCTTCTCTTCTAGCTTACATCCTGCCTGTGGGGCATAAGCACTAACAACATTGACTATCACGCCTTCAATTTCTAACTTGAGACTCATCACTCTGTCTGACACTCTTTTCACTTCTAGAACATTCCTGACAAACCCCTCCTTCAAGATGACTCCTACTCCATTTCTCTTCCCATCCACACCATTATAAAACAGTTTAAACCCTGCTCCTAAGCTTTTAGCCTTTCTACCTTTCCACCTTGTCTCCTGAACACACAGTATGTCCACCTTCCTCCTCTGCATCATGTCAGCCAGCTCCCTATCGTTTCCTTGCATAGTTCCAACATTCAAAGTCCCTACTCTCAGTCCGAGGCTCACGCATTTCCTCTTCTCTCTCTGCCTACGGACACGCCTCCCGCCTCTCCTTCTTCGACGTCTTCGACCAACAGTAGTCCAATTTCCATCAGCACCCTGTTGGTTGACAGCACTGATGGCGGTCGTTGTTAACCCGGGCCTCGACCGATCCGGTATGAATTTTGTTTTGATCATTTGCATTTTTAAATGTGGCAGAAGTTTTACGCGGATGCCCTTCCTGTCGCAACCCTCTGCATTTATCCGGGCTTGGGACTGGCATAAGGGGAGAGACACTGGTTAGTGCCCCCGCCTCATGGCTGCATTTTATATATATATATATATATATATTTATATATATATATATATACATATATATATATATATATATATATATATATATATATATATATATATATATATATACACAAAAATAAAAGGACAGGACAAAGACTTTCTATTGAAACTCCATTTATCACTACAGATCTGTTTCGGGGGGTGGTGAAACCATCCTCTCTCTTCAGGTGATTATAGAAGAATCTTATCTTTATTTGCTCTACCAAAAAGTATTGAGCACTCTCCTACGGAAGGATCTACTCAGAAAATCCTATATATATATATATATATATATGTATGTATATATACACATATATATATATATATATATATATATATATATGTATGTATATATACACATATACAGTGGTACCTCACTTTACGAAATTAATCCGTTCCAGAGCCTTATTCGTAACCTGCATTTTTCGTAAATTGAACCGTATTTTACATGTAAAACGTGTGATTCGTTCCAAGGCCCCCAATACTACCCCCTAAACCATTTAAAAATTATCAAAGCATACCTTTTAAGACTTCGTTCTGCTTCAATATCGTATCAATGGTAGACGGATTTGGCCATATTCTTTTGTGCTATCACTTGAGCCCGTTTCTTCTTCTTACTCGCACTGGAAATCACACGCACATATGTGTGTGTGTGTGTGTGTGTGTGTGTATATGTGTGTGTGTGTGTGTGTGTGTGTGTGTGTGTGTGTGTGTGTGTGTGTGTGTGTGTGTATGTGCATGCATGTGTATTGACCATGTCTTCTTAGCAGAATTATAATCTTACAAATGTTTATGGAAGGTTAAAAACCTGAGTCAAGAAATAAAGCATAAAACAACAGTAACTCTGTCCTTTACACGAAAAGCATCATGGTGGATTCAGCTCTATAATAGTGAATGGGAGGTAGCTGCGTCATCTCTCCTAGCCAATGGGATCCCTGTCCAAGATGGCGTCAGGTGGACCTGTCCAAGATGGCGCTCGAGTGAAGGCGACATGAACGACAGCTCAGTTGTTAGTCAATGGGAGGCCAGCGGGGCGGGATGTTTGAACGTCATTAATGGGAGAGCAATTCGTGCATTGTTTGAATGTTTGAATGGCACGTTTATTGTTTGAATGGCACATTTAAATTTTTAAGATGGCGCTTTTGTAACGTGAACTTGCTTTGTATACAGAGACAAAAATTTTAGGAAAATGCATGTACAGTAGTAACTTGTATTTTTCGTTTGGTGAGACTATCATAAAGTTTGGTACCACTGTATATATGAAATGTGTACATATATATATATATATATATATATATATATATATATATATATATATATATATATATATATATATATATATATATATATATATATATATATATGAAATGAGTGTTGCAGAAATAATGAAGAGGTTTAGATTTGCCACTGTAATCTACAGTATTCTACATCACCCCCAGTTATACTGTATCATTTGAAACAGTCCATATTAGTTAAATGTATGTTCGCAATAGCTCAGAAGCTCGTGTATGACATGAATTTATGGCATTGTTAATTCTCTGTAATGACTTCATGAAAATTGTACATTTAGAGAAATGTTTCCTACTGAGAGCTGTTAAACTAGCCACTTTGCCATCTTGATGCTGTTGTCTGTTGTCTGTTGTCTAACATGAACAATGCTTACATTTTATTATATAATGTCAAACAAAAAAAGTTGGCACACATTGTGTGTGAACTGTAGAGAAGTGAGGCGGTAATTAGTATGAAATTCGCTCAGAATACTGTTTGCAGTACACTTCAGTGCTTCACTCAGCCTGTGTTTGCGTGTGTGTGTGTTTGCCCATTGCCTTTACCCAGGGTGAGGATCCACAGTGCCCCCTGAATGGTCCATTAAAACATGCTTTTTTCTCCACAAGTACCAACCACTTGTAATTCAAGTAGAGTGGCCAGCTTTGTCCCTGATGTCGCGCCATTGTTCCGCCTCACCATTCGTGCCCTCAGCAAACAGAGTGACCCTGCTGACACCAGTACGGAGATGAGAGAAAGAAAGCATGGCATGAAGACAAGGAGGAGAATGAAGACCCAGGGGAAGAAAGGAGAAAACAGTCTCCGTGTCTCGGCCCCCGCTGCAGGAGGACAGAGGAATTCGAGGCCCTGAACCTCTGCCAAGCTTTGCCCTGCTGTCTCAACCTACATGGGGGGTCCTCTGGTTCACTGTTACAGTTCTGTGAAACATTTAAGTATATGCCATGCGTTTGCTTTGCAGCAGAACGCTTGCGCCGCCACCGTCTCGTACCTGGGACTACAGTGAGACATGGAGCACGGCCTAGAGAAAAGAGAGTATGTTTAATCACGGATTAAAGAGTTACATCTCAGCACGACACACACACTGTACTCACCAGCCAATGCAAATCTCTCACAATGGTCTCCACCATGAAAAAGGGTCGGAGAGCTTTTTGATGGACAGTTAATTGGCAGGGCGCCATGATTTACGCCAGCTCCCCTGCTAACCAGCATTATCCTCGGGGTGAATTTCCCTCCTCCACTGCCCGTCTCTCCTCGAGCATCAAGCGTTAACTGATAGCACTTTTTTTTTTCGACGGGAATGCCAACCACATGGGGACCGTCGTCAAAGAGCTTTCACGAGGCCCAGACATTTGAGAGTGTTCCATGTATTTAGAAACTTGGCCAAAGAAAGGGTGTTTTCCATTCAATTAAGACAAGCAAGACCAAATAGTCCTTTCTTTCTCTTCAACTTGGGGACTCTTAATTGAGCTGATTCAAGAAAGTGGAAGGAACACAAGTTGAGGTAAATGCTAATATAGGGGAATATTTTCCTACGATTGACAAATCTTTATCACCGGTTAAAATCAGTCTGACTGCACATCCATTTATCCTTCATTTATCACAAAGGCCTGAGGCTGTCACCAAAGCATCACACATTTCTTCATTCCAAAGATTTATACTGTCAAGATGTCAGCTTAAGGAATGAGTTTAGAAGCTGATTAAAGAAGAATTTTGTATGTCGAATAATACATGTTCCATATTTTTATTTAGGAAGAAGATTTGCCTGATGAATATTTTTGAAATTATTGGCTATGATTTTGAAATTTAAAAATAAACAAAAATGATAGAAATGAATCAATAAAAATCTTAAGCATGTTTGCCTCACAACAAAACCTCCTGGGTTCAAGTCCTGGACTTTTGCCTGGAGTTTGTATGTTTTCCCAGCGCTTGAATGAGTTTCTTTCAGGTACTCCAGCTTTATCCCACAGTTAAAAAACAAACAAACAAAAAACAAACAAACAAACAAAAAACATGCAGAGCAATGGGGTAGGCTGGTCTGACCGTTGGGGGGTGCACATCTTGGTTGAACAGAACTCGAGTCCCACGGGCTATAGGCCTAAGCCTAAAAGGATTATAGAGAAGCACAAGAACAAATTGAACGTCAGACTGTTTTAATTATATACATAATTTGGGTTATAATTAAAATTGGCAGAGAGGTCTTATAAAGGATGTTATACAATTATACAACACTAATGAATCTCAATGCACCAGAGTTACACTACACACTACAATTTAACAAAGATGCATTTAGAGTTCAATTAATGCAGCCGTGGGGGGGCACAAACAAGTGCCCGCCCTCATGCCGGCCTCAAGCCCGGAGAAATGCATAGGGTTGCAACAGGAAGGAAAGGTGGAAAGGTAGCAAGGCGAGAAGCTTAGGAGCGGGGTTTAAGCTGTTTTTTCATGGTGTGCATGGGAAGAGAAATGGAGTAGGAGTCATCTTGAAGGAGGGGTTGGTCAGGAATGTTCTAGAAGTGAAAAGAGTGTCAGACAGAGTGATGAGTCTCAAGTTAGAAATTGAAGGCAATATGTTCAATGTTGTTAGTGCTTATGCCCCACAGGCAGGATGTCAGCTAGAAGAGAAGGAGAGATTCTGGAGTGAGTTAGATGAAGTGATGCAGAGTATCCCCTGAGGTGAAAGAGTGGTCATTGGTGCAGACTTCAATGGACATGTTGGTGCAGGAAACAGAGGGGACAAGGAAGTGATGGGCAGGTTTGGTATCCAGGACAGGAATGCAGAAGGACAGATGTTGATTGATTTTGCAAAAAGGATGGAAATGGCTGTGGTAAATACTTTTCTCCAGAAGAGACAGGAGGATAGGGTGACTTATAAAAGTGGAGGTAGGAGCACACAGGTAGACTACATCTTGTGTAGGTGATGTAATTAGAAGGAAGTCAGTGATTGCAAAGTAGTAGTGGATGAGAGTGTTGCCAAACAGCATAGGATGGTGGTGTGCAGGATGATGCTGATGGTAAGAAAGGTGAAGAAGGCAAAGGCAGAACAGAAGACAAAATGGTGGAAGCTGAAAATGGAAGAGTGTTGTGTTGTCTTCAAGGAGGAGTTGAAACAGGCTTTGGGTGGTCAGGAAGTGCATCCAGATGACTGGACAACTGCAGCTAATGTGATCAGGGAGACAGGTAGGAGAGTACTTGGTGTGTCCTCTGGAAGGACAGTAGATAAGGAGACTTGGTGGTGGAATGAGGAAGTGCAGGTGTGTGTACAAAGGAAGAGGTTAGCTAAGAAGAAATGGGACATTGAGAGGACTGAAGAGAGTAAACAGAAGTACAGGGACACACAGAATAATGCGAAGATCGTGGTGTCAAAGGACAAACAGAGGGATATGATGACTTGTATGCTAGGTTGGACAGTAACGAGGGAAAAAATTATACAGATTGGCACAGCGGAGAAATAAAGATGAGAAGGACGTGCAGCAAGTTAGAGTGATTAAGGACAGAGTGGGAAACGTGTTGACTGATGACACAAGTGTGCTGGGAAGATGGAAAGAGTACTTTGAAGAGCTGATGAATAAGGAAAATAAGAGAGAAAAGGAGTAGAAGAAGTGACTGTTGAGGACCAGGAAGTAGCAAAGATTAGTAAGGGTGAAGTGAGGAGGGCATTGAAGAGGATGAAGAATGGAAAGGCAGTTGGTCCTGATGACATACCGGTGGAGGTATGGAAGTATCTAGGAGAGGTAGCAGTAGATTTTCTGACAAGAACATTCAATAAGGTCCTAGAGAGTGAGAGGATGCCAGAGGAATGGAGGAGAAGTGTGCTGGTGCCCATTTTTAAGTACAAGGGAGACGTGCAGAGTTGCGGCAACTACAGAGGGATAAAGTTGATGAGCCATACGATGAAGTTATGGGAAAGATTACTGGAAGCTAGACTAAGGGCAGAGGTCAGCATTTGTGAACAACAGATTGGTTTCATGCCAAGAAAGAGCACCACAGACGCAGTGTTTGCTTTGAGGTTGTTAAGAGAGGAGTACAGAGAAGGTCAGAAGGAGCTGCATTGTGCCTTTGTGGATCTGGTGAAAGCATATGACAAGGTGCCGAGAGAGGAACTGTGGTATTGCATGAGAAAGTCTGGAGTGGCAGAGAAGTATGTTAGAGTGGTGCAGGACATGTGTGAGAGATGTAAGAGAGTGGTGAGCTGTGCTGTCGGTGTGACAGAAGAGTTCAAGGTGGAGGTGGGACTGCATCAAGGGTCAGTTCTGAGCCCCTTCTTATTTGCTATGGTGATGGACAGGCTGACAGACGAGGTTAGACATGAATTTCCATGGTCTGTGATGTTTGCAGACGACATTGTGATCTGTAGCGAGAGCAGAGAACAAGTGCAAGAAAAACTAGAGAGGTGGAGTTATGCCCTGCAAAGGAGAGGAATGAAGGTTAGCCTCAGTAAAACAGAATACATGTGTATGAACGCCAAGAACCCAAGAGGAACGGTGAGGTTACAGGGAGCAGAGATAAAGAAGGTGGACGATTTCAAGTCCTGAGGCTCAACAGTCCAGAGCAATGGAGAGTGTGGAAAAGAGGTGAAGAAGCATGTGCAGGCAGGTTGGAATGGTTGGAGAAAAATGTCCGGTATGATATGTGATAAGAGGGTATCGGCATAAATGAAAGGAAAAGTGTACAAGACGGTGATGAGGCCAGCAACGTTGTATGGTTTAGAAACAGTTGCTCTGAGGAAAAGACAGGAGGCAGAGCTGGAGGCAGCAGAGATGAAAATGTTGAGGTTCTCTTTGGGAGTAACGAGGATGGATAGGATCAGAAATGAGTCCATCAGAGGGACAGCACATGTATGATGTTTTGGAGACAAAGTCAGAGAGGCTAGATTGAGATGGTTTGGACATGGACAGAGGAGGGATAGTGAGTATATTGGAAGTAGGATGCTGAGGTTGGAACTACCAGGAAGAAGGCCGAGAGGAAGACCAAAGAGAAGATTTATGGATGTTAGAAGGAGAACATGAAGGTAGTGGGAGTAAGAGTAGAAGATACAGAGGATAGGGTGAGATGGATACGGATGGTTTGCTGTGGTGACCCCTGAAGGGAAAAGCCAAAAGGAAAAGAAGAAGAAGAAGTATTTACAGTTCAATTACAAAAACAATTAAATATATTTTACAACCTTTGCACTTCATAAACACTTTCTCATAATCTTTCACATAATTTTAGCACTTTAATAAGTTTTATTACTAAGCACTTTGGGGGAACCAGGCACATCCGTGGGTAGAATGACAAACTTTAAAAAATGGCTGTCTCCAGGGGTGAACTGCAATCGATTATTATTGCTCAACAAAAAACATTATCAAATATATTTCAAACTACATCTGCAAGTCTTCTTCTTTTCCTTTCAGCTGTCCCCTTCAGGGGTCGCCACAGCAAATCATCCGCCTCCATCTCACCCTGTCCTCTGCATCTTCTTCTCTTACTCCAATGACCTTAATGTCTTCCTTCACCACATCCATAAATCTCTTCTTTGGTCTTCCTCTCGGCCTTTTGCCTGGTAGTTCCAACCTCAGCATCCTACTGCCAATATATCACTGTCCTTCCTCTGTAGATGTCCAAACCATCTCAATCTAGCCTCTCTGACTTTGTCTCCAAAACATCTTACATGGGCTGTCCCGCTGATGTACTCATTTCTGATGCTATCCATCCTCGTTACTCCCAGAGAGAACCTCAACATTTTCATCTCTGCTACCTCCAGCTCTGCCTCCTGCCTTTTCCTCAGCGCCACTGTTTCTAAATCATACAACATCGCTGGCCTCACCACCATCTTGTACACTTTTCCTTTCATTCTTGTTGATACTCTCCTATCACACATCACACCGGATACTTTGGTCCAACCATTACAACCTGCCTGCACATGCTTCTTCACCTCTTTTCCACAGTCTCCATTGCTCTGGATTGTTGAGCCTAAGTACTTAAAATCCTCCACCTTCCTTATCTCTGCTCCCTGTAACCTCACCGTTCCTCCTGGGTTCTTCTCATTCACACACATGTATTCTGATTTTCTGAGGCGAACCTTCATTCCTCTCCTTTCCAGGGCATACCTCCACCTCTCTAGATTTTCCTCCACTTGTTTTCTGCTCTCACTATAGATCACAATGTCATCTGCAAACATCATAGTCCCTGGAGATTCTTGTCGAACCTTGTCTGTCAGCCTGTCCATCACCATAGCAAAAAAGAAGGGGCTCAGAGCTGATCCTTGATACAGTCCTACCTCCAACTTGAATTTGTCAGTCACGCCAACAGCACACCTCACCACTGTCTTACATCTCTCATACATGTCCTGCACCACTCTAACATATTTCTCTGCCACTCCAGACTTCCTCATGCAATACCACAGTTCCTCTCTCTGCACCCTGTCATATGCTTTCTCCAGATCCACAAAGGCACAATGCAGCTCCTTCTGACCTTCTCTGTACTTCTCTATTAACATCCGCAAAGCAAACATTGCATCTGTGGTGCTCTTTCTTGGCATGAAACCAATATGTTGTTCAAAAATTCTGACCTCTGCCCTTAGTCTAGCTTCCACTCTTCTTTCCCATAACTTCATCGTATGGCTCATCAACTTTATCCCTCTGTAGTTGCCGCAACTCTGCATGTCTCCCTTGTTCTTAAAAATGGGCACCAGCACACTTCTCCTCCATTTCTCCGGCATCTGCTCACCCTCTAGTACCTTCTTGAATGTCCTTGTCAGAAAATCTACTGTTGCCTCTCCTAAACACTTCCATACCTCCACAGGTATATAATCAGGACCAACGTCCTTTCCATTCTTCATCCTCTTCAGTGCCCTCCTCACTTCACCCATACTAATCTTTGCTACATCCTGCTCCTCAATGGTCACCTCTTCTACTCTTTTTTCTCTCTCATTTTCCTCATTCATCAGCTCTTCAAAGGACTCTTTCCATCTTCCCAGCACACTTCTGTCATCAGTCAATACATTTCCCTCTCTGTCCTTTATCAATCTAATTTGCTACACGTAATTCCCATCTCTTTCTCTCTGCTGTGCCAACCTGTATAGATCATTTTCTAACCTCCTTCCTGTCCAACCCATCATACAAATCATCATACACCCTCTGTTTGGCATTAGCCACTGCTACTTTCACCTTACGCTGTGTCTCCCTGTACTCCTGTTTACTCTCTTTGGTCCTCTCAAGTTCCCACTTCTTCTTAGCTAACCGCTTCCTTTGTACACACGCCTGCACTTCCTCATTCCACCATCAGGTCTCTTTATCCACTTTCCTTCCAGAGGACACACCAAGTACTCTCCTACCTGTGTCCCTGATCACATTTGCTGTGGTTGTCCAGTCATCTGGAAACACTTCCTGGCCACCCAAAGCCTGTTTCAACTCATCTTTGAAGACAACACGACACTCTTCCTTTTTCAACTTCCTCCACTTTGTCTTCTGCTCTGCCTTTGCCTTCTTCACCTTCCTCACCATCAGTGTCATCCTGCACACCACCATCCAATGCTTTTTTGCAACACTCTTACCCACTACTACTTTGCAGTCACTGACTTCCTTCAAATTACATCACCTACACAAGATGTAGTCTGCCTGTGTGCCTCTACCTCTGCTTTTATAAGTCACCCTATCCTCCTGTCTCTTCTGGAAAAAAGTATTCACCACAGCCATTTCCATTCTTTTTGCAAAATCTATCAACATCTGTCCTTCTGTGTTCCTGTCCTGGATACCAAACCTGCCCATCACTTCCTCGTCCCCTTTGTTGCCTGCACCAACATGTCCATTGAAGTCTGCACCAATGGCCACTCTTTCACCTCTGGGGGTACTCTGCATCACTTCATCTAAGTCACTCCAGAATCTCTCCTCTTCTAGCTCACATTCTGCCTGTGGGGCATAAGCACTAACAACATTGCACATCACACATTCAATTTCTAACTTGAGACTCATCACTCTGTCTGACACACTTTTCACTTCTAGAACATTCCTGACAACCCCGTCCTTCAAGATGACTCCGACTCCATTTCTCTTCCCATCCACACCATGATAAAACAGCTTAAACCCTGCTTCTAAGCTTCTAGCCTTGCTACCTTTCTACCTGGTCTCCGGAACACACAGTATGTCCACCTTCCTCATCTGCATCATGTCAGCCAGCTCTCTATCTTTTCCTTGCACGCTTCCAACATTCAAAGTCCCTACTCTCAGTCTTAGACTCATGCCTTTCCTCTTCTCTATCTTCCTACGGACACGCCTCCAGCCTCTCCTTCTTCAACCAACAGTAGTCCAATTTCCATCAGCACCCTGTTGGTTAACAGCACTGATGGCGGTCGTTGTTAACCCAAGCCTCCACCGATCCAGTCTGGGGTAATACTTCTGAGTTGCATCATAAAAGTTTGGTATTGGTTTTACGTCGGATGCCCTTCATGACACAACCCTCTGCATTTCTCCAGGCTTGGGATCGGCATAAGGGGGCGAGACACTGGTTAGTGCCCCCCCTCCCCCCGCCTGATGGCTGCAAGTACATGTGCTAAATAAATGTACAAATTGAGGTAAAGTTATTCAAAGGTGCAAACATATATCAATACATTTTTACAGCACAAAGACATACTATTAATTTTATGAAAGTACTGACCATTAGGCTGCAGATAAAGGATGGATGGCTTCTGATTATTTTAGTCATTCATTCTCTGTGCGTCAATGCGGGCAGTGGTGGTCTAGTGGTATAGGGTGCTGGATCGCTAATCCAAAGGTTGGGGGTTTGAGTCCCACTTTCCACAAGGTTGTCACTGGGGCCATGTCTCTCACTGTCTATGGTGAGAGGCATGTAAAAGAACCATTGCTGACTTTTGTAAAGAGTAGGCTGCAAAGTCGTCAGCATGTTTCTGTCCCTTGCTAAAAAGGGTTGTGACAGGAAGGGCATCCGACGTAAAAACCTCTGCCAAATCAAACGTGCGAATCAGATGATTCGCTGTGGCAACTCCCGAGTAAAAGGGAAAAAGCCGAAAGGAAGACAGACATTCTCTGTGCATCAATGTTTGTGTTCTAACATATGTTCAGGAACCGAAGGCGGTACTAAGAAACTGTGCTTTATTCTCACACTTGCACTTTGTTTGATTGACAGTGTTCAGCTATTATTGCTAACTGATAACATGTGAGGTAGGCGAAAGTAGGCACTTGTCGTTGATTGTTCAGCTCGGGCTTGCACATGTGCAGTACCCGTTACCCGTATGAGTGGATGTGAATGGTTATATGTGTGTTGACCCTGCAATGGTCTAATGAGCTGTCCAGGGTGTACCCTGCCTTTGCCCAGAATCAGGTGAGCTAGGCGTCAGCCTCCTCACCATTCAAATTAACATTAAGCAGCTTAGAAAATGAATGAGTCAATGAATTAAAAGCTGAATCTTTCAATAACTCTCAAAAATACAAACTGTCAGTGTAGTTGGCATTAAGAGTCAAATTCCATTGAACCATTTAAGCAATCCTGAAATGAAAAAGCATGGACCATTTCCAGAGATGCAGAGACATGGATTTCTACTAACACCTCACAGTGAAGCTGTGCTTTTATCCAGAGGAAAAGATGTAAAATTATAAAATTCCTCCAAACTGATCAGCAAGACTTTTTTTCTTTTTTATTTGCATTATGGCTGCATAAGGTGACCTCAAAACATGGGTTCCATACTTTTACAGTAGATCCGTGATCATTTGCCTGGTACACTATTTTGTCAAGAATTCTAAAGGGTTCAGGAACTTTCAAGCTCCACTTTAATGTCCTTCAAAAATGGAAGGAATGAACCATAATGAGGTGGGTCCAACTAAATCTATTTCTCTGGTGACAGAGACAAATTCCAATTCAGCATCCAAATTTAGGTGTCAGCTCATGGATGATTGCCAAGAGGTTAATGTTAATATAGTATATAATATATATATTATGCGTAACACACGTACCACCATAGTTATGATGGCCATGTTTGCTCAACCTGAAAGTATTTGCTTTTCCTTCAAATGTGTCTCCAGGCAGGTATTTTATGTATGTAGACCCGGTGGTTCATGCTCCACTATCAACAAGTTGTCACTGCTGTCCCCCCACTCCAGTGCAGATAACTGGATTATCAAAGTTTGGCCATGTCTCTCACTGTCTGGTGAGAGGCATGTAAAAGAGCCACTGCTGACTTTCATAAGCCTTTGGATTGCTGAGGGCATGTTAGTAAGCTAATAAAGTACAAATACCAAGATTGCTAGTGCTTGGTCACCCAGTAATATAGCAGTACCAAGCTTAGCCAGTGCTTAGTTATCTCTAGAACAGTGGTTCTGAACCTTGTTGGCAGTACTGAACCCCACCAGTTTCATATGCTTATTCACCGAACCCTTCTTTATTGAAAAATAAAATATGACTTTTTTTTTTCATATTCAAGACATTGGTACTGTATATGTTTTTACTAGGGCACCAAAATGAACAGTGCATTAACACTGTGCTCAAAGACAAAACCAATACAATGCATGAACTCCACCCATCAAAAATACATTTTTATGTGAGGTGCGCATATGTGTGCGTGTGCGCATGCGCGTCTCTATGTGTGTGTTTTTATGTTTTATTTACATCTTATGCATTATTTTTGAATGTTTAATTGTTATTCGAAGCATATATAGTGTTGAATATGTATTAATTGATATTATATACACATATACATGTAGTATACATCAGTCAGCGTGAGGTTGATTCTACTTATGTTGCTGACGAGCATCTTCTCCTTTCGGTTTTTCCCTTCTGTGGTCGCCACAGTGAATCATCTGCCTCCATCTTACCCTATCCTTTGCATCTTCTTCTCTAACACCAACTACCTTCACATCTCTCTGCCACATCCATGAATCGTCTCTTTGGTCTTCCTCTAAGCCTTCTGCCTGGTAGTTCCAACCTCAGCATCCTACTACCACTATACTCACTATCCCTCCTCTGTACATGTCCAAACCATCTTAATCTAGCCTCTCTGACTTTGTTTCCAAAACGTTTGACATGTGCTGTCCCTCTGATGTGCTCATTCCTGATCCTATCCATCCTCGCTACTCCCAAAGAGAACCTCAACATTTTCATCTCTGCTACCTCCAGATCTGCCTCCTGTCTTTTCCTCAGCGCAACTGTTTCTAAACCATACAACATCGGTGGCCTCATCACCGTCTTGTATACTTTTCCTTTCATTCTTGCCGATACCATCCTATCACACATCACACCGGACACTTTTCTCCAAACATTCCAACCTGCCTGCACATGCTTCTTCACCTCTTTTCCACACTCTCCACTGCTCTGGATTGTTGAGCCTAAGTACTTAAAATCCTCCACCTTCCTTATCTCTGGTCCCTGTAACCTCACCGTTCCTCTTGGCTCCTTGTCGTTCACACACATGTATTCTGTTTTACTGAGGCTAACCTTCATTCCTCTCCTTTCCAGGGCATACCTCCATCTCTCCAGATTTTCCTGCACTTGTTCTCTGCTCTCACTATAGATCACAATGTCATCTGCAAACATCATAGTCCATGGGTAATCTTGTCGAACCTTGTCTGTAAGCCTGTCCATCACCATAGCAAACAAGAAGGGGCTCAGAACTGACCCTTGATGCAGTCCTACCTCCTCCTTGAACTCTTCTGTCACACCAACAACATACCTCACCACTGTCTTACATCTCTTACACATGTCCTGCACCACTCTAACATACTTCTCTGCCACTCCAGACTACCTCATGCAATTCTACAGTTCCTCTCTCGGCACCCTGTCATATGCTTTCTCCAGATCCACAAAGGCACAATGCAGCTCCTTCTGACCTTCTCTGTACTTCTCTATTAACATCCTCGAGGAAAACACTGCATCTGTGGTACTCTTTCTTGGCATGAAACCAATCTGTTGTTCACAAATGCTGACCTCTGCCCTTAGTCTAGCTTCCACTATTCTTTCCCATAACTTCATCGTATGGCCCATCAACTTCATCCCTCTGTAGTTGCTGTAACTCTACACGTCTCCCTTGTTTTTAAAAATGGGCACCATCACACTTCTCCTCCAATCCTCTGGCATCCTCTCACTCTCTAAGACCTTGTTGAATGTTCTTGTCAGGAAATCTACTGCTACCTCTCCTAGACACTTCCATACCTCCACCGGTATGTCATCAGGACCAACTGCCTTTCCATTCTTCATCCTCTTCAGTGCCCTCCTCACTTCACCCTTACTAATCTTTGCTACTTCCTGGTCCTCGACGGTCACCTCCTCTACTCTTTTCTCTCTCGCTCATTTTCCTGATTCATCAACTCTTCAAAGTACTCTTTCCATCTTCCCAGCACACTTCTGTCATCAGTCAATACTTTTTCCTCTCTGTCCTTAATCACTCTAACTTGCTGCACATTCTTCCCATCTCTATTTCTCTGCTGTGCCAACCTGTATAACTAATTTTCTCCCTTTTTACTTTCCAATCGAGCATACAAGTCATCATACGCCCTCTGTTTGGCCTTTGACAATGCTACCTTTGCCTTACGCTGTGTCTCCCTGTACTCCTGTTTGCTCTCTTTGGTCCTCTCAATGTCCCACTTCTTCTTAGCTAACCTCTTCCTTTGTACACACTGCTGCACTTCCTCATTCCACCACCAAGTCTCCTTATCTACTCTCCTTCCAGATGACACACCAAGTATTCTCCTACCTGTCTCCCTGATCACATTAGCTGTCGTTGTCCAGTTATCTGGAAGCACTTCCTGACTACCCAAAGCCTGGTTCAACTCCTCCTTGAAGACAACATGACACTCTTCCTTTTTCAGCTTTCACCACTTTGTTTTCTGCTCTGCCTTTGCCTTCTTCACCTTCCTCACCATCAGGGTCATCCTGTACACCACCATCCTATGCGGTTTGGCAACGCTCTCACCCACTACTACTTTGCGATCACTGACTTCCTTCAAATTACATCGCCTACACAAGACGTAGTCCACATGTGTGCTCCTATCTCTGCTTTTATGAGTCACCCTATGCTTCTGTCTCTTCTGGAAGAAAGTATTCACCACAGCCATTTCCATCCTTTTTGCAAAATTTACCAACATCTGTCCTTCTGCATTCCTGTCCTGGATACCAAACCTGCCCATCACTTCCTCGTCCCCTCTGTTTCCTGTACCAACATGTCCATTGCAGTCTGCACCAATGACCACTCTTTCACCTCTGGAGGTACTCTGCATCACTTCATCTAAGTCACTCCAGAATCTCTCCTTCTCTTCTTGCTCACATCCTGCCTGTGGGGCATAAGCACTAACAACATTGAACATATTGCCTTCAATTTCTAACTTGAGACTCATCACTCTGTCTGACACTCTTTTCACTTCTGAGACCCCTGAGACTAACTCACCGAACCCCCAAAGGTTCGATCGAACCCAGGTTAAGAACCACTGCTCTAGAAGGTTGGCTACTACTTAACGAGTTATTAGGAAAAAAAATCCAAACTCCTTCCAATGGAATTTAATAAATATGCCATCATATGAATTTGTTTTTAACTTTTTTTTGTTTTGAGCTATTTAAATCTACATGATTTAGTATCCTTGCTGAAAAAGACAATCCTGATTGTCCAACTAGCTCCCAGTTCTTCAAAACACAGCCAGATGCTAGCAAATAGAAATTCTTCCTAAATTACTGCTCGAGTAAACAAGAATCGTTCAGCTTCGGCTGAGTAACTGATTCTTTTTTTTTTTTTTTTTTTTTGAAAATATGTTGATTCTCCTCATTGGGTTTTGGGTCAAATACCATCATATTTGTGACACTGAACTAGGAAGTAAGTATGACCAAAAGGTCAGATAATGTAAGTTGTGACTGCGATATCTTGAGATATACAATTGAAGAATATACAGATGTGATTAGTCTTCTTTCCCAAAGAGAGTCTGTGTTCATATTTCACACAGTTTAATGTAAACTTCAGATTTTAGGTGCAGTGGTGGCCTGGTGGTGACACGGGACCACTGATCCCAAGATTGGGGGTTCAAGCCCCACTCTCAACAGGTTATCACTGTCCTCCCCCAGTGCAGCTAACTGGGTTATCAAAGGCTGGCTATATCTCTCACTGTCTATGGTATGAGGCATGTAAAAGAATCATTGCTGACTTTCGTCAAGAGTAAGCTGCATAGCCGTCAGCGTGTTTCTGCCCTGCGATGGCCTGGCGAGCTGTCCAGAGTGTACTCTGCCCTCACCCAGAGTTGGCTGAGATGAGTGCTAGCCTCCCTGCCAGCCTAATTAGAATTAGATTTTTCATAAAATGAATGAATGAATACAGAGTTCAGTTATTTGTAAACATTACTACAGCTGTAATATTATTGGTTTCCAGAGATGTTTATTAGAGGGGTCTCAATATAAATAAGAAAGATCAATTTCTAGTTTTCATTTGTATAAACATTTTTTATCCATTCATTCATTAAAACATATACTGTACTGTGCATGCACAAAGAGATACTGAAACGAAATATATCTATTATTGCTTGCTGCTGCATTTCAGAAAGTGCACAACTTTTACATGAAAAGAAATTAAATTTAAAATTAAAAGAGCTATCAGTAAATCATTTTAAAGACCAGCCCAACACATTGATGCATTCAGTGATTTATACTGAGTAAGTTATGTATTGCGATGTCTCTCCTCAAGAAGTGGTTCACGGTGCTATTTCTCCTGGCCCAGGAGACAGTGGAAAACAGTGCCATCCAGCAGCCATGTTTATTTATGAGTCCATTGCTGAGCGCCAAATTTTGCAGGCCGGAACT
>CM045733.1:47910000-48010000 GCA_024760905.1 Plotosus lineatus
GGTCCGAGAACATAATTTTGTGGAACACCAAACTTAACATATTAGAACGTACAGAGAAATCAGCATTTACATCTACAAACTGATAAGATTTAAATCAGGAGAGGGCTGATCCCTTTACTCCAACAACATTTTCTAATCTGTCAAGGCGAATCATGTGATCAATAGTGTCAAAGGCTGCACTAAGGTCATAACCCAAACAGGAAGACACCGCCATAGTCGAAGGTCACCATTAGGTCATTTACCACCTTAACGAGTGCTGTCTCTGTGTTATGATGAGGCCTAAGACCTGACTGATACATTTCATGAATGTTATTCCTACAAAGATATGAACATAACTACAGCTTCGCCTAAGATTTAAAGATAAAAGGGAAGTTTGATATCGGTCGATAGTTGGATATCTGTTATGGGTCAAGATTAGGTTTTTTTGATCAGATGTTTGATAACTGCTAGTTTAAAGGATTTAGGTACATTACCAGTACTAAGGGAAGAATTTTAATGAAGGGTTGATCATTTCTGATAGTATTTGTTTAAAGAAGCATGAAGATCAAGCACATATGTTGATGATTTTGATGAGGAAATTCATGAGACTAGTTTTTTTCTTTTGAATGGGGTTAAAACACTCAAGTTGCAGATCTGCTGGTGTTATATTATTCTTTACTGTTTTAGTTATTAACAGACCTGTCTTTACATTTGGGAATCCATTTTTTGTCTGACAGTTTCAATTTTAACATTAAAAAAGTCCATAAAATCATCACTGCAATAAATTGATGGGCTGCATGTTTTATTTATGGTCTTATTCCTAGTTAATTCTGGAACAATATTAAATAAGTATTTCGGATTATTTTTGTTATTTTCTATTAGATTTCAGAGACATACTGCTCTAGCATCACTAAGAGCTTTTCTGTATTGAAGGAGACTGTGCTTCCATTCTGATTGTAAAACCAGTCATTTAGTTTGACTCCATTTTCGTTCTAATTTTCAGGTGTTTTGTTTTAGTGTGTTTTTATCGTTATACCAGGGGGCTAATTTTTTGTCTCTGATTCTCTCACTTTGAGCCTGAGGTAAGTCATAGTTAAAATGCTCATGAAACCAAAATCCGTGATTTGTTACTTCACAAAAGCTTTTTTAAAAACATATTTTATCATCATATTTGCCATATTTTGAGTGTACCCACTCCAACTCTCGGCCAATTGTCAATTTAATTATTTAAGTCAGTAATGTGAATAATGTGAATGATAGCATAAATGCATAAAACAAGACTTTTGTAGTTTATTTTTTTTGTGTGCTTTCAGTCATAACAGTGGAAGGTGAGCCTTGTGGGCATCATTTAGTATAGTGTACATCATTTCCGGAGCTGCTAATCCTAATTAGGGTCATGGGAAGGCTGATTGAGAATGATTTAATGGCATTCCAGCAAGCAAAAACAAACAAAAACTATCTTGAATTTATAATATAATGGGGACAGTGATGGCCGGGATTATTAATCCAAAGGTCAGGGATTGAAACCCTACTGTCAGCGGGTTGTCACTGCTGTGCATCTAACTAGGTTATCAAAGGCCAGCCATGTCTCTTACTGTCTCTGGTGAGAAGCATGTAAACAAACCATTGCTGACTGTCATCAAGAGCAGCTAGATCGCTATCAGCATGTTTCTGCCTGGTAAACTGTCCAGGGTATACTCTGCCCACGCCCAGAGTCGGCTGAGATGTACGCCAGCTACATCCACAACCCTATTCAGGATATTAGGATTAAGTGGTTCAGAAAATGAATGAATAATATAATATCCATTATCCAGACTGCACAGTTTCTGTGTAGTGCCGTATTTTCCGGACTATAAGTTGCTTTGGAGTACAAGTCACATTGGCCAAAAAAATGCATAATAAAGAAGAAAAAAAAAACATATACAAGTCGCAGTGTAATATATATAACATATATATGTTATATAGTGTAATATATATAACATATATATATATATATATATATATATATATATATATATATATATGTCTGTCATCCTTTCGGCTTTTTCCCTTTTACTGGGGAGTCGCCACAGCAAATCATCTGATTCGCACGTTTTGATTTGGCAGAGGTTTTTACGTCGGATGCCCTTCCTGTCACAACCCATTTAGCAAGGGACAGAAACACGCTGACGACTTTGCAGCCTACTCTTTACGAAAGTCAGCAATGGTTCTTTTACATGCCTCACACCATAGACAGTGAGAGACATGGCTCGCCTTTGATAACCCAATTAGCTGCACTGGGGAGGACAGTGACAACCTTGTGGAGAGTGGGACTCGAACCCCTAACCTTTGGATCAGCGATCCAACGCCCTATGGTGAATGTTCTTCTATAATCACCTGAAGAGAGAGGATGGTTTCACCACCCCTCGAAACAGATCTGTAGTGATAAATGGAGTTTCAATAGAAAGTCTTTGTCCTGTCCTTTTATTTTTGTTTATTTGCTCTACCAAAAAGTATTGACTTATAACATATATAAGTCGCAAACTCATGGAAACTGTCGACCTTGGCTTGGAAATCTACTGGCAGTTTTTGTGATGTCGTGGTGCTCGCTCTGATAGTGAGACGGTTATGTTGCATGACGCGGTAACACCTAGAATGTCCTCATGCAAAGTCATTTATATTCATCTCCTTGACAACTACCTGGACGTTGAGACACATCTGCATTGTTGACAAGCCTCTCTCCGAGGCACATTGCTCAAGCCCCCATGTGCGAACTCGTTCCTCTAGCTGTGGCTATCTAGTTTTTAGCTCGTGATTAGCTTTTTTTGTTTTTTTCATTGCAATAATAATAGTCTCAGCTTTTCTCCAGTCCCTCACAAGTTTCTCGTTCACTCCAAACTTTCTTCCTGCGGCTCGATTACCATTCTCTGCTGCATATTTCACGACTTTCAGCTTGTTATCCGCAGAATAGGGTTTTATTTTTGGGGCTATTTTGACAGTGGTACAGGATGAACAGGTACTGGTACCCAAGCCTATGTGGTTGTGGGTGTAAAAATAACAAACAAGTGAAATTATGTTTGTTATTATTATGACGAACAGATTATATATAATAATTTCATATATAAGTCATTATATGTAAGTCACACCTTCAGCCATAGTATGAAAAAAGTGCAACTTATAGTGTGGAAAATATGGTATACAGTATAATAATAAAGTATATTATGTATATATCATGCAGTATATAATGTAGCTCCACAATTAATGTATACAACAACTATATTAGAAAATAGCATGCTTAACACAGATCTTTGTCTGTCATATCACATCCTGATCACTGTGATTAACGGTGTTAGGCAGCATGTGGAGCATTAGGAGAGTGTGTGGGGAATTCAGGTGAGCTGAGCTGAACAGGAAGCTTTGATCACTGAAGTGGATCTGTTTGCTTTGAGCTCAGCCGCTCTGCCTCGCTGTGTTTGGGTGAAACGATTAATGTCCTGTTCACTAATCTTATCTGAGTCTAATCTGGGGCCAAGAAGCAACCAGGGGAATCCAGGTGGAACTAGGAAAGTGTATACTGTGTGTGCATGCCAGAGAGTGGGAGACAAAAAGACTATTTTAATACATCGAATATGGAAGAGGACAGACAGATGCTTTTTTCAACATTGCAATTAAGTAATAAGAAAACAATATTGTACTTTTATGTTTTTATTTTGCTTCTTTGCTGCACTAAACTGAAGCTATGACAGCAAAAAATCATTTTCGTTATTTTTTGTTAGGTTTGTGAAGTGATATAAGTGCAGAATTTTCACGACAGGAGGCATTTACTTGGATTTACTACAGAATTTCCAAAGGAAAGAAAAAAACAATATTTTCAACATTTTTCACTGTGCCATGTTTTTAATCCTCTTCATTAAGCTTAAATCAGATAGTTGATGAGAGGAAAAAAGAATTAACGATTACTGCTTTTGTAGCATGATCAATGCAATGTGACGTCATACGCCTATTTTTCATTAAAATCACAGTTTAAACTCCAGTATGTTTCATGAAAACAGTAAGATAAATGTTCAGCAACTGATGGCCTTAGAACAGATAGAAAGTGATAACTTTATTTCTTAGCTCCTCCCCTTATGTCAGGGAAACTTCTTGTTCACATCATAGGCATAAAGACATAGATATGCAATGCGTGCAATACAAATGTTTACAAGGTTCGTGATTTGTTTGTCAGCACGTGGCTATCTTTGTGAGGTGAACCAATGAAAACAAACACAGCCTCGCACGCCTAGTATACAGTATGAACCTCAATCATTGGGATTTATATATATTATTTAGTCATGTTAAAGTTTTACGGGCCGCTGAGAAATTGTTTCAGTGTAGACTGAAATATGAAAATAAAGCTGTCATTTACAGTCAAACTAATTCCCTGCAGGAGATATTGCACATTTCCCAAGCTCAGTGAATTCATTATAAATTTGCCACAATATTTATTCATTTTACCAAACTCATGTTCTAATATATGTAAACAACAATTAATAATTGTCAAAAAGCTCCTCAGTGGTCGAGCTCCAGGGTTGGATGAGATAAAATGCAGTTCAATTTACGAAAAATCCAGATTACGAATAATATATATACTGTGATACCTCAATTATATATATATATATATATATATATATATATATATATATAGGAAATTGGGTTTTGTAACCTGGATTTTTCGTTTGTTGGGGCTTTCGTAAGTTGAGGTTCCACTGTATATAAATATAAGAAGCCGTAAACCTTCTGACTAATTGTCAATGCAATCTTATTAGCTAAACACAGAAATGTTCATATTCCATAAATGTAGCAAAGATGAGAAGTTTTTATAATGTAAATGCCGCTGAAGTTACAATGAGTGAGCCAACTTACTAGTGTAAGAACATGCATTAGCTAATTGTTTATAAGCTAATGAGAAATCCATTCGGGAAGAGAGTAAAAGACTGTTTAAAATTGGTTGTGCCTTTTTTTTTGTCCTTAAAAAGTCTGAGTGTTAACAGTGATAGCAGGTTCCTACTGTGTCAGTGGAGCCAGAAGCCTTCTGTAGCCTCTCCCTCGAGGATCTCGGTGGCATTGCACTTGAAGAGAATTCATAAGTAGGAATCATCTCCCAGCTTGGATGGTTGTTGCCCGTGCTTCTTTCCTTTACTTGAATTAACATGTGGATTGACAGATTAATCTCTCCTTTTACTGGTACAAATTAATATCCATTCCTCCTTCAAAGTCAAGTCCTTTAAAATGCAGTCTAAATCTCATCCACTTGTCTATGTTAGCTGCATCATCCTTAAATTAATTAATCAAAGGCAAGTTGAGCTCATAGTTCTTGTTTATTTATTTGTAATGATGATTTAAATTTCTCAGGTGGACCATGCAATTCATGACTTCCATCCAACTTTAGTCCAAGTATTAAGGCAAATAATAATCAAACATCAGACTGAGCCAGTTTTAGCTTTTGCAGGTAACTTTTTTCCATCTCGAGTCAATTTTCAGGTCCATTCGATCATTCAATTCCAATAACTTACAAAATCGTACGAAGAGGAGGAGACAACACCCCCGCCACCACCCCCGTTCTTCGACAACTTAAAATCGAGCAGAAAATGCAGCTCTGACACCAGATTATTTGGAACACCAGATTCTTTCTGCAACACTAGGTGGTATTAAATTCCTGCCTGTCTGGGTGAACTAATTCTCTATTCCTCTGATATTTTATTCATGGATTTCAAAAGATCACTTGTGTGATTTCCTGTGCAGCCACACTGCGAGAGCAGAATTAGGTATTTCACGGAAGGAAGAGTCGTTCAAAGGAGCGGGAGTGCCGTTGCTGACACTGGCATGTCACTTCCATTTCCACTGTGTCTTCAGGCCAGAAAGACCTAGCAGTGGTTAATTACAGAACAGGTTCGGTATCGCAGCAGGCTCTGAGAACCGTGCACCATTAAACCCTTCATGCTTCTTTCTCACTGGCTTTGTGTGTGAAACAGAGAACACTGTATTATTGGTACCAACATGCTGAGTTTGGCATTAATGTGCCTGACGTTTGATTAATAAAGAAGAAGAATATACATAAACTCCTAGACCATATTGATGTCCATCATGGAGATGTCCATCCATTTTTAGATGGCTGTATTAACAATAACAATACTAAGAATACTCAGAATTATGAAAATGGGGGTGAGGTAAACACCACACAAACTTTAAGTGTTATAATACTTACTGTAATTGGATTTTTAAAATATCATATTTTTAAAATATGTTTTTAACAATAAAAAATCATTAATATGATCAAATTTTCTCTTAAAAATAGGGAATGAGTACAAAGTTGCAGTGCTGTTTTTCATCAAGTCTTCTGTTTTCCACTGTTTGAGGGTTCTTGGCTAATGATCTACAAGATTTTTGTTTCTTTGATTGATTACTTGCTTGTTTTTGTAAATAATTGTAGGGGGAAATGAGAATAAACGAAAGGTTGATGAGGGGACGAATCTTCACATGCAGATGTTATAACATCGTCTTTAAGACATTGACAAATATTAAATCTAACTATTAATGGATAAAACTTTTGATTTTTGGAATCAACAAACAAAACAATTAGATTACTCAGTGGAAATTGGAGTGTTATATAAAAGACGTTGTGGAACATCTTGTTACAGAAAATGATTGTACACTACATCAATACAGTGTATTGCGATCTGAATAGTTTGCTATCTAGTGTTAATAAACAAGTATTTAATGAGCCAAAGTATATTTGGACAAGGCGGATAAAACGCTCTGTCTAGTTCTCCATTTCACACAAAAGCTGAATTCTGTTACTGCTTTATGATTCACTAAAATATTTTTTAAAATAGACAGTCATATTACTTTTCAAACAGTGAGTGATTTGTCAGTGCAATATGGCCTCTGAGCTCTAAATATAACTATGACCTGGTATGATCGTTGTTATGAGCACGTACAACATTTAAGCCGTGTGATTACCACTGGTACTCCCTAACTGTCTAAGTTTGGCAGTTACAAAGAACATCGTATCCATCCATTTCGCTATCCATCCATTGAACCATTTAATTCTATGAGGGTCATGGGGAGCCTATCTCAGCCAACTCTGGGTGAAAGCAGGTACCGAATGGAAAGCTTGACAACCCATTGCAGGACAATCACATAACCATTCAAACTCACACTTATACCTGGGGCAAATTGACACAGGAAATTAGTCTAATGTGTATACCTTTGGACTGTAGGAGGAAACCGAGTGCCAGGAGGAAACCCACACAAACACGTGCTCCTTCGAAAGCATGACCTTCCCTCTGTGAGGCAGATGTGCAAACCACTACACTAGCTACACCACTGTATTGTGCATGTTTAATATAATAAGATAGATATATATTTACTTAGTTTAAAAAAATCATTAAAGGTATGAATATTAATTATTATCATGACCTGAGCTTTTTTTTCTGAGCATGGTTAGTGGTGTCTTAGTGGTTAAGTCTCTGGGGTACTAATCCAAAGTTTGTGGGTTTAAGCCCTGGTACCACCAAGTTGTCACTGTGGGACCTTGAACAAGGTGAGCTGACCTGAACTAAAATCGTCACTCAAACTTTCAATGAGTTTAAAAAGAATGCTTTTAATCAGCACGTGTGTGTGGAGCCCACCTGTCACTATCATGCATAGAAAATATAAAAATGAACCATCATGACTTGTTTTAGTTTTCCTTTTTTGGTGTTGTATATACTTACCAATTTATTAGTGTTATTAATGTGTATGATTAATACTTATTACCGTTAATACTTAATAATAATAAGTAATTGGACAATAATCAGCAATCCCCCGCATTTTTATTCCTTACAGAATTAAGTAAAAATATATATATATATAAGTGAAACCCATCTCAGGACTGCATAGCCAAACATGGCAGAAGGTCATATCTGAGATCTGCTATAATGTTTGATAGTCACCCGTGACGCCATCCCATATCACACTGCTCTGTCTCTCTGTGCTACTCCAAGTCTCTTAATTAAACCTCTTTGCCCGACAAGGTTTTCATTGTGTTGCATTGTATGTTAATTAAGCTTCTAATTAAAGCTCGAGTGCAGTATGTTGTAATTAACGTGATGTTAAAGCACTACAGATTATTAATCCTTGACTGCCTTTGTGCCACTTAGCTCTTTGTTTTCTTCTTCTTCTTCTTCTT
This sequence comes from Plotosus lineatus, assembly GCA_024760905.1. Classification (NCBI taxonomy): domain Eukaryota; kingdom Metazoa; phylum Chordata; class Actinopteri; order Siluriformes; family Plotosidae; genus Plotosus; species Plotosus lineatus. The sequence goes on from CM045733.1 coordinate 47,918,168, forward strand.
CTTCTTCTTCTTCTTCTGAAAACGATCCAATGCAGAGACAGTAATTTCAGGAAACATAAGATGTGTGATGAGTGTGTAGGGAGTGACAGGACCTCTCAAAACACAGACAATCTGAACGAAAGGTTGAGAAACATTAGCAGAAGTGTAATACAGTGTAGGATTTGTTCTGCTGTCAGAAAGACACAAGCTCCACTCTGCAGCCATGTTTCTGAAATAGACTAGGTCAGTTATTGAATATTTTAGTAATAAAATATTAGATGTCATGGTATTCATTATTTTCCCCCCCTGGCACTGACATTTTTTCACCTTCTATTACTTTGCCCCTTTACAACCATACTAAGACATTAAAGTCACCAGACACATCTATCTCAGAAAACTATACACTGATCAGCCATAACATTGACACCATTTGACTGATCTGCAACTGTTCAGTGCCATACACAGCAAGCTTCAATACGTTTTGTGTTCTGACACATTTCTGTCATACCCAGCATTAACAATTTCAGCAGTTTGTGTTACTTCTCTCTCTCTCTCTCTCTCTCTCTCTCTCTCTCTCTCTCTCTCTCTCTCTCTCTCTCTCTCTCTCTCGCTCTCTCTCTCTCTCTGCCCCTCCTTCCCCATGTGTTTTTGGTGAGGTACGCATGCTGCTTCTTAGTTGTCGGTGATCCTAATCCTACTGATCCTTCTGCTTTCTGAGTCCTGTGGTCTGTCATGGTGTGCTGATGCTTGCTAGAATTCTCATCTTAGATGTCCCTCACTCCTGCTCATGAAGATCCATATGAACTTGGATATGCACTCACAGACAGTGAAGATGACCTTCCACTGCTGATGAGATAAGGCCTTTTCTCCACAATTATTTAGGACTCACAAAACCTATGTCAAATCAAACATGCAAATCAGATAACTCGCTGTGGCGACCCCTGAAAAAGGGGAAAAGCCTAAAGGAAAAGTTTCTGTTTGTGTTTTTATGGTTCCACCCAAATGACAATGGGTTTCGAGGGAGACCAGATGCATTAGCCTTCTCTTAAAAAATCAATTATTTCAGCTTCATGGTTAATGTGTGATGATGAAAATTGTTTATGTTAAGCATAGAAATTGAGGTACTTAATTAATGAGTAGGTTATAACTCTTAGAATTGTCTAAATCATTGTGCGAGCTCATGTTAACCTTGAATAAAAATATGTACTCTAGTCTTGAGAATATGGTGTACCAGTGCAAAAGAACCATGCTGAGAGGAGAAACAAAGTAAAGGGAACATTTATTAAACAATATTGGAAATCAGGGAACATTGGCCTTGGAAACTGAAACAGTATTGGGACATCAGATGGCCACTACAAAAGAATCGCTGGAATCGACATATTGGTACTGGTACATGGCACCTGAGGGTCGACGGGAGATGTTGGTGTATTGTACATTTGGGAAGTACAGGAAAGATTAGTCAGGTGAAGAAGGGGTCCAGAAGGGTGAATGTGGTGTATAATCAGCATAAGGACCAGAGGAGTTAGACCCATCATCAGTTGGGACATCAGTCTTGGTACACTGGTCAAGGGTGAGAGTAGATAATCTGAGTGGCCTGGTCATGAGTTTCAGGTTGAGTTTGGGTGCCTTATTCATGGCGTGTGCAATATAGTGCATGAAATAAGGATCCATGGGAACAGGGCCTTCTGCCAAGTATTCTAAAAATGAAGTTCAATGGCCTCCCACCTTGACCAAAAATAAGGGGACTTGGCATGAACAGAAATGACGTACTTAGGGCAGATGGTGTAAAAATTAGAGCACAATCAGGGAGGACTGAGAAATAATGGAAAAAAGAAAATATGTAATTATGGTTAATAGGAGCAGAAAACCAGAAAATAATAGAAAACGAGTTGATACGATCAGATAAAAAGGGGAGGCACCATAATGTATACAAACCAAACGTATACAGACACTCCCCGACTTACGTTTTTAATTGGTTCTGGACGGCCGAACGTAAGTTGAAAGTGAACGTAAGTTGTTACAGTGACGTATGACATATGACGTGTGACGTATGACGCTCATACTGTACAATACATCCATAAATACCATTACCGTATGTCATAAAACACCCCTAAATCAATTATTATAAACATAACATTGTAAAATAATATCAACTATGTGAAATAATATCAACATTACTTTCAAATAAATCAAATTCAAGCAAAATTATTTCAAATTGATAAATTTTAATCAAATTCACTCATCAAATATCAAATACAGTATTAAATATAACCTTTAACATTCTCTATGATGCGATTTTTCTGCTTGTAAATGGTTCCGATGGTCGATGAATGGTCACATGACATGAAGCTGAGCCGACTCACTTCACATAAAGCTTAAAACAGTCAACCAACCCTTACACTATGTGAGGCGCTCAATACCGAAAGTAGTGCACTTGCCTGAAACAAAGCATGGGCTATATGGACTTCCGTTCTTTTAAGTGCGCAAGGGCGCCATTGAACTCGTTTAGTACTCAGCCTGCACTGATGTGAATCACTGATGTGAATCAGCAGAGCAGAGAGTTCTCCATCTTGGGTTTTCATTCATTTTACAACTCTCTTTGCTTAACTGAGTATGCATGGTAGATTGTGCCAATCTGAGCAGATCTGAGCATATATATATATATATATATATATATATATATATATATATATATATATATATATATATATAAAAACTGAACTGGGAAGAAGGAGGGGCATGTTTGTAAACAATGGACACAGTGTCATTATGTCATTACATCAGCGTACTACGTAGGTACGTCAAAAGTCTAAACTCAAAATTTGACTTTTTGTTTTTGGGAAAAAAAAAACGTAAAAGCGAAAAAAAAAAACGTAAAACGGATGAATGTAAGTCGGGGAGCGTCTGTATAACCTTGAGTATTTTCAAGATTTTCAGACTCAGCTGACTCTCTTCTGGAATGCACATTGGGTGTATTGCTGAGAAAAGAATTACATGCTTCTTCTCATCCAGTTGTAAGTGACTTCTTATTTTATTGAAAGTTATTTTACTGATAGAAATAGTGGGACCAACAACCACTCTGTGATATGTCCACTCAGAAAAGTGTCTGACAATACAACACTTCACCAGTCTTCCCACACGCATAGGCTTGCAAGACACTCTTGTCATATCACTGGTTGTCCTTCTTCTGACCACGTTTGTTAGGTACTTATCACCGCAAACCAGGAACACTCCACAGCACATGCCATTTTGGGAATGAATAGACCCAGTCATTTATTTACTTATTTGGATAACAATGTGGTAGGGCAGTGATGGCCTGGTGGTGAAGGGCACTGGATCGCTGATCCTAAGGTTGGGGTTTGAGTCCCACTCTCCACAAGGTTGTCACCGTCCCCCCCAGTGCAGCGGACTGCGTTATCAAAAGCCAGTCATGTCTCTCACTGTCTATGGTGAGAGGTTCATGTAAAAGAACCATTGCTGACTTACGTAAAGAGTAACTGCAAAGTTGTAAACGTGTTTCTATCCCTTGCAAAAGGGTTGTGTCAGGAAGGGCCTGCGACGTAAAAACCTATGCCAATCAAACATGCAAATCAGATGATTCGCTGTGGCGACCCCTGAAAAAAGGGAAAAAGCCGAAGGGAAAAGAAGAAGATTTGAATAACAATGTGGCCCTTGTCAGTGGTGGTCTAGTGGTATAGGGCACTGGATCTCTGATCAAAAGGTTGGGGGTTCAAGTTCCACCCTCCACAAGGTTGTCACTGTCCCCCCCAGTGCAGCTAGCTGGGTTATCAAAGGCCGGCCATGTCTCTCACTGTCTATGGTGTGAGGCATGTAAAAGAACCATTGCTGACTTTCGACAAGAGTAAGCTGCAAAGCTGTCAGGGTGTTTCCGCCCTTCGATGGCCTGGCGAGCTGTCCAGGGTGTACTCTGCCCTCGCCCTGAGTCGGCTGAGATGGGCGCCGATTAGGATTAAGCGGTTACAGAAAATGAACTGAACTGAAATGTGGCCCTTGTTAAAGCTACTCTGAACTGTATGCTTTTTCACTTTTTTCTTCCAACACATCGATTTCAAGGACTCGCTGCTTACTTTTCCCTGAAAACATCCCACTCCTTGGCAGGTACCACTGTATCAAGATAATTAACAATTAGGCTCCTCAGACTAAGGGTTGTCACTGAATATTCATTTTTGCAACATCCCCTAAGCCTGAGGTGCATAATATAGTATATGCTACCACAGGAACAAAAACACACTCACATGAGATTTTTGCAGATACGTAATTTTAAAATGTATTATTTAATCAAGATGAAGGCAGGTGAATTCCATATATAGGCAGGTGTAACCGTGTCTCTTTAAAGCCTTTAAAGAGTTGTGGTAATATTGTGTAAAAACATATTGTAAAGTCAATGTAAACAAGATTTTTATAGTTTATATTTACACATTTTAACTATCACACAACCAGCTCAGTTAAACTTGTTTTTTTTAAATGTTGTGGGAAGATGGCAGATTATTGCAGATGAATCTGGGCTAAGGCGGATTGAAGGCAGAAACATGAACAGCTAATTGCTATGTTGCTTATGTAACTACTGCGATGGCCTGGCGAGGTGTCCGGGGTATACATCGCCCCTGCCCGGAGTTGGCTGAGATTGGTGCCAGCCTCCCCGCAACCATAATTTGGTTTAAGTGGTTCACAAAATGAATGAACGGAAGCTTATGTAATTTGTAATGGTGTTTTAGTGCATACTATGGAAAATATAAGAAAACGAGCTAAAACAGGATTTTTATCACTTGTATTTACAATTTTTTTTCATGACACTGTGGCAGTTCAAGTAAACTCTGCACTTTATGTTGGATAAATGGCTTTGTGCAGCTACAGTCATTTGTTCTTTTCATCCCACTCATTCAGAAGCAAAAGGAGATAGTGCTTCCTGAAGGTGTTGTCATATAGTCTATAGAAAACACAAGAAAAAGAAAAATAATTATATTTTTATAGAACATTTTTCCATTTTAAAAGTGTCTCTGTGGTATAGTGGATAGCACGTTCACTTCACAGAAAGAAGATCCTGGGTGAAAGTTCCAGGCTTGGGTTGTGTGGGTTTCCTTTAGGTCAGGGGTCGGGAACCTATGGCTCGCGAACCAGACGTGGCTCTTTTGATGACTGCATCTGGATCTCAGATAAATCAGGTGGCTTTTCTTAACAGAATGCCTAATACTGTACATAATTTTGCTGTCATTTGAATAAAAATACGGGGAAAAAAGCACAGTCCAGAAAACATGTGCAGTAATTGGTTGTTCCAAATTGCCCCTAGGTGTGTGAGTGAATGCAGGTGTGAGGCAGCACGGTGGTGAAGTGGTTAGCATGTCCATCTCACAGCAAGAAGGCCTGGGCTCGAATCTAGGCCTGAGCGTTTCTGTGTGGAGTTTGGATGTTGTCCCTGTGCGTGTGTGGGTTTCCTTCGGGTACTCCGGTTTCCTCCCACAGTCCAAAAACATGCACAGTTGGCTAACTGGCTGTTCTAAATTGCTTGTAGGTTCACATCGTGCAGAAGGCAATGACAAACCACTGCACTATCCTTGCCAAGAAAACCTCCATGAAGATGATGATCAAGGCGTTATCCTTCATGGCAGGTCGCCAAGAGTCATCCTACGTCTCGGAAGGTACCAGACCAGTGAGTGTGAATGGTTGTGTGAGTGTTGACCCTGTGATGGCCTGGCGAGCTGTGCATGGTGTACCCCACCCTCACCAGGAATCGGCTGAGATGGGTGCCAGCCTCCCCGCGACCCTACTTAGGGTTAAGAGGTTCAAAAAATGAATGAATATATATGAGCAATTGTATAATTTAGTGCACTAATTAATTCTTTGATGATTTATGTTACTATTATATGAGGAGTTTATTCAGTGAAGTGAGTGTAAGATTATTTTTATTTTTATAAAAATTCCACTCTACTCTCGGACCTTGAAAAAGGAATGGAACGCCCCGAGCGAAAAACAACAAAATGGCATTGAGCTCAAACAAACTAGGTCAAGCTAACACATGACATGAGGGACCAATCAAAATCGAGAGCGAGAGAATGATAGTCCAGTCAGAGTGGAATGGGAATTTTAGAAGTCACTGCTGAGCTGGTACATGGGGTCCAAGGTTTCTTGGAACAATTTCTTTTGTGTGATTAAGTGCATGCTTTTCTTTTCTATACACACGTGAAAAATTAATATGGATCTTGTACGTCGTGAACTGGACACCTTTTGCCACAACAGAATTTTTTTTATTTTTATTTATTTATTTTTTTTAAATCCACGGTAACTCAAAAAGAAGCAAGAAAATGCACGATGATCCACTCATGATTGGGAAATCAAACTTTTGCATGTATTGGACCCCACTAGCTGAACATCACTTCACCAATGGCAGTGATTGTGTGTAGGTTGTATTTTAATTTAATTCGACAAATGCAGATTTTTAAAACAACAAAAACATACATATCTGTAGTTAGTGCTGCCATGTTGATCTTTGGGGTTCTTATTTAAGCATTTAAGAATTAAGCAACTTGACAAATATATGAATAATTTCTAGCTTTTTGTATTTTTCTTATCTTGCTCAGTATATATGTTTGAATCAGTCCATGAAGTACACGCAGACACAGATATCAAACAAACAGGGATGCATTACACACGTCATCCAGAGCATCATGGACAAGATCAGACTGAGAAAACACACACACACACACACACACTCACTTTATAGTTTAATCAGGCCATGCGACGTCTGAGGACATTTCTGATTACAGGATAAAGAAAAATCAAGAAACGATTACCCAACAAATTCTGAGTCTTCTGTAGAGGCACACAGAATTATTTCATCTCTGCAGCATCTTGTATCTTTGTACAGTAGTGTGCATTATTCATGAGGCCTTCTGTGTGAAATCAAACAGACCTGTGTGTGTGTGTGTGTGTGTGTGTGTGTGTGTGTGTGTGTGTGTGTGTGTGTGTGTGTGTGTGTGTGTGTGTGTGTGTGTGTGTGTGTGTTTTAGCATGGCCCCTGTCCACCCACTCTCTGTCCGCTCGAGTGGATGTGTGCACGGTAAGGATATGAATATGCTGGGGGAGAGACCGGCATGGCCCGTGCAATTTGGTTGCCATTGGAGTTCAGGGAGCGTATGATCTGCCGAGTGCGTCTGAATGTCCTCCTTTAGAAACCATGCTGCTTGTAGGCAGGGCTGTTATGCCTCCCCCCCTCCACATACACACGTTGTGCACATATAGCAAACCCCTTCACTCTCAATTTAACCAGAAATGGGATGAGCCCACCCTGCCTCGTCGCTCACAAACACACAGACACAGAAACAGATCTCATTCTCTCTCTCTCTCTCTCTCTCTCTCTCTCTCTCTCTCTCTCTATCTATCTCTCTCGCTATCGCTATCTCACTCACACACACACACACACACACACACACACACACACACACACACACACACACACACACACACACACACACACACATAATGACACAGACACCAGATTTCATGGGAGAAAGAGTAGATATATAGTCACGATCTGATCAATCAGCAGGCATGAACCAGAGCAGCTAGGCATTAACGATTCGCATCCACTCTCAATCCACTCGCTTGAGCAGAAGAATATGTTTAACGTGGCTGCATTCCGTTTCTGTGGACCCCCAACAGTGCACGGAAACAGGTGAGGAAAGCAGAGCAGTAGCTGTTTGGTCCACTTTACTCATGCTTCCCATCCTTTGCACATGATTACAGCACATTTCAGGTGCTTCCTCAAACTTATTCATCCTCACAGGCCCCTCATCCTGTCTCCTGTCTCTGGTTTTCTTGGCAGCACGTTTAGGCTTTAGTGTTTAATTTAGAGATACCACCAGGACTCTTCAGGTGAAATATGTCTCTTTGGTGGGATCAGGTGAGGGATAAACAGCTGTTTCATTCATATACAGCCCCCCGTGCCCCAACTTTTAACACCAAAATTTAAGAAATAAGCTATAGGATCCCGAGGGACAGTTAAAAGGCCATGATGAGAAAACCTCCATCAGCACAAGATGGTCACAAGGAAAGCTGTCACACCCGCAAATGCATAGCACTCTGGGTCTGTTATATTATTATTATTATTATGATTATGATTATTATTATTATTATTATTATTATTATTATTATTATTATTATTATTATTATTATGTAATATACAAACATTTAACAGAAGGGGGTTTCAATTGTACATTTAGAGCTACCAATGTGTAAAAAAAAACAAATAAAGACAACTACAATTAAAATATATAAACTCAAAACGAAAAATGATTGCAGAGGAAAGAAAGAAACAAAGTGCATGCACACACACACACACACACACACACACACACACACACACACACACACACACATACAAGCAAACACACACACACACACACACACACACACACACACACACACACACACACACACACACACACACACACACACACACAAAGCGTTTGAGGCTGCTGGGATGTGTTTGAATTTTCAGTGAATGTGTAATTATCAGTGTGATTCCTGATGCATCCATCACTGCAGTTTTTGGATGCCATTGTGCATCAGTGCTCCACACTGTTAGCCACCTGACTGCTTGGAAGGCCAGTTGCGCAGTGTATGAATGATCCATCAGTGATTAGCGAGCAAATCGAGTTTCCTGGGGCAGAAAAAAAACAAATCAAACACACACCTCACTTTTTATGCTAGAGAAGTTTGCAGCTCATGGCCCAGGCATGGGGTTTGTCTAGCTGAGCTCACGTGCTAGGTCTTGCACTTGGTTAGCATGCTGGTTAAGCGTTATAGTTCACTGTGACTCAGTGACTTGTGAAGCTGACATAATCTTGTTTTTTTTTCCCCACTGTTTTATTTGTTCTCTCTCTCTCTCTCTCTCTCTCTCTCTCTCTCTCTCTCTCTCTCTCTCTCTCTCTCTCTCTCTTCTCTCACCTTGCTGCTTTCACCCTCGCTTGCCTGGAGGGGCCTTGTTCTGCAGTTTCGCACACCATTTTTCATCCCCAACAATGAAAGGAGCTTTTCAGCAAGGCTGGTTCCAATTCATCTGTGATAAATGAGACGATAAGGCAATCAGAGCACACCGTGACACTCGGTGCAGTTAGTTAGGCACACTTCGAGCCCATTCAGGTGTGCCGGTGCGTCCTGCCGTCGGGGGGGCCTGTTATATATATGTGCCCAAGTCCCGATGGTGCATGGCTACTGCTCCTGCAGGAGCGCCGACAGCCTTCCTCAGTTAAACTTCTGGCTCTGAGTACATCAGCTAGACAAGCAGTAACCAGAAGCTTAAAGAAACACCATGTGTTAGGCGAACGAGGTTTAGAACATGTTTTTCAACTCTGCTATAGCTTTGACAGATGGATACTTGCATTATTGGAGAAAAGGACTTGAGGGGACCTCTAGTTACTGGCCATGAACTTTTCCCAGGAGTCTCTGAGGCAGGCAAGAAAAAGGAACATCTGAGACAGGTATGTGAAAGACAAACTTCTTTACCACCATCTGTAGCTTGCTTAATTTCCAACATATTAACTTTTAAACAGGCTAAACAAGGCCAGGTTAGGCACAGGTCACTGGACAGTCAATTTACTGCAAACATAATTGATATGGTTTCAGACTAGCGTCACTAAACTCCACCCATAGCGTGTACCAGCACTGTGGAAAATCTCACCCTGCTCAATGGGGGTCACTTTTAAGTGGCAATATAAGTGAGTCTAGATCTGAGCTCGATTAAAATTACTGTAGAATTAACGTATATTTAGTCAAACCTGGCCTTTTGTCAAACCAGTGCTAGTGTGTAACTAGTCACATGATTGTAAACAGTCCTGCTAAACACTATAGTTGGCTTTAATTCTTTTTAGTAGATTCTGCTTAATAGGAAATGTATTATAATAATACAGTTAATCTGTCTTAGATTTATTTATGAGACGCTTCATATCTGTGTTAATGTGTGTCTGAGTTTCTAAGTGTCTGTTTAAGAGCCTAAAAAAATTAGTTAACACTTTGAGTGGGGGTCTCTTCTCACATTAGTGTGTGTGTGTGTGTGTGTGGGGGGGGGGGGGCGACTGAATGGCATTGTGTTGGTTGCTTCTCAGTGTTTGGGCACAAACAGGCCTGAAGTGGGGGAGGTGTGAATGGACGCCGGGCCTCGTCCTGAATGGAGAGGCCGACTGGAGCTATGCTCTCAGACTAGCAGCCTGTCACTCAATCTTTTTCTGGAAAAGAGAAGATAGGAGCAAATGAGAGACAGTATTTTCCTCTACAACAGATGGACATATGTGCTTTAACAAACAGGAGACAGTGAATTCTTACAGTCTGTTAGCATTTACTGGCTAATTATGTTTGGTGTTACCTCAATTTATTCAAAACTCACCTGTCATTTCTCTCCAAGTTGTCTGTAATTGTACAAAAAAAGGGACAAATTCAACAACTAAATATATTCGGAACTTTATCGAAAACAGGGAATATTTTTCAACACTAACTTTAAGGAAGTGTGGAAGCAGACACACGCACGAACGCACACAGAGGCGCGTCAAGAGGAACCAGAGAAGGAAAAAAGCATTATCTTAAATCCTTGTCTTTGTGTAATTAGACTTTCTAATAGCTCCACGCTTCACTCTCTCCCATTTTAAGCCTAATTAGAAAGTTTTTTAAATGAACTCCGCTTGCACGACGCCAGATTGACAGCATTAGTGCGTCCTGAAGGTCTCTGTCGGCTCTAAGTGCCCCAAGTCCCCGTGTCGACTTAATGAAGTGAAAATTGCATTCTCCTCGCGCTTGATATGAAAATGGAATATGCGTTCATGAAATATACACAGTTGTCACGTCTTAAAAAGGTGTCAGCAATTTGCTTCACTGGGTAAGGTGAATATTAGCCGTGACAGCACAAGAAGAAAAGGTTTCGAGAGAAAGAGAGAGAGAGAGAGTGTGTAGAGGAGAAAAAAGTGTTATGCGCATAAAGATCAATGAAAGACTTCATTGCCTTGCGCTTCTCTGGATTTATAATAAGAGAAGCAGACTCAAGCCTGGGGCTGAGCACACGCAGTCGGAGACAGGACAACACTGCCACCTAGAGGAATCTCTCTCTCTCTCTCTCTCTCTCTCTCTCTCTGTGTGTGTGTGTGTGTGTGTGTGTGTGTGTATATATATATATATATTTTTTTGTTTGTTTGTTTTTTCATTTTATTAACCGCTTTATACTATTTAGTATGGCGCCTGTCTCAGCTAACTCGAGGCAAGGGCAGAGTATACCCTGGCCAGACAGCTCGCAAGGCCATCTCAGGGCTATATATACAGGGATCCCTCACTTTCTGTGGTTAATTGGGACCAAGATCCCCATGCGACCACCAAAATCCACGAAGTTGGACCACCCCCCAACACCCTCTCACTGACATATACGTACATACATATATATATATATATATATATATATATATATATATATATATATATATATATATATATATATACATATATATATATATATATATATATATATATATATATATATATATATATATATATATATATATATATATATATATATATATATATATATATACATACATATATATATATATGGTGGTCTAGTGGATAGGGTACAGGATCGCTGATCCTAAGGTTGGGGGTTCGAGTCCCCACAAGGTTGTCCCTTTCACCCCCAGTGTAGCTAACTGGGTTATCAAAGGCGGGCCATGTCCCTCACTGTCTATGGTGAGAGGCATGTAAAAGAACCATTGCTGACTTTCGTAAAGAGTAGGCTGCAAAGCCGTTAGCGTGTTTCTGTCCCTTACTAAAGGGTTGTGACAGGAAGGGCATCCGACGTAATCTATGCCAAATCAAATGTGCGAATCAGATGATTTGCTGTGGCGACTCCCGAGAAAGGGAAAAAGCCGAACGAGAAGAAGATATATACATATACGTAGACATATATATGTGTGTGTGTGTGTGTGTGTGTGTGTGTGTGTGTGTGTGTGTGTGTGTGTGTGTGTGTGTGTGTGTGTGTGTGTGTGTGTGTGTGTGTGTGTGTATACTTGAGACAGCAGTAGCCTGGTGGTAATGTCGGTTGGATCACTGATCCTAGAGTTGGGGGTTCATGCCCCACTCTCAACAAGCTGTCACTGTTCCCCAAGTGCAGCTAACTGGGTTATCAAAGGCCAGCCATGTCTCTCACTGTCTATGGTGAGAGGCATGTAAAAGAACCATTGCTGACTTTCGTCAAGAGTAGGCTGCAAAGCAGTGAGCGTGTTTCTAATCGGGAGTCAGAATCCCCTGAGGCAGTTTTTTCACAGTAATGTTCTAGCAATTCCTGCAGCGGCACTGGAACTCAGTCATATCGGCTTCTGCCCTTCCATTGAATCCTTCCAGTGGCGCCGAGAGGGGGGACTTGATGCTTGGGTAACAGCCTGTCTTCCATACAGACGCTCCCCGACTGATGTTTTTAATCGGTTCTGGACGGCCGAACGTAAGTTGAAAGTAAACGTAAGTTGTTACAGTGAGGTATGACGTGTGACGTATGATGCTCATACTGTAGTATTCATCCATAAATACTATTACCGTATCTCATAAAAGACCCCTAAATCAATTATCATAAACATAACATTGTAAAATAATATCAAATATATCAAACAATATCAACATTAATTTCAAATAAGTCACTTATTTATACCAAGTCACTTTCCATGAAGCTTAAAACAGCTAATCAATGTTTACAATATGTGAGGTGCTCAAAACCAAAAGTAGTGTACTTGAAAAAGTAGTGTACTTGCTGTGGGTTATGGACTTTTGGTCTTTCAAGTGAGCAAGGGCGCCATTCAACTCATTTAGAACTCAGCCTGCACTAATGTGAATCACCAGCAGAGCGGAGAGTTCTTTCTTTTGTGGATTCGGGTTTTCATTCATTTTACAACTCTATTAGCTTAACTGAGTATGCATGGTAGATTGCGAGGATCCGAGCAGATAGTTAATCCATCTCTGTGTATGAGCCTAGCACCCATGCGAGTAGGCTTACGCTTCTGACCAACCATATTTGCTTAGGGTTACAAAAGTCCGCAAAACAGTGTAAACACAAAGATCACAGAGATGACCTCTTAACACAAGGGTAACATGCTATATATCTTCTTCTTCTTCTTCTTCTTCTTCTTCTTCTTCTTCTTGTCCTTTCAGCTTTTCCCTTCAGGGGTCACCACAGCGAATCATCTGCCTCCATCTCACCCTATCCTCTGCATCTTTTTCTCTTACACCAACTGCCTTCATGTCCTCCTTCACCACATCCATGAATTGTCTCTTTGGTCTTCCTCTAGGCCTTCTGCCTCGTAGTTCCAACCTCAACATCCTACGACCAATATACTCCCTATCCCTACTTTGTACATGTCCAAACCATCTCAATCTAGCCTCTCTGACATTGTCTCCAAAACGTCTTACATGTGCTGTCCCTCTGATGTGCTCATTCCTGATCCCATCCATCCTCGTTACTCCCAAAGAGAACCTCAACATTTTCATCTCTGCTACCTCCAGCTCTGCCTCCTGTCTTTTCCCCAGGGCCACTGTCTCTAAACCATACAACATCGCTGGCCTCAACACCGTCTTGTACACTTTTCCTTTCATTCTTGCTGATACCTTCCTATCACACATCACACCGGACACTTTTCTCCAACCATTCCAACCTGCCTGCACACGCTTCTTCACCTCTTTTCCACACTCACCATTGCTCTGGATTGTTGAGCCTAAGTACTTAAAATCCTCCACCTTCCTTATCTCTGCTCCTTGTAACCTCACCGTTCCCCTTGGGTCCTTGTCGTTCACACACATGTATTCTGTCTTACTGAGGCTAACCTTCATTGCCCTCCTTTCCAGGGCATACCTCCACCTCTCTAGATTATCCTGCACTTGTTCTCTGCTCTCACTGCAGATCACAATGTCATCTGCAAACATCATAGTCCATGGAGATTCTTGCCTAACTCATCTGTCAGCCTGTCCATAACCATAGCAAACAAGAAGGAGCTCAGAGCTGACCCTTGATGCAGTCCCACCTCCACCTTGAACTCTTCTGTCACACCGACAGCACACCTCACCACTGTCTTACATCTCTCATACATGTCCTGTACCACTCTAACATACTTCTCTGCCGCTCCAGACTTTCTCATGCAATACCATAGTTACTCTCTCGGCACCCTGTCATATGCTTTCTCCAGATCCACAAAGGCACAATGCAGCTCCTTCTGACCTTCTCTGTACTTCTCTATTAACATCCTCAAGGCAAACACTGCTTGTGCCCCTCCCTCATGGCTGCATTATGCTATATATATATATATATATATATATATATATATATATATATATATATATATATATATATATATAAAACTGAACTGGGAAGAAGGAGGGGCATGTTCAGTCTGTCGCTTGTAAACAATGGACGCAGCGTCATTACGTCATTGCGTCATTATGTTGGCGTACTACGTAGGTACGTCTAAACTCAAAATTTACCTTTTTTTGGAAAAAAAAAACCCGTAAAATCGAAAAAAACATAAAACCGATGAACGTAAGTCGGGGAGCATCTGTACTTCCTATCCAGGCTCTGCACAATAGAGAGTATCACCAGCCGGGATAGCAGCCAGAACGCAGCTCAATAGTTCTTCGAGACTGACATAGGTCTACTTGAAGTACTACTATTACTACTACTACTACTACTACACACACACACACACACACACACACGCATATACGTACAATTCTGTGCTCACATGTACATGCATATAGATTTGTGTGTGCAAAGACATTCTATGCACACTTGATAGATGGAGCTATATTTTCATTGTCATAAAGACATTTTGAGAGCAGTGGTGGCCCGATGGTCAGGTGCTGGATTACTGAGTTCAAGCCCCTCTGTCAACAGTCGTATTTATTCTTATTTATTTACTTGATTGCAAACTTAAAGTGATGGATATACAGTAAAACCACATTATCTGAATTGTGTGTTGTACTTTAAATATTTATCTGTGATAAATTGTAAGCAGGTACACAGCACAACAAGAAGGTTCACGGTTCCAAATGATATACACAGGTGTTTCTGTGTGGAGTTCTGTGCTTGTGTGGGTTTGAACATTAGGCTGATTGGCTGTTCCAAATTGCCCCTGGGTGCCAATGTCAGTGTGAATGGTTTTCTGTGTGTATCTGGCCCTGCGATGGTCTGTCAAGTTGTTAAGGGTGTACTCTGCCTTAGATAGACTCAGCATCCATGCACACCTACAATGAGTGTAAGATTTCCTCATGCCTCTTCTGAGGACCTTGTGTACAGTATATTTTTGTGCCCCTCTCATTTTAAATATATAGATGTGATCAACATCATATCAACACTATTTTTTTTTATCTTCAGCTCAAAAAACCTGAAAAGCTGTGCATAATATTTTAATTATTGAAAAATAATTAATTTAAATGAATTTAATTTTTTTTATAACTGAAATGGCCTGAAGTGCTGACCAGGATGTATCCCGCCCTTACCCAGATTCGGCTGAGATGGGTGCCGGTCCCTGCAACCCTAATTAGGACTGAGCAGCTTAGAAAATTAATGAGTAATGAATGAACATGTTTACATGTTTGATTAAGTAAAATGTTAACTATATAAGTTGTATTATTTTTCACAAAACCCCCAGTGCAGCTAACTGGCTTATCAAAGGCCGGCCATGTTTCCCACTGCCTATGGTGAGAGGTGTGTAAAAGAACCATTGCTGACGTTCGTAAAGAGTAGGCTGCATAGCCGTCAATGTGTTTCTGCCATGCTATGGCATGGCGAGCTGTCCAGAGTGTACTTTTCTCTCGCCCTGAGTCGGCTGAGATGAGCACCAGCCTCCCTGTGACCTTAATTAGGATTAAGGGGTTCAGAAAATGAATGAATGAATGTGTTTTCAAAAAAGTAAACTATAAAAGACTTAATTCAAAAAAGTTTAATTCAAGACCTTACATGAGCTCACATCTGTACACTATGTCTGTCTTCCTTTCAGCTTTTTCCCTTTTACTCGGGAGTCGCCCTTTTTTTACTCGTCGGATGCCCTTCCTGTCACAACCCTTTTTAGCAAGGGACAGAAACATGCTGACGACTTTGCAGCCTACTCTTTACGAAAGTCAGCAATGGTTCTTTTACACGCCTCTCACCATCGACAGTGAAAGACATGGCCCGCCTTTGATAACCCAGTTAGCTGCACTGGGGGGGACAGTGACAACCTTGTGGAGAGTGGGACTCGAACCCCCAACCTTTGGATCAGCGATCCAGTGCCCTATACCACTAGACCACCACTGCCCCTACATATGTACACTAATAAACATTAAATTAAAAATCAGCTGTATATTACCAAGTACACTCACAGTACAGTTACATTTTTCCATGCCCAATCCATAAACACTCATCGAGTAGCTCACAGAAATGGAGTGTGTACCTGATGAGTTCCTGCTCTTTCTTTTTCACACCAGATGGTAGATTATATAACTTATTTTTTACTGCTATTTTTTTCTAATGTGCAAACTTGGCTGATGAGATTTAAAAGCTTCAGCACTCACTTTGAAACTAATTTTGTTGAATTTTTTTGTACATGTCAGAAAGTGAATAAATCTGAAACTTGCATTCAGCCAACACAAGCTCCACCCCTACAAATAATAGACAAGTACTCAAGCACTAATAAGATACACAGAGCTGCACTGGAAGGGTTCAATAGATTTTGATTCTTCAAGTGGAAACTACAGTGCCTGCAAAGGATCATATGGTGCAATTGTGTCTTATGCTTGAATATAAATTCATAATGTAATAGAAGGAGACCTGTAGTAAAAACAAAACAAAACAAATATCTGAAAACTCATCCAAAAATAGGAATATGACAGGAAAGACAGTTCAGTTCAGCAAACCTAATCTCATTCATAGAAATTATGTGTGTATGTGTGTATATATATATATATATATATATATATATATATATATATATATATATATATATATATATATATATATATACAGTAGTACCTCACCTTACGAAAATTAATCCGTTCCAGAAGTGTTTTCGTAACCTGGATTTTTTGTAAGCTGAACCACATTTTACATTTGTTTCAAGGCCTCCAATACTACCCACTAAACCCTTTAAAAATTATAAAAGTATACATTTTAAGGCCTCCTTCTGCTTCAATATCATACCGATGGTAGACAGTTTTGGCCATATTCCGTTGCGATATCACTCAACCACATGCCACGAGCCTGCTTCTTTTCACTCGCACCGGGAATCACACGGGAATTACACAAATATATCTCCATCTATCAAGTGTGCATAGAATGTCTTTGCACACACAAATCTATATGCATGTACATGTGAGCGCAGAATTGTACATATATGTGTGTGTGTGTGTGTGTGTGTGTGTGTGTGTGTGTGTGTGTGTGTGTGTGTGTGTGTGTGCGCGCGCGCGTGTGTGTGCGTGTGTGTGCATGAGTGTGTTGACCATGTTTTCTTAGCAGAGTTATAAGCTTACAAATGTTCATGTAAGGTTAAAAGCCTCAGCCAAAAAATAACGTTGCAGTGAGCACACTTGAAAAACTCACGAAACAACAGTAACTCTGTCTTTTACATGAAAAGCACCATGGGTATTATGGAGATGCAGCTCCATAATAGCCAATGGGAGGCAGCTGCGTCATCTCTTCTAGCCAATGGGAGGCCAGTGGAGCAGGATGTTGGGAGATATCCAATGGGAAAGCAACTCGCGCATTATTTGAATTTTTGAGATGGCACTTTCGTAACGTGAATTTGTTTCGTATCCAGAGATGGAAATTTTAGGTAAATGTGTTTCGTAACCCAGACAACTCTTGACAGTGGGGCTTGAACCGCCACTGTATATACTAGTATATGTATTATATACTCTATATAAGTGACCAGTGATGGCCTGGGGGTAAGGTGCTGGATTATTGTTCCCAAGATTGGTGGTTCAAGCCCCACTGTCAAGAGTTGTCACTGTTGTCCCCTAGTGCAGATAAGTGGGTTATTTCACTCTGTTGTGAGAGGCATGTAAAAGAACCATTGCTGACTTTCATTAAGAGTATTCTGCATAGCCATCAGTGTGTTTCTGCCAGGCAAGCTGCTTCTGATCTGCTCTACCCTCACAAAGAGTCAACTGACATCAGTGCCAGTCTCCCTGCAACCCTAATTAAGATTAAGTGGTTCAGAGAATTAATGAATAAATAATTTATATATATATATATATATATATATATATATATATATATATATATACAAACCAGTTTCCAAAAAAGTTGGCACACTATACAAAGTGTGAATAAAACTGAATGCAATTATGTGGAAGTGCCAAATTTCAATATTTTATTCCAAATAGAACATGGATGACAGGGTCAAAAGTTTAAACTGAGAAAATGTATCATTTTAAGGGGAAAATATGTTGATTTTAAATTTCATGGTGTCAACAAATCTCAAAAAAGTTCTGACAAGGCCATTTTCACCACTGTGAGGCATCCCCTATTCCTCTTACAACAGTCTGCAAACGTCTGGGGACCGAGGAGACAAGTTTCTCAAGTTTAGAAATAGAAATGCTGTCCCATTCTTGTCGAATACAGGCTGCTAACTATTCAACTGTCTTGGGCCTTCTTTGGTGTACCTTCCTCTTCATGATGTGCCTAATGTTCTCTATAGGTGAAAGATCTGGACTGCAGGCTGGCCATTTCAATACCCGGATCCTTTTCCTACGTAGCCATGTGGTCTGGCATTATCATGTTGAAAGAATGCAAGGTCTTCTCTGAAAGTGACGACGTCTGGATGGTAGCATATGTTGTTCTAGAACCTGAATGTACCTTTCTGCATTGACTATGCCTTTCCAGATGTGCAAGCTGCCCATGCCACATGCACTCATGCAACCCCATACCATGACAGATGCAGGCTTCTGAACTGAGCACTGATAACAACTTAGGTTGTCCTTGTCCTCTTTAGTCCCAGTTTTCATAAAGAACTTCAAATCGTGATTTGTCTGACCACAGAACAGTTTTCCACTTTGCCACACTTCATTTTAAATGACCCCTGACCCAGAGAAAACCCTGCACTTATGGGTTCTGTTTAGAAATGGCCTGTTTGTACTGTAGAGTTTCAGCTGGCAACGACATATGGCACGGTGGATTGTGTTCACCGACAATGGTCTCTGTGATTTCCCTTACAGTAGCATTCCTGTTTGTGGTGCAGTGCCATTTAAAGGCCCGAAGATCACGGGCATCCAGTATGGTTTTTCGGCCTTGACCCTTACGCACAGAGAGGGGCCAGTAGTATAGTGGTTAGGGTGCTGCGCTCATGATCGGAAGGTTGTGAGTTCAAATCCCACTGAGACCCTCACTGTGCTAAGACCCCTGGGCAAGGTCTCAACCACAAGTGTGTGTCTGTTCACCCAGCAGTATAAATGTACTGGGAAGGTAACCTGCAATGGACTAGCGTCCCATCCAGGAGAAGTTGAACTCCTGGTCGCTTCACGCTACAGAAACCAGGGATAAGCGCCGGCCTGATGAGCCACTAGGCTCGGGTTTTAAATCCCAACAGACTTTACCTATATCCCATTTAGGCTGAACGAAAGACTTGTCACAATCATGTCACAACATCAAATTCTGAATTAAAGTAATTAGTAAAAATTGTAAAATATAATTTGCAAAAAAAAAAAAAATTAAGTGTTTGCTTAATTAAATATACACAAATACAGCTATTAAAGCAGTTTTCAGGGAATTTATAAAAATATTTTTGCAAACTTCAGATCTCTTGGTACACATAGGTAATACCCCCATTTCACTGGACTTACAGAAGCAAAAATGTTGTCATTCGCCAACATTCCATACTCATTCCTTCATCTTCAGTGTCATTCCGTATGATTCCGAATGTGTTCCTCCACTTCCGGCAGGCCAAAATCTTTTGTGAGTGTTCCCTTTGGTTCCGTAGTTCTTCCGTAAACATGCTGTCATTTCTGCAAACGGTCCGTAATCTTTCCTTTTATACCGTAAGTGTTCCGTGACTTATCTGTAAGTCTTCCCCCCTCTTCCGTATGGTCAAAAGCGGCTACGGAACAGTTACGTCCCACGGAATACTCACGGAAGGCACGGAATACATACGGAACAATAAAGAAACACTGCGAAACTTCCTTAGACATTACACGGAACAAAGCGGCATGGTCGCAGAATACATACGAAATGTTTATGGAATAGTCACAGATAGCATGGAAGACTAACAGAACACTCACGGAACTCACTTTGACTATAAATGCAGGTGTGCAAGACAAAGAGCCATTCATTTCGAGAGACGCTACAATGCCGAAAGCCAAGAGGAAGACAACCACCAAGAGGCCATGGTCTCCAACACCGGAAAACCCAGCAGAAGCTGGAGGTCGACGCTGAGTCGGATGACGCTTTCAATATCACCGCTGACCCAAACAAGAAGGCACGAGTATATATCAAGCTCACCGACGATGAGGAGCCTATCATGGTACAGTTCATCCAGGCAAATGAGTGCCTTTACAACAAACAAACTCTGATCCTGGACGGACAAGCATCAACAAGGCCAAACTCTGGGCTAATCAGGCTTCACACATGGGGAAGACCGACGAAGGGATGAAGCAGTGGTTCCAGAGTGTGCGGACGAGGGTGGGAAAACCGAGATGTAGGAAGTTGGGGCAAGCTGACATGAACATGTCTCAGAGGGACCAGGGAATATACGACAGCATCAGCTTCCTATGTCCACACATTGTCGAGGTACAGCGGAGGAACGTTGTCTCTCTGAAGCCAAAGATTGCTGCTGCAGCTGGCGCCGATGGTTCCACGCCCACCACCACTGGAGAATCTCCACTGCCATCAATGTCAGAGGGGGCACAGGACATTGCAACTGTTGACCTCCAGCTGACAGAAGAGGCAACACCCGTCATCCCCCTCGATGCAACGCCGGTCCCCACAGCATCTAGGTCCACCTTGGCAAGGTCTGGATCTGCAACATCCATCCCTGATGACAGAGCCAACCGGATTCTCGCAGCAGCCAAACAGCTGGTGAGACAGAGAATGGAAGTACGGACAGCTGATGAGTCAGAGAGGGCGAGTTTCACCAGTTAGGTGGCAGCTGTACTGCAGAATCTCCCAAAACCTGTGTACAGGCATACCAAGTTGAAGATTCAAGAACTGCTGAATGACTGCTCGGACAGAGCTGAGGCCTTGGAGATGCAGCCGCAGGAGCAACCACCTCCTACGCAGCAGCAGTCGCAACAGCTTCAGCCTCAGCAGTATTCGCAGCAACACCACCAGCAGCTTTCTCAGCAGCATCGACCACCACTTCTGCACCACCAGTGGCATCAGCAGCATTACTGGCCACCCCCATCGATGCAGTGGACCACCTGTCTGGTCTACCCGTTCCTGTCTGGAGACCTCAAGACGCGAGGTGGGCAACACCACCATGCCCACAACAACCGACGTCGTCTGCAGGAGAGCAGCAACCACAACCCAGCAGACCAGTCAGTTGCCCTCTGGTTACATGCACATCAACACCTGTAACCACCCCTGCATCTGGAAACACAGGTGGAATTGGCATGTTCAACATTTCCAGTGTGCTCAGGCAGTGTTGTGATGACTTAGAGGACTCAAACTCCACTAGTGAACCGTGAGACTTTTGTGTTTTGATTTCAATTTATTCAATTATTTAGATCCATTCACTTTATTTTTCTTTTTTCATGTTCATGTAATAACGTTTTGAAGTTATAATCACTGTGGTTTTTGACTTGTGTGCATTTTTTGTAGTCAGGAATGATTTATTGAAGGTGCAAATAAACACTAGTCAGTACTAAAACAAAGTTAAAAATTTAAAAAGACTTTAAAGCAAACAAGAGTCAATAAGAATACACAAAAGTTATGTCAACAACAACAGAAACCAGCATATAATGTAGTAGTTCAATTAAGGACCCATTGGTCCAGAATGAGCTTTCCTGGTCGAATCCGCAGAATGTATAAGCAGAATCAGGAGCAAATCCTTTGATCTTTGCCAATTTTTCTGTATTGAAATGTGGTTACGCCGGGTATTCCTCAGTCATTCCGTGTTGAACATAAACGTTCCGCTTTCATTCCGCGTGTTTCCGCAATCATTCTGAAGCTCTTCCATCAGTGCCGTAGTTATTCCTAAAGTGTTCCGTAATTTCTGTGAACATTCTGTGAATTATCCGTAAATCTTCCTTTGCAATCCGTGGCTATTCATAATTGTTCCCCAGTTAATCCGTGCGCTTTTCCATACGTATTCCAAAATTGTACCGTAGTCTTTCTGTGCCTGTTCCGCACATGCCGTGAACGTTCCGAATGTTTTCCGAATGTACAATTTTCGGTAGGATTTTGACCCATTTTCCATGTAAAAATGCCGAAGCTCCTCCGTAGACTGCGTTCCGCATCTTTCAGCTACGATCATTGCGTTCCGTGCTCCAGTGAAATGGGGGCATAAGCTATACTGTATTTAGATATAAGATGCTGTAAAGATTAGAAGAAATTTCTTTCAGGTACTGCTACGAGCACATAACGTTCTGCACCATCATATACATGAATATCCACAAGACCTTTCTTACATTTATATATATATATACTTATATACTTATACTTTTAAATATATATATATATATATATATATATGTGTGTGTGTGTGTGTGTGTGTGTGTGTGTGTGTGTGTTCGTGTAGATATATATTATTTATTCATCCATCAATCTCAAACTTGACTGCAGCCCTTAAAAAACATCCAGTAGCTTATGAATTGTGTTGCTAATAAAAACTGGACTGGACACCTGCATCATATAATTTGGCTACAGCACAACAGAAAGAGTGGGTTGTGTGCATTTCACAATTCCACAATAAGTTTTCCAACCCAGCTGCACCCTGCTGTCCTCAAGTGAGAAACATAGGTATAAACCTAGTGTCCATGTAGTGATTAAAGCTCAGCTGGGATCACAGTGAGGCTGTGTTCAGGCTTTGTAGATGAAGTACAGGGTATATGAGGGAATATTTGCACTACGGGGAACCTGAAGCTAAAGCTGTAGGATGTGTGTGGGAATCAGGTGAAGCTGTTTGTGTACGTGTTAGTTATTATTCAATGATGTATTATTTGATACTGAAGCAAGTTCAGTATTAACATCCCATAGCCCCTGCGATGGCCTGGCAAGCTGTCCAGAGTGTACTCTGCCTTCACCCAGAGCCTCCACGAAATCTTAATTAAGATTAATTAGGTTCTAAAATGAAAGAATGAACATACATTTCATAAAACAAAAAAAAACAACAAATGATTTAATCCCAAACAAGATATGCTCAGTTTTTTAAAGCATAGTAACTTGCTGTAACTGTTTTCACACTGAATCCGAAGCATATCTATTGGCGTGTCACTCAGCTTACACATAACAATATTATGATGTCACCTAAAGGTCACAATTTGTTTGCGCAAATCTTTATCTGAAAATTGTGATAAGGTTAAACCATTATGTTGATTAAGAACATGTTTATGACTTTTATGCGCAATGTTGTTTTGATGTTGCCAGAATGTCACACATATCCAGGGCCCCAGTACAGAGCCATCCAGCATGGGACAGTTACTGTACCTATCCGTACTTGAGTTTCCATTTGAGTCAATCATGCAGGTAATAAAAAATACAATACAGTACACAGTCCTTTTTTAATTAATGTAAATGTAACATTATACACTGAGTCAGTAAATGAGTGTTAACTGGGTACAAGCTGTGAAAAGTGTTTTGGGACTTTATTTTTATTGATAGCCTTATAATTTCATTTTATTTCTGAAGCACTCACTCTTTTGCCAAACTACTTATTCCATTTGGTTTGCAAGAAGGCTGTAGCCTATCACAGACAACACTGGCTGAAGGTGGGGTACATACTGAACAACTTGAAATACCATAACTGGGCCAACACACACACACACACACACACACACACACACACACACACAAAAAAAAAAAAAAAAAAAAAAAAACATTGACACTCACACCTACCAGCAATCCAATTAACCTAATCTGCATATCTGAACTGTGGGAAGCCCTCACATGGACCATGCAGACACCAAACAAAAGCGCCTGGTACTATGCCACCATGCTGCCAATCAAACCTATTTTTTCCCAGATATTGGTCACTGCATTAAATGTGGCATATTTTTATTTTCAAGTTATCTTAGGCATGTTTGACAATCACATTGATGTGCACCGTGAACAAACCCAACGTTCCATGCAGGCTTGATCAGTGCTCCAACACAAAATGTAGTACAGTAGTCATACTAATCAATCAAACAAGAATTTTAGGGAGTAAAACCTGCTCAGGCTTGGAACTGATTACCTCATATGAGTCTGAGTCCTGAAATGAGAATGGTAGTCTTTATAATTATAAAAGAGTTTTCATATATCAATAATATCTATATGAGATTAATCAAAGCAGTATGGCTGAATTTGGGATGAAATTGTGTTTGCCAAATTTTTAGGTTGGAACCATCCACAGTTACATCCCTGGAGCATACTGGGGATGCTGAAAAAAAAATTAATAGACAAATAGAGTAATTCATGGATTGAGTCATGAATAGTTGTCTATGAATGAATGAAAAACAATGTTAAGTATTACCAAAGAAGTATGAGATATAAAGTTGAATGGATGGGAGGATTGGGGGGGACGAGAAAAAGGCTGATAAAGTACAGCTACACTATCAGGAATCTAAGCATGTTAGAACACACACACACACACACACACACACACACACACACACACACACACACAAGTGTATGTGTGTGTGTGTGTGTGTGTGTGTGTGTGTGTGTGTGTTGTGGGCGAAGCAGACTATAAATTTGTGTAAAATTGATCCCTGACCTGTCCAGTCCTTTTTCTTTTCCTTTTTCTATTTCTCTCTGTGTCGTTGATGGAGGCTCCATATGAATCCATGTTCAGTGGTGTATCTACAACAGCAGGCTGAAATGTCACTGCACACGAGATGTGCGGAGCAGCCGAATATTCCCCCGGTGTCTAAAGAGATCAGAATGATCCTACTGGCTGAATCCACATGACTAACAATCCTTTGGGTGAAAGAGCAGATGCTTTGAATAATATTATTTAAAATGATAGTGTGTAATATTTTATAAATTATGGAAAATATTCGTATCAGAAAGGATCATTTCTGTTTCGGGACAACACAGCTTTACTGATTAGCTAAGGGTGCAAAATATTGCTAGTGTTAAACCACTCCCTATTTTTTTACGGTTAATTAGGTGTTAAGGCAGTAGGTGCTCGTATTTGATCATAATATAGCTATGTTTTTACCTGCTTAAACAAAGCATAATACAGAAACTGACCCAGGATTCTGGCATGGTTCACCCAAACCCAATACCAGAGCAGGGGCTATTAGGCTATGTTTCAGACTAAAAAGCATTATCAACTTGAGAATCCCCTTTGACAGTGTAATTTAGTGAAAGACTAGGCTTAATCTGTGTCCATAAAACTGACAAGTGGCTATTTGGGTGTGATCAAGCCTTCAAGGCAGATTGGTGGGCAGTGAAGGAGCAAACAAGTAAATATAAATGTCTGTACAGTGGACAGCAATGTGTCATACAGCTAACATTCTTTTGATGAATGAAGACAAAAGTGGAAAAACAAACAGTATTCTGTTTGATTAAGGTTATACTGCAGAGATGCCTACCCCAAATATAGATTTCTTCTTCACTTTTTTCAGTATTTTTGAAACATTTTTAGTAACATCTCCTCCACAAACATGAATTAGCAAAAATGTATTTGGAAGCAATATTATTGATATATGATATTTATTGTATATCATACTTAAAATCTAGAGGTAGGAAGACAACACCATCATATGACTCACATGCATAAACAGGACCTCAACTGGGAAATTTACATTGAATGTTAAAATCACATATATATATATATATATATATATATATATATATATATATATATATATATATATATATATATATATATATATATATATATATAAAATGCGGCCGTGAGTGAGGGACACAAGCCAGTGTCTCTCCCTCACGCCGGTCCCAAGCCCGGATAAATGCAGACGGTTGCGTCAGGAAGGGCGTTTGTTGTAAAACAAATGCCAAATAAAAAATGCAAGTCACAACAAAAAATTTCATACCAGATCGGTCAAGGCCCGGGTTAACGACCGCCATCAGTGCTGTTAACCACCAGGGTGCTGGTAGAAATTGGACTAGTGTTGGTCAAAGACGTCGAAGAGAGGCGGGAGGCGTGTCCGCAGGCAGAGAGAAGAGGAAAAGCATGAGTCTAGGACCGAAAGTGGGGACTTTGAATGTTGGAACTATGACAGGAAAAGGTAGAGAGCTGGCTGACTTGATGCAGAGAAGGAAGGTGAACATACTGTGTGTTCAGGAGACCAGGTGGAAAGGTAGCAAGGCTACATGCTTAGGAGCAGGGTTTAAGCTGTTTTATCATGGTGTGGATGGGAAGAGAAATGGAGTAGGAGTCATCTTGAAGGAGGAGTTTGTCAAGAATGTTCTAGAAGTGAAAAGAGTGTCAGACAGAGTGATGAGTCTCAAGTTAGAAATTGAAGGCGTGATGTTCAATGTTGTTAGTGCTTATGCCCCACAGGCAGGATGTGAGCTTGAACAGAAGGAGAGATTCTGGAGTGAGTTAGATGAAGTGATGTAGAATACCCCCAGAGGTGAAAGAGTGGTCATTGGAGCAGACTTCAATGGACATGTTGGTGCAGGCAACAGAGGGGACGAGGAAGTGATGGGCAGGTTTGGTATCCAGGACAGGAACACAGAAGGACAGATGTTGGTAGATTTTGCAAAAAGGATGGAAATGACTGTGGTGAATACTTTCTTCCAGAAGAGTCAGGAGCATATGGTGACTTATAAAAGTGGAGGTAGGAGCACACAGGTAGACTACATCTTGTGCAGGTGATGTAATTTGAAGGAAGTCAGTGACTGCAAAGTAGTAGCAGGTGAGAGTGTTGCCAAACAGCATCGGATGGTGGTGTGCAGGATGATGCTGATGGTGAGGAAGGTGAAGAAGGCAAAGGCAGAGCAGAAGACAAAGTGGTGGAAGCTGAAAAAGGAAGAGTGTCGTGTTGTCTTCAAGGAGAAGTTGAAACAGGTTTTGGGTGGTCAGGAAGTGCTTCCAGATGACTGGACAACTACAGCTAATGTGATCAGGGAGACAGGTAGGAGAATACTTGGTGAGTCATCTGGAAGGAGAGGAGATAAGGAGACTTGGTGGTGGAATGAGAAAGTGCAGGCGTGTGTACAAAAGAAGAGGCTAGCTAAGAAGAAGTGGGACATAGAGAAGACCGAAGAGAGAAAACAGGAGTACAGGGAGACACAGCGTAAGGCGACGGTAGCGGTGTCAAAGGCCAAACAGAGGGCGTATGATGACTTGTATGTTTGGTTGGAAAGTAAAGCGGGAGAAAATGATTTTTACAGGCTGGCACAGCAGAGAAATAGAGATGGGAAAAACGTGCAGTAGGTTAGAGTGATTAAGGACAGAGAGGGAAATGTATTGACTGATGACAGAAGTGTGCTTGTAAAATGGAAAGAGTATTTTGAAAAGCTGATGAATGAGGAAAATGAGAGTGAAAAAAGTAGAAGAGGTGACTGTTGAGGACCAGGAAGTAGCAAAGATTAGTAAGGGTGAAGTGAGGAGGGCATTGAAGATGATGAAGAATGGAAAGGCAGTTGGTTCTGATGACATACCGGTGGAGGTATGGAAATGTCTAGGTGAGGTAGCAGTAGATTTCCTGACAAGAACATTCAACAAGGTCTTAGAGAGTGAGAGGATGCCGGAGGAATAGAGGAGAAGTGTGATGGTGCCCAATTTTAAGAACAAGGGAGACGTGCAGAGTTGTGGCAGCTACAGAGGGATAAAGTTGATGAGCCATACGATGAAGTTATGGGAAGGAATAGTGTAAGCTGGACTAAGGACAGAGGTCGGCATTTGTGAACAGCAGTTTGGTGTCATGCCAAGAAAGAGCACCACAGGTGCAGTGTTTGCCTTGAGGATGTTAATAGAGAAGTACAGAGAAGGTCAGAAGGAGCTGTATTGTGCCTTTGTGGATCTGGAGAAAGCATATGACAGGGTGCCGAAAGAGGAACTGTGGTATTGCATGAGTAAGTCTGGAGTGGCAGAGAAGTATGTTAGAGTGGTGCAGGACATGTATGAGAGATGTAAGACAGTGGTGAGGTGTGCTGTCGGTGTGACAGAAGAATTCAAAGTGGAGGTGGGACTGAATATATATATATCAGTTCTTCTCAAATAGTGTGTGGGGGGGGGTGTATAATGCCGGGGGGTGTGATACCGGTTGGAGTGCGTAACATAAGTATAAGTATAAGTAAGACATAAGTAAGTTTAATGAGTTTAAATAAGGATGTATTTTTTTAAATGAGGCACATTGGTGCACTTTAAATCTTTTCTATTACAGATTTTAAAACAATGTTAATGAAGTTTTTCTTTATTGTAGGTTGAACTATATTTCTTTTTTGAACTGTATTTGAAAATTTGAAAATATATTTGAACTATATTTCTTTTGTTTTTAATGTTCATAAAGATACAATGTTCATATGTTCGCGGATTGCAGACTAATTGGCACATGATTCAAATTCAGCCAATGGCTTTTCTACCTCCTATTGATTGGTTTAGATGATGTATATGCCCCTTTTTTTTCATTCATGCACAAGTTGTCAATGTGCATTTTTTAGTGTGTTTTAATTACCAGTTCAGCTCTATGATGCCACTTCAACACCCTGCGTCTTCTCTGGCTAAGCACAAGAAAAAGGTGACGTTGGATGTTTCTTCTGAAGAAATAACCTTTTCTCCTGAAGAAACGACAGTTTCCTCTGAAGAGCCTGTGTTTTTGGCGGCTGGGTTCTCTAACTATCTTCTCCTCACTCCGGCTGAGGGGAGTGGCTGAGCTGCTTGATGCTGATTGCAGTAGCTCACATCTGAATTCACTCCTCTCATCTGCTGCATGTAAACACAAACTGCACGCTCACCTCTGCGCCAGAAGATTGTCTCACATCACGTCCCTGCTTCCCTGTGTTCTCTCTGGCTACTGGTTCCAGTGTTTAATGTTTGTGTTTCTCTTTGTCTCCAGTACTGCAGATAAAGTGTGGCGCTCTGCTTAAGTGCTTCCCCTTTGAATAATAAATCCACTCTGCCATCTCACACTGCCTCCTGCATTCTGGGTCTGGCTGAAACTTCATTACATCATTACGTCTCACTTTTATGTTCTTTATAAATATATACATATACA
Organism: Plotosus lineatus; assembly: GCA_024760905.1. Taxonomy (NCBI): domain Eukaryota; kingdom Metazoa; phylum Chordata; class Actinopteri; order Siluriformes; family Plotosidae; genus Plotosus; species Plotosus lineatus. The sequence continues at coordinate 47,947,478 of CM045733.1, forward strand.
GTAGGCCCCCGTTCTTCGCGGGGGTTTGGTTCCAGCCCCTCCCGTGAATCAAGATAATCCGGTAAGATAATGTGTGTGTATAAGGTGGTGTAGTGGTTAGGGTGCTGTGCTCATGACCGGGAGGTTGTGAGTTCAAATCCCACTGAGATCCTCACTGTGCTAAGATCCCTGGGCAAGGTCTCAATCACAAATGTGCCTCTGTTCACCCAGCAGTAAAAATGGGTACCTGTAAAATATACTGGGAAGGTAACCTGCGATGGACTAGCATCCCATCCAGGAGGAGTTGGACTCCTGGTTGCTTCACGCTACAGAAACTGGGGATAAGCACTGGCCTGATGAGCCACTAGGCTCGGGTATAAAAACCCAACAGAGACTGCGTGTGTGTGTGTGTGTATACATATATATATATATATATATATATATATATATATATATTACACAAACATATGTATACAAAATACAAATTTCTCACCAAAAAATTAAGCACTTGCAAATGATAAAAACATTGAAATATATTCCTCAATAGTTCAGTTCAGTTCATTTTCTGTAACCGCTTAATCCCAATTTGGGTCGCGGGGAAGCTGGCGCCCATCCCAGCCAACTTTGGACGAGGGCAGAGTACACCCTGGACAGCTCACCAGGCCATCGCAGGGCGGAAACACGCCGACGGCTTTGCAGCCTACTCTTTACGAAAGTCAGCAATGGTTCTTTAACATGCCTCACACCATAGACAGTGAGAGACATGGCCGGCCTTTAATAACCCAGTTAGCTGCACTGGGGAGGACAGTGACAACCTTGTGGAGAGTGGGACTCGAACCCTCAACCTTTGGATCAGCGATCCAGCGCCCTATACCACTCGACCACCACTGTATTCTTCAATAGTACCCTTCATAATCATAATTGACTTAACGATTACAATATTGACAGAAACAAAAGTACTACAAAAATACATTAAAAACACAAATTTCAAAAACACACAATCTTAACCCAAAAATTAACCCTGGACAGCTCACCAGGCCATGACAAGGTATATTTCTATCCTTTTTTCTTCTGTTTAATCTCTATTTTGACAGAAAGAAATGAGAGTCCGTTAAGTCCATAAATATAACCTCTAGGTGTCAGTAGCGAATATTCCCTCTGTGCTTTCTTATGCAGACACTCTTTTATCCCCAACTTGTTGAGTTGCGGTTCACCAGAAGTGGATTTCATACATGTCTTCTGCTGTTTGGATTTCTTCATAGTCATCGTTAACTGTCAGTGTCATCTCTAGCTGTTACCGTTGTTTCCATGGAACAAATTGTTTGGTGATTATCACAAAAGTAAATATAACCAAAAATCCGATTAAACAACAGCAATGATCATACTACATGGGCCTAAGCATAAAAACCCAGCATAAAATAATCACATTCATTATTCTCTTTTTTATTTTTCCGTACAGAATAGCACCCTATGAAGTAACATCATATTTACATCAACTTTCCGTTCAAAATACGGAGAATCCGTACTGGTGGGCATCTCTGATACTGAAACACTAAAAAAGGCACACATAACCAGTACCATGCTTTCAACAGAAACAAATAATCTTGCTAAGCTGGTGTGATTGTCGATTGATAAGTTTCGGGATAAAAAATGTCTTTGTTACGGCAATGCCTCTGGTTCATCAAACACACACATGCACACCTCACAGAAGATAAAGCCCTATGTCTTCATATTTCCCAACCCCAAATAACACCTGTCAGAAAGACACTGTTTCATCAAGAATCTCATACTGGGAAGACCTCCTTAGAAGTCTGTGTAAATTGATAAACATGCTACAAATTCGGTCAATTATAATGTCACAGTGGATAAAGTTTATATTTTATATAACTGTTTAAAGCTTTAAAAATTAGTCACTGATTACTGGATTGAAAGATGGAAGGACAGACAGGCAAAGGATGGATGAAGTGACAACTGTTGAATGGTTGGATGGAGCAATGGATGGATAGATGGAATAATGAGGGAACAGGGAGAACAGCTGGAAGGTTAGATGGACAACAATAATGCTAGATGGAAGCAGGAATCCCCGACTGGACAGTTAGACTGTCAAATTCCTAAACAAATGATGTTTTGGTTGATCGAAGGATAGATGGATGCAATGATATGTTGGTAAATGGATTACCATAAAAGTAGTGTTATACGATATATAATATTCTTGTTCTTGGATCGTCAGCTTATATATAAAAACAGGAGTAAAATGGAGCCAGGTTGTAATTGAAGCTCTAGCATGAGGAGGGGCTCTCCATAGGCTCAGTATCATGAGTGCGGGAGGCGCAATGGCTGAGGAGGTGTTGGGCCTTCTAATTGCACTCTGCAGAGAGCCAACACCCCTGTGGACGGAAATGAAAGAGCTCCTGGCCTGGCTGTGTTTCCATTGTGCGAAAATAAATACATACAGTCGCCGCCCTCAGTGTGAAATAACACACCAGCCGGTAGATTTCACTGGTCATTTGATTCACAGCTGCACGCTCCAAAACAAGATGATACATTGTCATAAAAGACAAGACTTCTGTGACCAGTGTTTTTTTCAAATGCGGAACCTGGCTGAGACTTTGAGTACCATGCATTCAGCTCAGCGCCACTGTGGAAAAAGAGTACCCACAAAAGCCTGGGACTTTCACGAGCTTTCGTGTCTTTTGCTATTGACAAATTACAATAAAAATGTTAATAAAGTACTTAATATTGAACTTGTGAACATATCACCTAAACACCAGCAATTATTTCCAAAGGAGTTATTTAGATTAAATCAGATAGCGCTGATTACATGGGCGAAAAAACCCAAAAACAAATAAAGTAATCACAACTTCATGGTCAGCAAATTAAATGCTAGTAAACTTTGTCAGCTTTTTCAACTGAACGCATGAATGAGATTTCAGTAGTTACGAATTGATTTACATGAATTATTAAACATTTTATAAACATGAAGCAACTGTCTAACTCACCTTCAAGAGAAACTCAATAGAATCCATCAACATATAAGGAGAAATAAGGTAAAACACTACCTCTATTATTACTGCAATTGCTTTTTAATGATCTGGGATCCCGGATCTCCGTTATTTAGTGGAATTTCGCTATTTTTACTCACCAAAGTGATAATTATTTATAATATATACCACCTTGACCCCCAGCTGAAATCTTTCATTTCCTCTATTTATGAACCCCGTTTCCTCTATTTTTTGTAAACTTTGCTCGGATCCCTGAATGATCCAGAATTGTCAGGACATTAAAATTGTCAAGTTTATAAAAGTAAAAGTTTTTTTTTTTTTGCAGTGATAAGGTTATGCTGCTAATCTATTAAGTATCTTATACCACTGTGCTACTGAATTATCAAATTGGGATTGATGTTGACTAATGCTAATAAAGTCAGTGATATCCACTGAGCCTGAGATGGATAATTATTTTAGAATGTACTACACAGGATCAAAGAAAAGGAAAATAAACATTTTTATAGTTTATTTATACATATTGTAACAATTACAGAGGCAGGTCAGGTGGGCTCCAAGCACTTCCAAAAATGCTGTTTTGCTAATTTCATGTTTTAACCCAATTGTAATATATATTCTGCTGAAACATAACAGAAAGCAAACTAATATGAGATATTTAAAGTTTTAGTTTTTCATTTTAAAGTGTGATAATGAACTTTGACCAACTTTAAGTGACTGTGACAGATTGTGGGTGTCTGTCATTTATATCAGTGGTCCCCAACCACCGGTCCGGGGACCGGTACCGGTCCGTGGCTCAATTAGTGCGGGTCTGTAGAAGAAATAATTAATTATTTCCGTTTTATTTATTATCTGAGTCTGAACGATCTTTAATTTTGAAAAAAGTATTATATTTTTTAAAATGATCGGATTCTCTTGGTTATATGTCGGTTGTTTGAGCTCTAAAATGTAACCCACAAGGGGACGGAACATCAACAGAGATGAGTTGGACATGTTTCAAACAATAGCGGAGAATTTTGGGTGAGACTGAGCCTGAGCCTTCATTCTCCCAGCTGATGCATGATCACCTGTTTTTTTTTTTTTAAGAAAAGTTCAAGTGCTACATCCCAAGCAACTTTATTTCAGATGAAAAATAACATTCGAGTGCTTCTTCTTCTTCTTCTTCTTCTTCTTCTTCTTATTATTATTATTATTATTATAATAATAATAATAATAATAATAATAATAATAATAATAATAATAATAATAATAATAATAATAATATTTGATGTAAATGCTATATTTACAATACAAACAATCTATGACCGCGGTAAATTTGCCAAGTGTTGACCAGTCCATGGTGATAAAAAGGTTGGGGACCACTGATTTAGATACAGTATAAGCATTATTCACTCAGACTAATGTTTTTTAATAATTAATCATAGACAACCTTTTAGTCACCCTGTGAGCATCTAATCTTGCCTAATTTCAGATGTTTACCAGGGTCAGGCCTAGTTAGTCCGTTGATGGGAGACCACCAACCAGGTACTGTGGAGGGTTAGGGAAAGGGCCTGGTAACCTACTCTGTCAAAAAAATAATGAGGATAGATTGCTGACTCTCAGCCATGAGGATGGCATTAGACAAGACACTTATGGACCAATCACATCATGCCATTTCCACATAAAAATACTAATTGTTGATATGATGATGTATTCTGTTAGGAGATTCAGGTTTCATAGGAGTCCAGGATGGTGTGGAAAAAGCGTCTAGTTCAGAATGCAAGAAAACCAAATTAATTTTAGGAGTTTATTTCGGAAAAGAAAAGTATACAACCATTCACACAGAATAAATTGCTCCAAGAAAGTACCTTGGACTCTGTCTACCAGCTCTGCATTGTCTTTTAAAGTGCCATTCTACTCTGACTGGATTACCAGCCTCTAGCTCCAGACAGACGTTTCGTTCCAAAGTCCTTGTACAGAGTGGAATGGCCGAAATAAAATAATGTTACAATCACTTCAGCGAATAAATTACTCATATTCAAACACAGAAGTTGTGGAAAAAAAACGAGCATCTTTACCATCCTGTGCAAAAGTATGTTTGGTGGCCTGGACATGTCAGAGGCATGGATGACAATTGACTACCCAAACAAGCTACATTGCGACATGGCCAGGGAAACCGCTATAGAGGACGACAAAAGCTGCAGTTTGGATATGTGTGCAAGAACAGCATGAAGAGGTGCAGAATCATCCTGCAACATGAGAATCAGCAGTGGAAAAAAAACAACATGGAAAACAATACAGAAACACAGCACATTGAAACCTGCCTCATCTCAGAGCTTCAAACAAAAAAGTAGAAGAAAAAAGAGAATCAGAGACACAATCCTGCAACTCTTTATTGGTCTGTTCTTCCTGAAATAGAACACACCTGTCCATCATTGGCAGGATCAGCCATGAGAGATGCTGCAGGAGTATAAATTCATAAACTTAAAAGTTGGTTTTGACCACCTGTCAAGACGAGAAGAGCCATAGTACAATGGTCACACAAATTATCCAATAATTACAAACCAGATTCCAAAATAGGAATGCTGTCCCATTCTTGTCTAATACAGGCCTCTAACTGTTCAACTGTCTTGGCCCTTCTTTGATGCATCTTCCTCTATATGATGCACCAAATGTCTCTACAGGTGAAAGATCTGGACTGCAGGCTGGCCATTTCAAGACCCGGATCCTTTTCCTCCGCAGCTGTGATATTTCAATTAATTCTGCATCTGGCCAGCATTATCATAGGACAGTGGTGACCTGGTGGTAAAGGACGCTGGATCGTTGATCATAAGGTTGGGGATTCGAGTCCCACTCTCACAAGGTTGTTAATGACCCCCCCCCCCCCCCCCCCAGTGCAGCTAACTGGGTTATCAAAGGCAGGCCATGTCTCTCACTGTCCATGGTGAGAGGCATGTAAAAGAACCATTGCTGGCTTTCATAAAGAGTAGGCTGCATAACCGTCAGCATGTTTCTGCCCCCTGCTAAAGGGTTGTGTCAGGAAGGTCATCCGACCTAAAAATCTATGCCAAATCAAACGTGCGAGTCAGATGATTTGCTGTGGCGACTTCTGAAAAAGGGAAACAGCTGAAAGGAAAAGAAGAAGAAGAAGTGGTCTGGCATTATCATGTTGAAAAATGCAAGGTCTTCTCTGAAAGATACGACGTCTGGATGGGAGCATATGTTGTTCTAGACCCTGAATATACCTTTCTGCATTGATGGTGCCTTTCCAGATGTGCAAGCCGCCCATACCACAAGCACTCATGCAACCCCCATACCATCCCAGATGCAGGCTTCTAAACTGAGTGCTGTAAACAACTTGGGTTGTCCTTGTCCTCTTTAGTCTGGATGACATAGCATCCCAGTTTTCCAGAAAGAACTTAGGATCGTGATTCGTCTGACCACAGAACAGTTTTCCACTTTGCCACACTCCATTTTAAATTACCCCTGGCCCAGAGAATATGTCTGCGATTCTGGGTTCTGTTTAGAAATGTCTTCTTCTTTGTACTGTAGAGTTTCAGCTGGCAACGATGCATGGCACGGTGGATTGTGTTCACTGACAATGGTTTCTGGAAGTACTACCGAGCCCATTCTGTGAATTCCCGTATAGTAGCATTCCTGTTTGTGGTGCAGTGTGGTTTTTCGGCCTTGACCCTTAAACACAGAGATTGTTCCAGATTCTCTGAATCTTTGGATGATGTTATGCACTATAGATGATGAACTTCAAACTTTTTCCAATTTTTCACTGGGAAACACCTTTCTGATATTGTTTCACTATCTTTCTGCACAACATTAGGGGAATCCTCTACCCATCTTCATTTCTGAGAGACACTGCCACCCAGGGAAGGTCTTTTTATACCCAGTCATGTTGCCAATGGACTTCAGTCGGGGTAACTGGTCTTCCAGCTGTTCGTTATAAGTGCAATTGACTTCTCCAGCTTCTTATTGCTACCTGTCCCAACGTTTTTGAGATTTATGGACACCATGAAAATTAAAATCAACATATTTTTTCTTAAGATGATACATTTTCTCAGTTTAAACTTTTGACCCTGTCATCTATGTCCTGTCTGTCTGTCTTACTTTCGGCTTTTTCCCTTTTTTTTTACTTGGGAGTCACCACAGCGAATCATCTGATTCGCACGTTTGATTCGGCAGAGGTTTTTACGTCTAATGCCTTTCCTGTCACAACCCTTTTTAGCAAGGGACAGAAACACGCTGACGGCTTTGCAGCTACACTTTACGAAAGTCAGCAATGGTTCTTTTACATGCCTCTGGCCCGCCTTTGATAACCCAGTTAGCTGCACTGGGGGGGACAGTGACAACCTTGTGGAGAGTGGGACTCGAACCCCCAACTGTCATCTATGTTCTATTCACAATAAAATATTGAAATTTGGCACTTCCACATCATTGCATTCAGTTTTTATTCACAATTTGTATAGCGCGCCAACTTTTTTTGGAATCCATTTGTAAATGCTTCAGTAAAACATACAATTGCTATGTTTAATCATTAAAAATTTAAATATGTTTACATTAGGGATAACTTCATTGGACAGTTCTCCATTTCAGGATCAATTAAGATCGTTTAATAAACAAAATATGGTCACTCATTCCAAATATATCATGCTTTTCTAAGTTGCTTTATGCTAATTAGAGTCACGGGGAGGCTGGCGCATCCAAAGATATTACAGTTTCTTTATGTATAGTCATGTTCATGTTGATTCTGCTTATGATCGATAATTATTTAAAGTGCCTGATAGGGAAGTCCAACAATTTGCAGAAGTGGACCAAATATGACAGTATGACATTTCAACCTGGCAGGCCATAGGCCTTTCTCAGTTCATAGGTCTAGAACACACAGCGCCCCCACTGGCGCCTGATACCTCTGATTTTTTCTTCCACAAGTGCCAACACGATGAAACAGTCAATGTATTATTTACTTCTAAATTACTTTTAAATGTACTTTATTTTTCCAAAACAGAAGTCTTCAGTTTTGTTCAATAGCATAAAAGGGTGCACTGTTATTTTTATCACTGACTTCAACAGATAGAAAATAAGTGAGCCTGGTGAAGGTCAAGTCTCATTGACAACACGCTTTCATGGAGGTTCCACAAAAAATGTAGTAATAAATGAATAAAAAAGTACAACTGGTCATTTCTGTACTTAATTAATATGAATAAATGTAATAAAACATTATAAATGCCATGGTTGAAAAGTACTTGCCAGAAGCATAACTCTGATTCACCACGGTGTTCAGTACTTTCAACATCATAGCAATACATCTAGGGATTTTATTTCTTTTTCTATTACTGATTTTTAAAAAAGAAAGGCAGTACCACCAGGTCAGGTACTGAAAAATGTAGGAAGACGAATAGCTTTGCTAAGTGTAGTGCTGCTACATGGCGAACATCTTGCAGGCTGCAATACCCGACGGTGAGCAAGCTGCTGTACATATGACAGTATCGCATTTTTACCAGGACAAGATAAAAATGTTATAAATAACAATTCCAATCTTTGTTCCCCTATCTACCATGGCATGCAATGCCTTAAAACACATCTTCCCATCTGTCTCCAGTGTGTTAAACTATCACCCAAACCCGAGTGTTTGTGCAGACCCTCCAGCTGCCAGGGTTGCAGTGTGAGTCATTCAAGATAAAGACAAAAGGGTTGATGTTTGCTGTTTTCTTCCCTCGTTTCCTGACGCCCAATTTAGCAGAGAGCCATTTAAGCAGTGCTGTCCTGGGTGGAACGGCACAAGGGAAGAAGAGGGCCGTCTGCTCCCTGTCACTCGTTGTTATTACGACAGTGCTTTGTAGTACCTGAGGGAACACCAGTCTTTCAGTGGGATGTCAGGAAGAAATAAATGCTGGCCAGCCATGGCATGAGCCCACAGCAGTTTATGTCCAAATAATCCTCCTGTTGTTAGCACAGCTTAGCCTGAGGGTCCCTGCTGTCTCTTGATCCTCCACTCTGGTTACTTGACTCACAATGACACTGTTTTTCCAGGCTGTCTGGGTTCTTCCATGTCTTAAATAGGCCATAAATGCAATGTCATACTTTTCCACCCCTTCAACATTGTCCTGTCTTGCCAGGCTGTGTATTTTAAAAAGTGATTTACTTCAGTCAAACACCAAGAACGGAGGTGTATTTTGTCCAAAGTTATACTACTGTGATGTACATAGTATAAAGGTTATCATTTCTGTGCTGTGATGTTTCTTTCTTACTGCCACTTATGATATTCTGTACATATTCAAGTCTGAAATGCCAATGTGCAATAAGGGTATTAAGCGATTAAGTACCGTAACTGTGACGCCAGGAACATTCAGCCGGACCCAAAAATGCAGGGCACAGAATGTGATGGAAACGGAGGAGCTATATTGTTCACAGGGAAGGCACTAGAATACGGGGAAATTTTACTCACTTTTAGAGATGCGAAGAAACACGGAAATCAAACTAAAGCAGGAACTGGTGGAGCATGGAGCTGAGAGCCAGAGAGATCACTAGGAAGGGGACAATCTTCTCGCACTGGGAGGAGCGCTCTGCTTGTTTTTATTGCCCGTGATTAAGTGGAATCAAGTGTGTGTTTAGCTGTTTAGCGCGCCACCCGTGTGTGACAGCTACACCCGTCTCCAGTGCGCAGAGAGAGAAAGAGAGAGAGAGAGAGAGAGAGAGAGAGAGAGAGAGAGAGAGAGAGAGAGAGAGAGAGAGAGAGAGCTGCCAAAACCAGAGTCTCTCCAAACACAGGAGAAAACACCAAACACGTTTGGTCTGCCAGTCCCTGTCTCTTGCCTCGGGAGTCCCACAGGCCAATGAGACCTGAAGGGCCTCCTTTTTCAAATGACCCACAGGTGTCCACAACCTGGTGCCACCATGACAGGCACCGATGACCTTCTGGCTATAGCTATAGGCTGCCGCCTCAATAATGGAAGCACGAAATAGTCCATGTCCACTGCCTCCTTCAAGATGTGGTTGTAGGTTTTGTGGATTTCGGAGTTGAAGGCCCCTCTGACAGGAGACTAAGCCAAATGTTCCAAGGAAACTCTAACTACACGCTTGGGCATGCCAGGTCTGGAGGGCGGCTTTCCCCACTATTGGTGATGTGACTGGTTTTTGCTTGTAATATTTGAAAAAAGAAACCAGTCTGTCTGTCTTCCTTTCGGCTTTTTTTCCTTTTACTCGGGAGTCGCCACAGCAAATCATTTGATTCGCACGTTTGATTTGGCAGAGGTTTTTACGTCGGATGCCCTTCCTGTCACAACCCTTTTTAGCAAGGGACAGAAACACGCTGACGACTTTGCAGCTACTCTTTACGAAAGTCAGCAATGGTTCTTTTACATGCCTTACATGCCATAGACAGTGAGAGACATGGCCCGCCTTTGATAACCCAGTTAGCTGCACTGGGGGGACAGTGACAATCTTGTGGAGAGTGGGACTCGCCTTATACCACTAGACCACCACTGCCCCACTTGAAAAAAGAAACCAGTAACCATCAATTTGGGCTTAATTGAATATTTAGGCACTAAATCACAAATTCAACACAATATTTACCTTCTAGCATTTCAGGAACAAAATATTTTGAGATAAAATAAATCAGAACATCAGCTGTAAGATTTTTGATTAAAACAATGATCTGAAGCAGAAATACAATACTAAAATCAAATCTTTCCAAAAGACCACACACTCTGAACAAAACACACACCAGTTCTCATAACATTAACGTACTGTCTGCAAAGTTTCAACTGTTTAATTTCAAGAAATATAACACAAAATCTACGGCCCTAAACAAAAATTAACAGGTTATTTGAGTGAAAATATTTTCCACTAATTGAAAGTGAGAGCTTCTGAAGTGGAATAAATAATTCATCTACCATTACAGTGGATGTGGTGTGTTTCTCATAACTTGGCATTTTAATAAATACTAATTCCACATTGCTCATTTGTAGGGCTCACAATGACATTTTGCTCCCTGATCATGCCAAGCATGGACTTGAGAAGAAAAAAAAATGCAAGTGCCTTTTTTCAGGCAGAACAATTATTTCTTCTTCCACCTGAACTTGTTCAACAAATCAGTATTTGGGGCGAGGTATTAAGGACTTAACCTTTCATTGAAATGCATGTTTTGTGGCATTTTATATATATATACATATATATATATATATATATATATATATATATATATATATATATATATATATATATATATATATATATATCCCTGGAAACCAATCCAATTGGAAACTATTGTGGAAGTGAGTTTCTGCTCTCAGTGCACTACTCCCAAACTTGTTTTGCCAGATGACAGGCAGACACACACACACACACACACACACACACACACACACACACACACACACACACACACACACACACACACACACACAGAGTTTAGGAACAGATCTGAGCATGTTTTTAAATTAGTGTTTATTCTGTAAAGTATGTGTGTAGCATCATTGAAAATAGCTATTTTTTGTTTGTTTGTTTTATTTACATGATTAAATTAATCAAATTCTAATTTTATGAGGTGTATTACAAATTTTTATTTTATGTGTGGAAAATAAAATTGCTGGGGTTATTGAATAGAGCTTTTTGTTCGGCATGGTGCACTGACTGTCAGAGCTTACATAATATCACCTCACGCACATTGCATTATGGGTAATTATGAATCAAGAATGTATACACTTATAAATGTACAGAGCTACATGTTAAGTTGCAATAATGAATGTGCACAAAGTATTTTGTTTATATCGAAGAATATGCGAGTTTGCAATCTTTAGTTTTTTTCTCATGTTGCACATTTGGATTCCTGGATCGTACTTCTGATTTTAAATTGTTTTGGAATACAGTATAGTCATGATATATTTATGAAGTAAATATATGCTGAGGAGATTGATGGAATTTATGCATGAACAATGTAGGCATAGATTGTCTCAGCAGTGCTCTGGGGCATTAATATGTATTACACAGGAACAGTCCACTATTGATTGGTCCATTATTTATTTTAAAATTATTAAGTCAAAACAATAGATTTTTAGTTTATTATGGTCACTTAGAGCAGGCGGAGTCATCATTGTCACACTTAAAAATAGAAACGTAAACAATTTATTCAATTTATTCAATTCAGTTTCTATTTATTTTTTTAAACTCAGCTTTCAGAACCAGGCTTTTGCTATAAACCACTTTGCTTCTTATGACATATAAAACTAGGTTTTTTTCTCTTCTTTTTTTCTTTTTTTTACTCTATGCCACACTGCTCTGCAATTCACACAGCTAACATTCTTGCTTCTCTCGATTACATCCTGCCAGACTTTTCACAATCCATTAGGCTCTGGAGGAACATCAGAGAGGAATGGAGATGGGTTGGAATTCCAGCTGGATGCAGATGTCTGCTTCTCAAACCAAAAAAGGTAGGGGGTAATGCACATGACCTGAAATCTGACAATTAGCATTCACCATGTGACATCTCTCACAAGGCCAGATTGATAGAATAAAAAAAAGGCTAAAACTCACACCACTTTTCAAAACATCAACACAGGAAGAAAAAGCTCTGTTGGAGTGAATGGTACATCCAGTCTCATGTCTGGAATTTTTATTAACACAAGAGTCCTCTAGACACAAAGCCAAGACAGTACTTGCTTCTTGCAAATTATTATTATTTAAAAAAAATAAAATAACAAAAGATATATATATATATAAATCTCACTCTGGAAGCTTTTTGAATGTTGAAATCATGATTCTAGCTTAGCAGTTAAAAGGCTCTCAAGAAAGTTTAGTAAGTTGTCCAAGATGGCTGCCATCATCCCCATGTTTTTAACATTTACTAACACCCTTCCCCTGCCTTTTTTTGTTTTTAGAAAGGTTGGGAAGTTTTACAAAATGCAATAAAAACAGAAATCCGTTCTTTGTACTCTTGTCAGTTAAATAACATTTGACATGAATTAAAAAATTAAAGATTTCAAGTATTTTTACTGGCCAACTTAATTATATGTACATTTAATCCATGTGATTCTGAGCATATTAGATGACCCCAAAATATATAAAAAAAAATATGACACCGTAGAGCATCACAGAACAGACCTGATTGATGTTCCGAATTGAGACACTGACATTAAAAACGCATAAGTCACATTTCATGAAATGGGACTTATGGGGTTTTTGATCTCGGTGCTTTAATTATCTATAAGGCAAAAATTGCTCTTCACAACAATTCAAAATCTCACATGGGACCACAAGAACATTTTCTTTTACATAACTGGTGTGTTCATTAACTACCTGTCCCGAACCCTTTGTGTTCCTTTTGTGCAGTATATGTGACAGGGGCTTAAAAAATAAGCTTGAGTTAGTATAAAAATTGTATTATTGATTTTTATCTTATTATTCACAATTATCAAAATTTTAAATTGATTAAAAAGCACCTGAAATATTTCCTCCTTGCAGTCAGATATTTTTTTGACTAAGATGGCTAGACACATCAACAATATAGTGTGTGTGTGTGTGTGTGTGTGTGTGTGTGTGTGTGTGTGTGTGTGTGTGTGTGTGCATTCTAAATATGATTTCTTTCGTGCAGGATTTTTTATCATCATTTTGGATATTTGCTGTAATTAAACGAGACTCATAGAAGCAAGTATTCTATCAATTTCTCTAAGATTATGTGAATATCTTTACTGTATGTATATATATATATATATATATATATATATATATATATATATATATATATATATATATATATATATATATATATATATATATATTGACTGGCATTAATTAATGCTCAAAACTATATCATGCATACAGTATCATGCGATCAATAATGGAGCCCGTTTTTGTCCTGTGTGCTCAAGCAGTGTTCTATGTAGTTGTTTGTGCTCTGTAATATCCATTTTGGGTTAAATGACTTGGAAGAGCAAAGCTTACAGTGAGTTAATAAAGACACATTGTGATTGTGTTGTGCTAAAGGTACATACACACTAATGTCATACAGAAACATGTGCAAGCTGTGAGGTCAGAGCCACCCAGTATTACTGCGTGACCTGCTCCATGTTGGGCTAACAGCAGCCGTGTGTGTGTGTGTGTGTGTGTGTGTGTGTGTGTGTGTGTGTGTGTGTGTGTGTGTGTGTGTGTGTGTGTAAACAAAGGCTGGATTTCTAAACATGAACGTGAATATTGCCAGCTTTCCCTGTTTACAATTTGCTACCTTCACCCATACAATCCTTGATATACACTACAGGCAACCTGTAAGTACAAACTGATGGTTTCCCATTGCAGAATAAATTATTACTTTACCTTATCATTGGCTATGGTGAATTTTTTCATAACATGGCAATTGATTTAGTGTTAATTTTCTCTTTTTTACAAAACCAGTCAGACTTTTGAATTTTGTAGAATGTGAACACAACTGAACTTCGCTCACCAATCCCGCCAAATAGTACAACTTGAATGAATAAATCACAAACTTTCTCTGCATAGAGAATTGCCATTTCTTTTTTATCTAAATATATTGAATTCATCAGTATTTGTTTCATTCCATTAGAGATTGATCCATTCAATGATCTCGGTGTTTGAGTCATTTTTACATGTCTTTTTTCTCTGCAAAAAATAAAGTCCTTCTAGCATGCAGAAACGCCAAGCCCACGTCCACATTTCACAACCAGCCTGTTTCGCATAATGGAACACACGCAGACACACATGCACGCAATCACACACGCACCCTCGCGCACACACACACGCACACACACACACACACACACACACACACACACACACACACACACACACACACACACACACACACACACACACACACACACACAGTTATATTTGTATACTGGTTATTATCACAAAGCAGCTTTACATGGAGCTCATTTGCTGAGGCCTTTAAACTTTATGAAGTCTGCGGCGTCAAAGCCATGGAAATCTCCCTCAGTCAGCACAAAGAAGAGGATTCTCCTTGAGAGGAACCAGACTCAAAAGGGAAATCAATCCTCATTTGGGTGGAACCAGATAAAAATACAGACCATGTAGCAGAAACAATACAGTTCAATAGATAAACAATAATAGTACAACAAAGTCATATTTCCATCATTCTTATAGTTCCTGAATGTATATTTAGGTTCAGATGGAGCATCATCAGCATGAGTGATGAGATGATTCTAGTTAGGGATACAGACGCTCACCGACTTACGTTTATCCGTTTTTTGTTTGGTTTTTTTTCTCTATTTTACGGGTTTTTTTTTTTTTTTAAAGTCAAATTTTGAGTTTAGACGTACCTACGTAGTACGCTGAAGTAATGACGCAATGACGTAATGACGCTGCGTCCATTGTTTACAAACGACAGATTGAACGTGCCCCTCCTTCTTCCCAGTTCAGTTATATATATATATCAGTTATATAGCGTGTTACCCTTGTGTTAAGACGTCATCTCTGTGATCTTTGTGTTTACACTGTTTTGTGGACTTTTGTAACCCTAAGCAAATATGGTTGGTCAGAAGTGTAAGTCTCATACACAGAGATGAATTAACTATCTGCTCAGATTGGTGCAATCTACCATACATACTCAGTTAAGCATTAGTTGTAAAATGAATGAAAACCCGAATCCAGAAAAGAAAGAGAACTCTCTGCTCTGCTGGTGATTCACATCAGTGCATGCTGACTACTAAACGAGTTCAACGGCGCCCTTACTCACTTGAAAGACCGGAAGTCCGTATAACACGTGCTTTGTTTCAAGCACAAAAATGTGCACTACTTTCGGTATTGAGCGCCTCACATATTGTAAGTGCTGATTGGCTGTTTTAAACTTCATGTAAAGTAGGTCGGCTCAGCTTCATGTAATGTGACTCAGCTCAGCTTCATGTAAAGTGACCATCCGTCGACCATCGGAACCATTTACAAGCAGAAAGTTTGCAAAATAGAGAATGTTAAAGGTTATATTTGATACCGTATTTGATATTTAATGAGTGAATTTGGTTAAAATGTCTGTCTTCCTTTCGGCTTTTTCCCTTTTACTCGGGAGTCGCCACAGCAAATCATCTGATTCGCACATTTGATTTGGCAGAGGTTTTTACGTCGGATGCCCTTCCTGTCACAACCCTTTAGCAAGGGACAGAAACACGCTGACGACTTTGCAGCCTACTCTTTACGAAAGTCAGCAATGGTTCTTTTACATGCCTCACACCATAGACAGTGAGAGACATGGCCCGCCTTTGATAACCCAGTTAGCTGCACTGGGGGGGACAGTGACAACCCTGTGGAGAGTGGGACTCGAACCCCCAACCTTTGGATCAGCGATCCAGCGCCCTATACCACTAGACCACCACTGCCCCTAATTTGGTTAAAATGTATCTATTTTAAATTATTTTGCTTGAATTTGATTTATTTGAAATTACTGTTGATATTATTTGATATATTTGATATTATTTTACAATGTTATGTTTATAATAATTGATTTAGGGGTGTTTAATGAGATACGGTAATGGTATTTATGAATGTACATAGTACAGTATGAGCGTCATACGTCACACATCATGCATCATACGTCACTGTAACAACTTACGTTCACTTTCAACTTACGTTCAGCATCTGGAACCAATTAAAAATGTAAGTTGGGGAGTGTTTGTACTTATAGCGGTCATGAAAGTAGGATAAGCCTGCTACAGGAACTGTGCAACTCAAAATATTGATAAAAGCTGTTAATAAAACCTGCTCTTTTCTGACTCTGATTCTTAAATCCTGTGCACATCCTTGAGTGCATAATGTAAGATTTCAGATCTCATAATGTAATAAATGTCAAAACATTTATTTTAACGTAAACTGTAGATAAATTACTTCTTTAAGGGAGATAACATCAAAACAATAACTAAACAGCAACTTCAACATAATTAAAGTGTTTTCAGAAGGTTGCTAACAGCCTCGGCCCACAATAATTGCAGACTACACAAAAATTATACACCCTACTGTTGTGTTTTGGTCTCGTAACATTGTCAACCATTCATGGCCCATCTCTGGTCTTCTGCATCGCCTCCCTACTCCTTGTGCTTCCTCTGCAGTTTCCGCTCCCTGTTCATCAATTACTTGTTATCCCTCTATCTTTTAAACATAAAATCAATTTTTCTTTGCATGTTTTTTCCCTCCAAGTGCAGTATCCTGCTTCTTCTCAAAAGGATGCACATGACCTCCAGCTGACCCCCACCCCCCCATCCGAGCACTGTCTGGGGTTTTTCCGTTGCCTAGGCAACCAGCCATCCAATGAAAAGAATGTATTGAGTTTTTTCTCTTCCATGTGTATTTGTTTACGGAAGGGAGTGGTGCTCCTCGCATGATAGGAAGACCATGTAAAACCTCACAATTTCTTACTTGAGGATTTTTGTTTTGTTCATTTTGAAAAAAATGAAAAAATGACTACCCTGTTGTCTACACACACACACACACACACACACACACACACACACACACACACACACAAAGCATGACTGGACATTGGATTAACATTACGCTACAGTGGGTGACTGGGTGTGGACTGGATGATCACTCATGATTGGGAGGTTGTGTGTTCAAATCCCAGTTAGACCCCCACTGTGCTAAGACCCCTGGGCAAGGTCTGAATCACAAGTATGCCTCTGTTCACCCAGCGGTATAAATGGGTACCAGTAAAAATATACTGGGAAGGTAACCTGTGATGGACTAGCGTCCCATCCAAAAGGAGTTGAATTTCCAATTGCTTCATTCTATGGAAACTGGGGATAAGCACCGGCCTGATGAGCCACTGTGGCTCAGGTGTAAAAAGCCAAGGGACAGTGACTGCCTACAACAAGTTGCAACCCATCATGGTAAGCAAGTACCGTAGCCTACAAATGATAGTGTTCATCCAGCGCACTAAAACCTAGTTCAACTCGATACAGAAGGCAAAAAAGAAGAGGCTTACATTGCACGCATGGGTGAAAGTTGCTTTTCTGAGGTGTTCTGTATATTTCTTACCGGCATGGCATTCCGGCTTACTTTCCACCTTACTTTCACCTAATAGTAATATAATGGTTTGTAAGAGTTTATTAGTGATGTGTGCAAAAAGGACTTTGGCAATCGGTGCACTAACATGTCGTTAGACAAAAAAAAGCATATGAGATGAACAAGGCTGTAAATCGGTGTGATTCTCAACAAACATGGTACCAATAATCGATAGATAGATAGATAGATAGATAGATAGATAGATAGATAGACAGACAAGGGCGTAGGCTGGTCTGACCGTGGGGAGGGGGTGCACGTCTTGGTTGACCGGAACTTGAGTCTCAGGGGCTATAATTTTATTTATTATTTTACTAAGCACTTTGGAGGAACCAGGTATACCCGTGGGTAGAATTATAAACTTTAAAAAATGGCTGTCTATACAGGGGTGAACTGCAATCAAATATTATAGTTGAACCAAAAACATTCTCAAATATATTTCAAATCACATCTACAAGTACTTGTGCTAAATGCATTTACAAATTGAGCCAACTTTATTTATCTATTCAAAGGCACAAACAAATATTAATACATATTTACAGCACAAAGACATACTATTAATCTTATAAAAGTACTGACCATTAGGCTGCAGATACAGGTTGGATGGCTTATGATTATTTTAGCCATTCATTCTCTGTGTGTCAATGTTTGTGTTCTAGCACATATACAGGAACCGGAAGCGGTACTAAGAAACTGTGCTTTATTCTCACACTCGCACTTTTTTTGATCGACAGTGTTCAGTCTATTATTGCTTACTGACAATATGTTAGGCGCTCCACAGAAAGTAGGCACTTGTGATTGATTGTTGATTGGTCGGCTCGGGCTTGCACATGTGCAGTGCCTGTTACACGCTAACTTCTGGTGTTAACTTCCAGTTTAATGCATACTGAATTTATCTCCGACTTTCGCTTCAATAACAGTCATCTAGTTTATTCAGACTTACTTTGGCCAATAACTTGATTCGTAGCTTGTGTTTGTACATTGGAATGAAGAGAAGAGGCAAGTTTAATGCCTAGTTGAGCCATAGCTTGACTCAACTGTGCATGGAAACATCATACAATCTGGTAAGTAATAAAATAGTATCTAGTTAATGTAATGTATATGACAAATATGTAAAAATATCTCAAGTGTCAGGGCAGATAATTTGCTTCTTACACCACTATTAAGCTACATAATAAACAAGTTTGTTAAATAGCATGTTCTGCCTGTATTAACAAATATTCACGTCCAGATTAAGATACAATTCTATTTTCAAAGCCAGTTTGCTAGTAGATTATCAGGTCAGGCATACTGGATGTAAGGTGTGTCTGTTGTTGCAACAGAAATGAATTAAAAAGCTCCAGAATGAAATGTTGTGTTCCAGAAAATATTAAGATGACAAACAAAATATTGTATCAATAATGACCTGCTCACATTATTGAAATACAAAACTGATCTTCAGACTACAAACACTCGTGATGAACTCCATTCAGGAAAAGCGAACTGGTTGGAAGACAGTGGAGGAGGGAAAGCAGGCACTATTTTTAAAGATGTATCATGCACCTGCTCCATGTGTTGGTCAGACACTGGGGTTGATGATGGAGGGATGTTGTGCTGGGGTATTTTGGAAGGAGGGGTGCAGTCGATCCAGACCTTCTGAAAGGGATTAGCATCTCCCAGTATGCACAGAGAGGAAGTAGAAGGAACACCTGCCATGGTGTCAATAGAGTGCAGCAAAATCATGGCAATCACTCCCAGCATGCCTCTGTTCAGGGCGGAGGGGGGGGAGCGAGAGAGAGAGAGAGAGAGAGAGAGAGAGAGAGAGAGAGAGAAAGAACTCAGTAACAGCACCAAAAACTGATTGTTTTATCACTTGTCCTTGGCTGTGATTAATACATAAAGAGCATAATGTGTTCTAAACACATACAGATATGAAAAGAACGACACTGATTTTTGTCTAAAGAATCACAATGCTCTCGAGCTGCACCTTGGGATGCAGTGTTAAGGTCATGGGACAAAGGCCACATTTCATATCACGCAAATACAGCAATTATTCATTCATTCTACTTGATCAGGTGGCAGTCAGACAGAAAACATTACAAACAAAACATTAAACAAACAACAAACAAAAACATTAAAAATCAATGTAAACATCGTAAGGTGAGAGTACAGAACACACAGGATACTCTGTCTTTTTTACCGTAATGATTTATATCCTCACTTGTTATTCTGGTTCCATTTAAGCTTTCTTCCTTGTGTCCTCTCAGAGAATTTTTCTTTGCTGTCTGTGCATCTGCTTTTTTCATTGAGATTTCCTATCGTTTTTTTTCCCCTTTATCAGGAGTCGCCACAGCGAATGATTCGCATGTTTGATTTGGCAGAGGTTTTTACATCAGATGCCCTTCCTGACACAACCCTTTAGCAAGGGACAGAAACACGCTGACGGCTTTGCAGCTACTCTTTACGAAAGTCAGCAATGTTTCTTTTATATCCTCTCACCGTAGACAGAGACATGGCCCGCCTTTGATAACCCAGTTAGCTGCACTGGGTGGGGGGGTGTTAGTGGCAACCTTGTGAAGAGTGGGACTCGAACCCCCAAACGTAGGATCAGCGATCCAGCGCCATATACCACTAGACCACCACATCTGCTTTTTTCATTATGGATCTGAATTCACATATAGATTCCTTTCAAGCTGCTCATCAGTATCAACTCACTTTACTTCACCAAAACAAGAATTTATCTTGGCCATTGGGTTCAGGATAATGTCTATTCCTGGAAAGTGCTATATAATCTAGACTGCCACTCATAGAATACAAGGTACCCCTGCCACACTGCATGGATAATGAAGCAAATAGGCCCTATATGGGTAATGGCTTTAACTACCCATGTGCATATGTTATAATATAGTCTGTAGTATGTAGAACAACCAAATTATTGACAACGCTGTTTACTTTGATGGTTTTAGGAAATGGCTGGTGTTTGACCTTTCACAGTCACTCAAGGTCAAAGGTAACTGTTACATTTTAAAGCCCATATATACTTTCCAATTCCTCCATCCTCCTCCCACAGTGCAGCTAACTGGGTTATCAAAGGCCAGCCATGTCTCTCACTGTCTATGTTATGAGGTTCATGTAAAAGAACCATCGCTTACTTTCGACAAGAGCAGGCTGCAAAGCCATCAGCGTGTTACTGCCCCTTGCTAAAAGAGTTGTGTCAGGAAGGGGATCAGACCTTAAAACCTATGCCAAATAAAACAGCTGTGGTGACCCCTGAAAAAGGGAACAGCCGAAAAGAAAAGAAGAAAGAAGATATGTGAGGCGCGCCACCGAAAATAGGCACTTGTCGCACAGATCACTTTTGAGATAAAGGCCAGAAAAATAAAGTGGTCCATTTTTACCGAAATTTGGATTTTTGCATAAACTATTAAAACAAGTATTCAACTATCACTTGCTCACATGAAATCGACTGAAACTCACTAAAAATGTCTTTTTTTACCCTCGAAAAACTCGATAAAAACAGTAGCAAACTTACTGGTTTCGTTGCAATTATTCACCGAGTTCGGTACAAGACACACTATAATCCATATACCAGAAGAACGGTCGTGAAGTAGTCTCTCCATTTTTGAGACTGTTTTGATATTAAAATGCCGTTTCAGCGAATGAAATGAAGGCTATGAAGACTATATGCTCATAAACAATGCAGGTTAGTTGCTAAGGAACATCTGAAACGAGCACACTGATTGGTCAGCTCGGGCTTGCACATGCGCATGTTAACTTCTGGTTTGCTTCCTGACTCTAGTTTAATCCATGCGGAATAATATCTCCATCTTTCTCTTCAATAACAGGCATTAAGTTTATTTATAAGATTGTGAAGACACATAATTTCTGGAAAAGGAAAGTGAAATGCCATCTGTGATGTCTACCAGCATTAGTATAGATGTTAAATTCGACGTGAGAATTGGGCTTTGAAGATGCTTAGCGTTCTTGAAGATTATTTTGCCTGTGAGTATTTTTCTCTGCATGCAAAATTCGATTATGGAATTTTTTTTAATTATTTGATTTGTGTGTAATCTTGTCTGGACTGGATATGCTGGATGTTTAGTTGGGTTGTTTAGTTTTGTCTGAAAATTGGTCAAGACCTGAAAAATACTTTAATGTTTCATTCCTTTTACATAAAAACAAACTGATGATGACTATGCCAGTTGTGATTATGAACATTTTGATTTTGATGTTGCTGAAGAAGAGGTATCTGTTAATAAAAGTGTGATAAGTAGTGTTTGGGAAGAATATGTGATCTTATCTGCTGAGCAGGATATAGATGAAGATGATGATGCTGAGTGCAGAGTTGATGAAGCTTACTTGTATAAAGAGATCAGAGAGTTTTATTATATAGTTTTCTTATAAATAGTTTTCTCAATTTCAGTGTGATTGTTTGAACCTGACAGTGGTTTTTTTTTCAATTGGTATCATTTGAAGGCATTTGAACCTTTAATTAGTGGTCAAAAACATATATACTGATCTTATTGGAATAAACAGAAATGGAAAAAAAGTCGGGGTTTTTTGTTCATTTTTTTGGGAGGTTACTGCGGTGAGTGATGGGTTAAAAAAGGGCCTGTCAGATTAAAATGAGAATGATTTCTCTTATCATCTCTTCATAAAACTCTTCCTAGACATGTTTTCTAAAAGTTTGTATGACTGAGGTGAATAAAATGTTTGGTTGCTAAGGACTAATGATCTTGGAAGAAGTGCAATCTTTGTGCTCATTTTTCTCTCCAACGTCTTTTGAAATTTTTAGTTGAATGCTGACACAAGAAATGGCATAGCTCGCTCAGTTTTCAAGGTATTGACAAACCTCTTGCTGTATTTTGCAGCTTTGGGCCTCCTGTATCTGACTGTGTAAAAATCTCATTTTTCATTTTTGGACCCAAGAGCCTACTTTTGGTGGAGTGGCTCACAAATATAGTTTCGATCCATCTATCTACCTTCATTTCAATTTTATAAATTCTCTAAGTTCAAAATTTGTAAGCTCACTTTGACCTTCACCTTTGACACTGATAGTTCATCCGTTTTACGTATTTTCGATTTTACGAGTTATTTATTTATTTATTTTTAAACGGTAATGGTATTTCTGGATGATGTGCAGTATGAACGTCATATGTCATACATCACTGTAACAGCTTATATTCACTTTCAACCTAGATTCGGCCGTCCGGAACCAATTAAAAACGTAAGTTGGGGAGCATCTGTATCTGGTTTGACAAATTGATAAAGTATCATGTTTTGAATTTTTTTTAATGTGGAATTTGAACTATTTTAACTATTTTTAAAAGTGTAAAATTGTGAGGTGCTCCACCGAATGAGGACGCTTTTCGCAAGTGACGTATGGTGTTTGTGAGACAAAAGTGTGTTTTATCCAGACTTCTGATCTTTCAAGTGAGCAAATGAAGGTTGAGTACTAAACAAGTATTCAACGTGCACTTACTCACTTGAAGGATCGGCAGTCCAGATAAGCCACGCTTTGCCTCACAAGCAAGATACTTCACTTGCGACAAGCGTTTACATTCGGTGGAGCGCCTCACAATTATATAACAAAGATACTGTATTACCCTGTTTGCATATGGCAGGCTGAACTCAACAAAAGCTGTGAAACTGGTGCCACCCATAAATCACATACTACCTTTTTTTTTTTTTTTTTTTTTGAGGACAAATGTAACTGTTCAGGTTTAATTTTAGTCTCTACCTTTCATCTCAAAGAAGCATTTCTTTACTTTGACAGCTTAAACGTACAGGACACTGAAATGATATCACACATCTCTATTGTAGGCAGCATGGTGGTGTGGTGGTCAGCATGCCCACCACACAGCAAGAAGGTCCTGGGTTTAATTCCCAGCTCGGGCGTTTCTGTGTGGAGTTTGCATGTTCTCCTCGTGCTTATATGGGTTTCCTCAGAGTACTCTGGTTTCCACCTACAGTCAAAAAAATATTCACAGTAGATTAATTGACTGTTCCAAATCACCCCGAGGTGTGAGTGTGAGTATGAATGGTTAGGTGAGCTGTCCAACGTGTACTCTGCCCTCGTCCAGAGTCAGCTGAGATGGGCGCCAGTTTCCCTGTGACCCTAATGAGTGTTAAGTGGTTCAGAAAATGGATGGATGGATGGACATCTCTGTTGTAAAGATGTATTGAATAAAGCTTCCTTTTAAAAGTTCCTTTTAATTATATTGCTTTCAAATTGCATGAATTCTTTCATCTCGGCTGGACAGGAATCCTTGGCATGTACAGGGATCCATCCTTTTCTGTAATTGGGCTTGGCGATGTCTATGTCTGATAGTATTATCAATGGTCTATTATGTGCTTATTTGAATTGTCTCAGGAAATAATGATCCATTGAAGTGAAAAAGTGGGATCATATCACCTCTTGTGCATTGCAGCTTGACTCCTTCTGCAAGCATTTCCCAATTGCTATGATTAAGTCAAGTTTTTCCAACATAATAAATCTTCTGACAACAGTTTGTCCCTCATCAAGAGGACAGTCAGACCTTTTGTTCAAGATCATCTCTCTATTCTTGTCCCATTATCTTTCCCTTAACCTGGATTTTTCTTTAGAAAATCCTCTGTCTGTCATTAATGCTCATCTCATTGTGACCTTGACACTAGGCAGACTTCACTGAACCCTAACTAGCATCCAGAGGAGGTGCATGAATACAAGTCTTCACTCAGCACAGACAGGATGGACAGGCTACATGTTTCTTTTGTTCTGAGGAAAAAAGAAAAGAGCAAAAAAGAAATGAAGAGTTTTCAGCTTGTGACTGGAGTCAAATAATCTCAGTCTCTCTCTCTCTACCTCTCTCTCTCTCTCTCTCTCTCTCTCTCAAGTTAGCATTAATTATGATACCCAGCTCTGACAACTTCTCAACTGTTATTAATACTAATACTTTAAAAGTTGTTGCAGATCATTCAGATAGAATCCACTGTGTGTTTTTATTGTGTCATCATCCATAAATATTAAAATATTTGTTTGTTTCAAGTAAACCAAATAATTGTAGAAATGCACTTTTATTTCAGTAAAAACATCTAAAAAGAACTTTTTTAAAAATCCTGGTTAACTCCTGTAGTATTTCATGGCAGTATTTACTTCTTTGCACACTATTTTTGTAGTTCTTTATGTATTGCTAAATATAAACATGTTCAGAAACAAATCTGGCAGTTTTTTCTTTTGGGGGTAGGGGTCGGGGTTCCCTAGAAGTAATATACCATGTAAGTGTACAAGGGCCACACATACAGGCTGCTATTTTTCAGAATTTCTCTCCTTCTGAATCATTCTAAAAATGTGAATACTGGTTATGATGTGGTGATTCTGTGCCAACTGACAAAGAATCCCAACACCGACTTTAAACTTAGATTTAGCTCTGAATTTTTCTTTTCATAAACGATTTCTGAATTTATTATTATTATTATTATTATTATTATTATTATTATTATTATTAATTCTGATTTTCAAACAAATGTACACTCCTCCCCATGCATGTGTGCTCTCAATGAATAAATAAATAAATATCTCACACTCAGTATTCTTCTGTGTCGTACTTGGATGAAAATTATAAAATAATCATCTAACATGCTTTATCAAAATTGAAAATTATGAGTATCATGTCTTCTCGAAATGATGAGAAAGCAAAAAAGAAAATAGAGCAACAGTTGAAAAAAAAAATTAATTAATCTTTTTTCAGTATTTTGTTCCTTGAATTATTATTTATATTATTATTAGTAGTAGTAGTAGTATTTTCATTTATATGATAATCTTTAAATCTCACATTAAACTGTGTGCCTGGTTTCAAAGTTCAAGTTTTCAATAGCAAAATCTGTTTTTATGTTAAATAATAATAATAATAGGGCAGTAATGGTCTAGTGGTATAGGGCGCAGGATCGCTGATTCTAAGGTTGGGGGTTCGAGTCCCCACAAGGTTGTCACTGCCCCCCCCAGTGCAGCTAACTGGGTTATCAAAGGCAGGCCATGTCTCTCACTGTCTATGGTGAGAGGCATGTCAAAGAACCATTGCTGACTTTCGTAAAAAGAGTAGGCTGCAAAGTCGTCAGCGTGTTTCTACAACCTTGAGAGGGATGGGCTCCGCCAGGCCAAATCAGCCCGTCTCGCCATGAAGGCGCCCCAACGACATCCCCAGATGTTAAGGGATAAGTGAAGTGAATAATAATAATAATAATAATAATAATAATAATAATAATAATAAAAGATACAGGTATGAATTCCATGGTTTAGTACATACATGAGACCACACTGTGTTATTTATATTTTATGTTTGTCATTTTGTAGCATTTGAACAGTGTACACAGCAAATGAATGAAACCAATCAGTGTGCTGAGAGTCACATGACTCACTTTGGATAAACTGAAAGGATTTATATGAGCCTGTGTCTGCCATGACTGTACATTACTGAAAAACCAAACAAAACAAATAATGTTCTGTTTGTTTGTTTGTTTGTTTGTTGGTGCTTAATTCCTTCATTTAAGATGTGAAACATCTCTCTTTTTGTCACATTTTGAAATAATTTATTTTGTCATTAAACAATGTGTGTGTGTGTGTGTGTGTGTGTGTGTGTGTGTGTGTGCTTGGTAGGTATATGTTTAATATGTAAGTTGGACTCCAGGCATCAGTGACAGTGATTCTAATTATCAAGGAATGGATTGTGTTTCTAAAAGCATAAATAATATTCCACGCTTTCTCTCAACCTTTCCATGGTTCTGACAAAGCTGCTTTAGACCAATCTTTTCTTTTCAGTTTTGTCAAGCTCATTTCCCTTTTCTCTTTTTTCCCCTTCACAAAACAGAGGGACTTGCCATTTCACCCTGACATTGATCTGTTTGCCTCAGATCGTTTGGAAATACTGATATTTGCTTTTATTTGTTTACCAAATTTGACAGCTTTCATTCGTCAGCTCTCAAGCGAGACATGATTACATACTATCTACCTGCTATTTCACTGAAATATCATCTGGACAACGATGTCACTGTATGACCGGAGACCTGGGTACGTAGGGTTGAGATGCCTGCTATTTTCCTCTCCGATCCTCCTTGATTGAGCGAGTTGAAGAGGATTAGGATCAAGAGGCTGTCGTTCGGGGGTTCTGGTTTTCAACATCCAGAATACAGTGATCGAGCTGGGTAAAGAAAGCTTCATGGACAGCCTCCTCGATCAATCCTGTGTTGGCTATCGATCAGACAATATCACAGCTGTCTCCTAATGAAAGGGTATGTGGGAGCTGAGGAGGCCGAGCTGTTGAATTACCTTTCGATTTGGCCCTGGCTCAGTCTCATTTCGCCTCACCACCTTTCTCAACTGATCAATATACTATCGAGGTAGCGAGGCGGTAATTACCCCGGCACTGAGTGCACACAAAGGAGCCAGGGGGTCACGAAAGAGAGGCCGGACACTCTGAGGGTGACGGAGAGATGAGGGAACGAAGACAGAATCCCCCCTTCATACACACACACACACACACACACACACACACACACACACACCAAGTCTCGAGTGTGAGACACAGTACTTATCTGGCTTTTTAATTACTGTAATTTTCCACCCAAGTCGGGAGAATGAGCTGATGAAGTCAGGCACTATCCTCCCTGCTGTTCCTGATGAGTCTTGATGGGCCTTCAAATTACGCATAGGCTCCAATGGTTCATCTCCCTCAGTGTTTAGGGCTAATAACCTGTAGAGCCCTCTTATTCTTGCCTCTTCCATGTCAACACACACACACACACACACACAAAATGAAAAATGAGTCATGGACACACAAACACATATTTACAGTATCTCTGCTCTGCTCATAACACTGAGCAAACTGGAATAAAAATGTACATTCTCTCTCTCTCTCTCTCTCTCTCTCTCTCTCTCTCTCTCTCTCTCTCTCTCTCTCAGCACCACCTTTCAGTCCATGGTGTCAGTGTGGTAATTACATTGTGTGAAATCTCTCCTGCAATCACAGCTGTCTGGCCCTTTTCTCACAGCACGGGTCAGCTAGACTACCACAAAACTGCTAAACCATCTCCCTCTCTTTCAGTTAATTCTTATTGTCGTTTATTCAGCCACTGAAGTTACAACACCATTACTAATTGTTTCCTTTTATTCATTTTTGGTCTCCATTTACGTACAAAATAAAATTATTTTGAAAGAGGTGCTCAACAAAGGATCTTCAACTAATTCTTGATAGGAGAATCATAGAAAAGTACACATGGTAAGATCCTCCATCATGTCTTATAAATACATTTCTATGATTCTCTGACAAACACTTCAGTTTCACAAGTCTATAAAAGTAATACATTCCACATACAGTGTGCAAATGTTTTTGCCCCTGGACCAATTTCTGACTTTTTTTTTTTTTGCATGTTTGTCACTGTCCTCCATTTCAGATCAAGCAAAACTAAATATTATTCAAAGATAAAACACAAGTAAACACAAAATGCAGTTTTCAGTGCCAATTGCATTTATAAAGGGGGAAAAAACATCTGAACCCACAAGGGCCCATGTGAATAAGTAATTTCCCCCTAAATCTAATAGCTGGTTGAACCACCTTTTGCAGCAATAACTGCAGTCAAGCATTTGGATTAAAAGGCAATGAGTTTCTTTCACATCACTGTGATGGGATTTTGGCCAATTTACAGAATTGTTTAAGATCAACCAGATTGGATGGTTTTTCGAGCATGAACAGCCTTTTTAAGGTCATGCCACAGCATCTCAATAGGGTTCAGGTCAGGACTTTGACTAGGCCACGCCAAAACCCTCATTTTGTTCTTTTTTGCCATTCAGAAGTGGACTTGCCTGGTATGCTTCGGATCATTGTCTTGCTGCAGAACCCAGGTGTGCTTTAGCTTGAGATCTCAAACTGATGGACAAACATTCTTTGAAAGGATTTCTTGGTAGCGAGCAGAATTTATGGTTCCATCAATCATGACAAGTCGCCCAGGTCCTGAACCAGCAAAGCAGGCCCAGATCATCACACTTCCACCACCATGTTTCACTGTTGGCACAATGTTCTTTTTATCAAATGCAGTGCTCCTTTTGTGACAGATGTAACGGGAATTATTTCTCCCAAAAAGTTCAAGTTTAGTTTGTTTCATCAGCCCAGAGGACATTTTCCCAAAAGCTCTGGGGATGATCAAGATGATTCTTGGCAAAACTCAGTCGTGCCTTAATATTCTTTTTTGTCAACAGTGGCTTTCGCCTCGGAACTCTTCCATGAATGCCATTTTTGCCTCGTGTCTTTCTGATGTTGGAGTCATGAATATTGAAATTAACTGAGGCAAGTGAGGTTTGTATTAACTGAGGCAAATGAGGCTTATAGTTGTTTAGAAGTGGTTTGTGGATCCTTTGTGACTTCTCCAGTTAGTCAACGCTGTGCTCTTGGAGTAATTTTGGTCGGTCAGCCACTCCTGGGAAGGGTCACCACTGTGCCATGCCTTCTCCATTTATGGATAATGGTTCTGACAGTGGTCTGCTGGAGTCCCAAAGATTTACCAATGACTTTGTATCCTTTCCCAGACTGAGACATATCTATAAGCTTATTTCTTGTTTGCTGTTGAAGCTCAATGGATCACGGCATGATGATGTGTGTTCAATATGGCCTACCACACCTTGTCAGATAGATTTTATGTTAGGGATCTCCTGATTGGAAATGTCTGGCACCAATCAGGCCTGGGTGTGGCCATGAAATTGAATTCAAATTAAAATGTTTTCATAATAATAGGATTAATCACAATTGCCTCACCTTTTAAGAAGGGAGAAATTACTTTTCACAGAGGCTCACGTAGGTTTAGATAGGATTTTTCCGTTAACAAATAAAATCACAACAGGAAAACTGCATTTTTAAATACTTGGGTTATCTTTATGTAATGTTTACATGTGTTTGATGATCTGAAAAAGTTAAGTGTGACAAAGGTGCAAAAAAGTAAAAAAAATCAGTAAAGAAGCAAAAACTTTTGCACAGCACTGTGTGTATGTATGTGTGTATATATATATATATATATATATATATATATATATATATATATATATATATATATATAGTGGTATGAAAAAGTATCTGAACCTTTTAGAATTTCTCACATTTCTGCATAAAATCACCATCAAATGTGATCTGATCTTTGTCAAAATCACACAGACAAAAAAACAGTGTCTGTTTTAACTAAAACCACCCAAACTTTTATAGGTTTTCATATTTTAATGAGAATAGTGTGCGGTATAGGGCGCTGGATCGCTGATCCAAAGGTTGGGGGTTCGAGTCCCACTCTCCACAACGTTGTCACTGTCCCCCCCCAGTGCAGCTAACTGGATTATCAAAGGCGGGCCATGTCCTCACTGTCTAAGGTGTGAGGCATGTAAAAGAACCATTGCTGACTTTCGTAAAGAGTAGCTGCAAAGTCGCCAGCGTGTTTCTGTCCCTTGTTAAAGGGTTGTGACATGAAGGGCATCCGACGTAAAAACCTCTGCCAAATCAAACATGCGAGTCAGATGATTTGCTGTGGCGACTCCCAAGTAAAAGGGAAAAAGCCGAAAGGAAGACAGACAGACAGCATGCAAACAATGACAGAAGGTAGAGGAATAAGTAACTGAACCCTCTGCTTAAGGAGACTTAAAGAGCAATTGAAACCAATTTTTACCAAACAATTTAAGTCAGGTGTGTGCCCAATCACTGACGAGTGGCTTAAAGTTGCCCTGCCCACTATAAAACACACACACCTGATAAGAATTGTCTTGGTGAGAAGCATTGTCTGATGTGCACCATGGCTCGCTCAAAAGAGCTGTCTGAAGACCTGCGATCAAGAATTGTTGATATATATAAGGTTGGGAAAAGATACAAAACCATCTCTAAAAGTCTGGATGTTCATCAATCGACAGAGAAGTTGTCTACAAATGGAGAGAGTTTGGCACTGTTGCTTTTCTCCCAAGGAGTGGCCGTGCACCAAAGATGACGCCAAGAGTTCAGTGCAGAATACTCAGAGAGGTAAAAAAAAAAAAAAAAACCTAGAGTGTCTGCAAAAGACTTACAGAAATCACTGGCACAGTCCAATATCTCTGTGCACACTTAAACTATATGTAAAACAATGGCCAAGAATGGTGTTCATGGGAGGACTCCAAGGAGGAAGCCACTGCTGTCTAAAAAAAACATTGTTACTCGTTTAATGTTCGCAGAAAGGCATTTGGACACTTCACAGAAGTTTTAGCAAAATATTTTGTGGACTGATGAAGCCAAAGTTGAATTGTTTGGGAGAAAACACACAACCTCATCCCCACCGTGAAGCATGGTGGAGGGTGCATCATGGCTTGGGGCTGTTTTGCTGTCTCGGTGCCTGGACAACTTGCAATCATTAATGGAAAAATTAATTCAAAAGTTTATAAGGATGTTTTGCAGGAAAACCTGAGGCCGTCTGTCAGACAGTTGAAGCTAAAAAGATGATGGATGCTGCAACAAGACAATGATCCAAAACACAGAAGTAAATCAACTTCAGAATGGTTTCAGAAGAACAAAATACATGTTCTGGAGTGGCCAAGTCAAAGTCCAGACTTGAACTCCATTGAGATGCTGTGGCATGCACCAAGCACCAAGTCCACCGATCTCATTGAGCAGGGTAGTTGTTAATGATTACTCATTAAGTTTTACAATTTATTTAATGCTCAGTTCAAGGTGCTTGTGATTGAAAAATAAATGTTAACCATTTTTGTTCGTTAAAATGTTTTTTTAATACTCTTTAAACTGTTTGTGATTGAAGAATCAACCAATTCTTATGGCATTTAACATTACTGTTGTTCTGGCGTTCATTGGGGGAGGGGCTGGCATTTCTGTCCAGTGGTGAAGAGGGCGGTGGTAAAAAAACTTTGAAAACCACTGCTTTAAAGCTTCAGGCGTGCGAGCAGCAGGTTGAGTCGAGTTGGGTCAATGTGGGGCTGAGTGAGACACAAACCATGAATCATATTGGGAAATGATTCACAAATAATCCACCAATCAAACAGAATTATATAGGAAGCATTACACACACTTCCGGTAAATAAATAAATAAATAAATAAATAAATCAGATTATCTTCATGTCAAAGTTTGATTATAGTTATCCGGTGCTCCTTCCAAGGGCAACCGGAAGCTGATCAGTTCAATTGTCCAGTTGTAGTGTCACCTGTGTGTGTGTGTGTGTGTGTGTGTGTGTGTGTGTGTGTGTGTGTGTGTGTGTGTGTGTGTGTGTGTGTATGAGAGAGAGAGAGAGAGAGAGAGAGAGAGAGAGAGAGGATATGCTTTCAATTAGACTGAGCTCAAGAGCATCATTACACCGCGGTGTCAGTTCTGTAATAACTCAGAGAGAGAGAGAGCGAGAGAGAGAGAGCGAGAGAGAGAGAGAGAGAGAGAGAGAGAGAGATTGATTGTATATGGTACAAACTCATATAGGTTACTTATACAAGGTTTAAACATATGTTCCCCTCTAAAGAATGCCCTGTAACATCTTCTCTTTCGGCTTTTTCCCTTTCTCGGGAGTCGCCACAGCGAATCATCTGATTCGCACATTTGATTTGACATAGGTTTTTTACGTCCTTTCTGTCACAACCCTTTAGCAAAGGGATAGAAACACGCCAACGGCTTGGCAGCCTACTCTTTACGAAAGTCAGCAATGGTTCTTTTACATGCCTCTCACCATAGACAGTGAGGACATGGCCTGACTTTGATAACCCAGTTAGCTGCACTGGGGGGGGGACAGTGACAACCTTGTGGGGACTCAAACCCCCAACTTTAGGATCAGCGATCATGCCCCTATCCACTAGACCACCACTGCCCCATATATACATATATATATACCCTGCCTAAAGAAAACAACAATCACGGCTCAAGGGACACCAGTTGCCTCCAACATCACAATCAAGGATTGCAGTCTGGAAGTGGTTCACAGTTTTATTTACTTAGGATCCACCATTTCAGGCAATCTTTCACTTGACACCGAGCTGGGAATAAGAATTGGTAAAGCTGCCACAAGTCTCTCAAGACTCACAAGCAAAGTTTGGGAAAACAGAAAGCTGACAATCAAGACCAAGATCAGAGTTTACAGGGCCTGCATCATCAGTACCTTGCTTTATGGAAGTGAGACCTGGACACCATACTCCAGCAAGGAACGGAGACTTCAGGTCTACATGAGGTACCTTCGTCGCATCCTCCACATCTCCTGGAGAGACAAGGTCACACACTCCTCCGGCAGCACAGACTCCACTGGTTTGCGTATGTGCATACAATGTAAGATAGCCATATACCAAAGGACATTTTGTACGGTGAACTGGCAGAAGGAAAACGACCAGTAGGACACCCCAAACTTTGTTTTAAAGATGTCTGCAAAAGAGACATGAAGGCCAGAGGAATAAATACCAACACCTGGGAGACACTGGCTAGTGACAGGACGGCTTGGAAGGAAGAGACTCGTAGAGCTCTCTCTAGAGGTGAAATATCACTTGCTACTGTTGCTGAGGCCAAAAGGACCAGAAGGAAAGCCAGTGTAGTACAGGCTCCAGGAGAAACACAGTTCATATGCCAGAACTGCAGGCATGTATGCAAATCATGGATTGGCCGATTCAGCCACACTAAGAGCTGCATTTTTACTACAAACTGACTCCAAGGCACTAACTCATGGACACTGTCTGACGAGTGCCTCAAATATTGTCTATCTGCAGTGTTATGAGAAAGCTGGAGCCAATCCCAGAAGAGGGACACTTGAATCAAACAATATTTGTGGAAGACTAAGATGCACTTATCGTAAAAATCAATTCCTATCAAATCAATCTGTCCAGAATTATTGATGTTTATGATTGAGATAAAAAGAGAGGTGAAGTACAGCATTGGATCAAAAGTATAGGGATCCCTCGCTATTTCATGCTTCAATTCATGCGGCTTCAGTGTATCGCAGGTTTTTTAAAAATATTTATCAAATTAAAAATTAGGAAATTCAGGACTTATAGGGAAAAAGTTGAGCAAAATGCTTCAAACCAAGGCCAATTATGCAAAAAACCACAAACAACCCCCCTCCCCATTCAAAACTACTTACATTTTTATGTGAGGTTCGCATCTGATGAGCAGATGAGCATGCACGCACTCGTCTGTATTTATATTTTATTTACATCTTGTGCATTATTTTGGAATGTATAAATGCTATTATAAGCATTTATAACATTTAATATATGTATTTATTGATATTTTATATATATATATATATATATATATATATATATATATATATATATATATATATATATATGTATGTACATATACTGTACGTCAGTCGGGGGGGTTGATCCTACTTCGCAGAATTCGGCGGTCGCGGGGATCTCAGTCCCAATTAACCGTGGAAAGTGAGGAATCCCTGGATTCATGATTTTCCAATATAGAGGATGTAAACAAACAATAAACTTGCATTTTCAATTGAGGAATTAACACAGAAAACATTAAAATTCCTACCGCAATACATGGTCAGGAGTACTTTACTTCGAACACAGGCCAGCGTTCATCTCGGAAGGGAGGAATATAGATTGCTCAAGTAATTCAATGTGATATTTGTCCAGATGGTGTTTTTATGTTCACGGCTCTGTTTTTCAGTGAATGTTTTATTTTTAGCCAAATATTTTCTATGATGTTGAAATCAGGAGACTGGGCTGGCCATAGCATGCCATGAATATTGTTTTGAGTTTTGTACTCCTCTGTAATACGACCCCGATGGATGGGGGCGTTGTCATCTTGGAACCTGTATGGTCTGTCTGTGAAATGATGGGCTAAAACTGGCCACAGATTGTTTTCCAGGATGTCAATGTATTTGACAGCACTTATGTTACCATCGACCTGGTACAAAGTTCCCACACCGTACCAAGTGATACAACCCCACATCATAAGAGACAACGTCCGCTGGCTCGGAACACATATGCACTCGGGTCAGGATGCTTCATTTGCTGATTGCCACACACGATTATTTTTCCCAATGACTACTTGAGATTCATCCCTGAATATAACAGTTTTCCAGTGTTGAACAACAGTTCATCTATGCCTTGTTCTTTTGGATCTATGATCAATTGTTTTGTGGCACTGTCAATCTCCGTCGATCTGCAACCCATTGTTTGTTTTGGTTCATCTGTTCTGACCTATTTGGTAAACGACAGAACTGTGACATCATACCAGAAGAAATTCGCACATTTGATTTGGCAGAGGTTTTTACGTCGGATGCCCTTTCTGTCACAACCCTTTAGCAAGGGACAGAAACACGCCAACGGCTTTGCAGCCTACTCTTTACGAAAGTCATCAATGGTTCTTTTACATACCTCACACCATAGACAGTGAGAGACATGGCCCACCTTTGATAACCCAGTTAGCATGCGCGAGTGTGCTTGTCAGCGTGCGGTGACACAGTTTTCGCGGCTCGCGCTGTTAGCTACTGGAGCTAACGTGATAACTCGCTAAAAGAGACATGGCGTTCACGTTCGTGGCCTTTTGCTATATGCTTGCCCTGCTGCTCACGGCGGCTCTCATCTTCTTCGCCATCTGGCATATCATTGCGTTTGATGAGCTGAAGACCGACTTCAAGAATCCTATTGACCAGTGTAACACCCTAAACCCGCTGGTGTTGCCGGAGTACCTGATCCTTTTTTTTTTACTATATTAAATTACTACTGAACACTACACGCATCTATGGTTAAAATTTAACAAAGGTACGTTGACGGCAAATGTTTTAATTTATTATTTGACTTTTTGTGTTTACTTCTTAAATTCATTCGGTGAAGCTTCTTCTTCTTCTTTTACTTTCGGCTGCTCCCTTCAGGGGTCGCCACAGCAAATCATCCGCCTCCACCTCACCCTGTCCTCCGCATCTTCTTTTCTGACTCCAACGACCTTCATGTCTTCCTTCACCACATCCATAAATCTCTGTTTCGGTCTTCCTCGAGGCCTTCTGCCTGGTAGTTCCAACCTCAGCATCCTACTGCCAATATACTCACTATCCCTCCTCTGTACATGTCCAAACCATCTCAATCTAGCCTCTCTGACTTTGTCTCCAAAACATCTTACGTGGGCTGTCCCTCTGATATACTCATTTCTGATCCTATCCATCCTCGTTACTCCCAGGGAGAACCTCAACATTTTCATCTCCGCTACCTCCAGCTCTGCCTCCTGCCTTTTCCTCAGCGCCACTGTTTCTAAACCATACAACATCGCTGGCCTCACCACCATCTTGTACACTTTTCCCTTCATTCTTGCTGACACTCTCCTATCGCACATCACACCGGATACTTTTCTCCAACCATTCCAGCCTGCCTGCACACGCTTCTTCACCTCTTTTCCACACTCTCCATTGCTCTGGATTCTTGAGCCTAAGTACTTAAAATCCTCCACCTTCGTTATCTCTGCTCCCTGTAACATCACCGTTCCTCCTGGGTCCTTCTCATTCGCACACATGTATTCTGATTTTCTGAGGCTAACCTTCATTCCTCTCCTTTCCAGGTCATACCTCCACCTCTCTAGATTTTCCTGCACTTGTTCTCTGCTCTCACTACAGATCATGATGTCATCTGCAAACATCATAGTCCATGGAGATTCTTGTCTCACCTCGTCTGTCAGCCTGTCCATCACCATAGCAAACAAGAAGGGGCTCAGAGCTGACCCTTGATGCAGTCCCACCTCCACCTTGAATTCGTCGGTCACACCGACAGCACACCTCACCACTGTCTTACATCTCTCATACATGTCCTGCACCACTCTAACATACTTCTCTGCCACTCCAGACTTCCTCATGCAATACCACAGTTCTTCTCTTGGCACCCTGTCATATGCTTTTTCCAGATCCACAAAGGCACAATGTAGCTCCCTCTGACCTTCTCTGTACTTCTCTATTAACATCCTCAAGGCAAACATTGCATCTGTGGTGCTCTTTCTTGGCATGAAACCAAACTGTTGTTCAAAAATGCTGACTTCTGCCCTTAGTGTAGCTTCCACTATTCTTTTTCCCATAACTTCATCGTATGGCTCATCAACTTTATCCCTCTGTAGTTCCTGCAACTCTGCACGTCTCCCTTGTTCTTAAAAATGGGCACCAGCACACTTCTCCTCCACTCCTCCGGCATCTGCTCACTCTCTAGTACCTTGTTGAATGTTCTTGTCAGAAAATCTACTGCTACCTCTCCTAGACACTTCCATACCTCCACAGGTATATCATCAGGACCAACTGTCTTTCCATTCTTCATCCTCTTCAATGCCCTTCTCACTTCACCCTTACTGATCTTTGCTACATCCTGCTCCTCAATGGTTACCTCCTCTACTCTTTTTTCTCTCTCATTTTCCTCATTCATCAGCTCTTCAAAGTACTCTTTCCATCTTCCCAGCACACTTCTGTCATTAGTCAATACAGTTCCCTCTCTGTCCTTTATCAATCTAACTTGCTGCATGTCCTTCCCATCTCTATTTCTCTGCTGTGCCAACCTGTATAGATCATTTTCTCCCTCTTTACTATCCAACCTATCATACAAGTCATCATACGCCCTCTGTTTGGCCTTAGCCACTGCTACTTTTGCCTTATGCTGTGTCTCCCTGTACTCCTGTTTACTCTCTTCGGTCCTCTCAATGTCCCACTTCTTCTTGGCTAACCTCTTCCTCTGTACACACTCCTGCACTTCCTCATTCCACCACCAAGTCTCCTTATCTACTTTCCTTCCAGAGGACACACCAAGTACTCTCCTACCTGTGTCCCTGATCACATTTGCAGTGGTTGTCCAGTCATTTGGAAGCACTTCCTGGCCACCCAAAGCCTGTTTCAACTCCTCCTTGAAGATAACACGACACTCTTCCTTTTTCAGCTTCCACCACTTTGTCTTCTGCTCTGCCTTTGCCTTTTTCACCTTTCTCACCATCAGAGTCATCCTGCACACCACCATCCTATGCTGTTTGGCAACACTCTCACCCACGATGACTTTGCAGTCACTGACTTCCTTCAAATTACATCGCCTACACAAGATGTAGTCTACCTGTGTGCGCCTACCTCCGCTTTTATAAGTCACCCTATGCTCCTGTTTCTTCTCAAAGAAAGTATTCACCACAGCCATTTCCATCCTTTTTGCAAAATCTATCAACATCTGTCCTTCATGCGTTCCTGTCCTGGATACCAAACCTGCCCATCACTTCCTCGTCCCCTCTGTTGCCTGCACAAACATGTCCATTGAAGTCTGCACCAATGACCACTCTTTCACCTCTGGGGTACTCTGCATCACTTCATCTAAGTCACTCCAGAATCTCTCCTTCTCTTCTAGCTCACATCCTGCCTGTGGGGCATAAGCACTAACAACATTGAGCATTACACCTTCAATTTCTAACTTGAGATTCATCACTCTGTCTGACACTCTTTTCACTTTTAGAACATTCCTGACAAACTCCTCCTTCAAGATGACTCCGACTCCATTTCTCTTCCCATCCACACCATGATAAAATAGCTTAAACCCTGCTCCTAAGCTTTTAGCTTTGCTACCTTTCCACCTGGTCTCCTGAACACACAGTATGTCCACCTTCCTCCTCTGCATCATGTCAACCAGCTCTCTACCTTTTCTGTGCATAGTTCCAACATTCAAAGTCCCCACTCTCAGTCCTAGACTCATGCCTTTCCTCTTCTCTCTCTGCCTACGGACACGCCTCCCGCCTCTCCTTCTTCGACGTCTTCGACCAACAGTAGTCCAATTCGGTGAAGCGATTTCGGGAATACTTTTGATCCGATGCTGTAGCTACATTTCAAAAGTGTCTCAGCATCCAGTCTCTGTGTTGAAGTCTGGTGTGTCATGTTTTTAACACTAACATAAGAAGAAAACAATTGCAAAGATGATTTGAAGAATGATTAAAAAGTGAACTTGATGCAGATTTTAGCTTAAACATTTGAAACTTAAAATATTTTAACAAACAATTGTCAGAATTATCTTCTTCTTCTTCTTTTCCTTTCGGTTGTTCCCTTCAGGGGTCGCCACAGCAAATCATCCGGCTCCATCTCACACTGTCCTCTGCATCTTCTTCTCTAACTCCAACAATCTTCATGTCGTCCTTCACCTTATCCATAAATCTCTTCTTTGGTCTTCCTCTAGGCCTTCTGCCTGGTAGTTCCAACCTCAGCATCCTACTGCCAATATACTCACTATCCCTCCTCTGTACATGTCCAAACCATCTTAATCTAGCCTCTCTGATTTTGTCTCCAAAACATCTTACATGGGCTGTCCCTCTGATGTACTCATTTCTGATCCTATCCATCCTCGTTACTCCCAGAGAGAACCTCAACATTTTCATTTCTGCTACCTCCAGCTCTTCCTCCTGCCTTTTCCTCAGCATCACTGTTTCTAAACCATACAACATTAGAATCATAGAATTATAACCAACTATTTTCCATGATAGAGAAGTTTCTACTACATGATTTTAATTTTTATCTGGTTTCACCCAAATCAGGATGGGTTTCCCTTTTGAGTCTTATTCCTCTCAAGGATTCTTCCTTGTGCTGTCTGAGGGAATTTTTCTTTGGAACTGTCACCATGAACCTTTCAAACGGGGAGTGTAGGGTTTACTGAGAATTTTTAAAAATATCCTTTTATTATTATTGGGTAAATATGCTTTGCGACAATGTCAGTTGTAAAAAGTGCTATACAAATAAAACTGAATTGACTTATGTCGGAATGAGCATAGGTACAGAAGGCTTCAGAAATGTTCCATTTTACAGTTTGACTTTAAACAGTCCACCAAGTTATAAGTAATCTTTTAAGCTTTTAAAATATTTAAGCAAATGTTTATTTCCACATTGGCCGTTCAGACAGACATTCTTACTTGATAAAGGAATGTTTTTATATTTAGTTATTTCTAAAATGAAATTACCATATTTTATGGACTATATGTCCCTCCGGAGTACAAGTCGCATTGGCCAAAAATGCATAACAAAGAATGAAAAAAAACATATATAAGTCGCACTGGAGTATTAGTCACAAACTTATGTTAACTGTCTATCTTGGCTTGGAAAGCTGCTGGCTGTTTATGTGACATTGTTGTTGTCGCTCTGATACACAGAGGCGGTTGCATTGCATGAAGCGGTAACATATAGAAAGTCCTCACTCAAAGTCATTTATATTCATCTCCTTGACAACTGCATGGATGTGGAGATGCAACTGCACTGTTGACAAGCCACTCCCTGAGACACACTGCTCCAGCCCCATGTGTGAGCTCATTCTTCTAGCTTTTAGCCTGCGATTAGCTTTTTTTGTTTGTTTGCTTCATTGCAGTGATAATAATAATCTCCGCTTTTTTTGCCTTTTGTTGCCTTCTTGCGGTTGTGATTGTAAAAATAAACATGTGGAAATTATGTTTATTATTATGACGAACAGAATTACCTGTAATAATTTCACTATCTGGACGTGGAGATGCAATTGCACTGTTGACAAGTCTCTCCCAGCAGCACATTGCTCAAGCACCCATGTGAGAGCTCGTTCCTCTAGCTGTGGTCATCTAGCTTTTACCCATGATTAGCCTCGTTTGTTTTTTGTTTTGTTGTTTGTTTGTTTTGGGGGGGTTGTTTGTTTGTTTGTTTGTTTTTTCTTCATAGCAGTAATAGTAATCTCCGCTTTTCTTCAGTCCCTCACAAGTTTCTCGTTCACTCCAAACTTTCTTTCTGCTGCTTGATTACCATTTTCTACTGCATATTTCACTACTTGCAGCTTGTAATCCACAGAATAGGATTTTATTTTGGGGGACACTTCTACAGTGGTGAATGAGCATATACTGGTACCCTCTTGTGGCTATGAGTGTAAAAATAACAAACGTGAAATTATGTCTTATTATGACGAACAGAATTATATGTAATAATTTCACATATAAGTCGTTCTGGAGTATAAGTCGCATTTTCAGCTAACGTATGAAAAAAAGTGTGATATATATATTATAGTCTGGAAAATACGGTATACCCTTTGCGATTCCCTCTTAGAAGCTTCTCTCCAAAACCAAAAGGCTTCCAATAAGTTATTGAACCTTTTGTCATTTCACGATGCCACTCTCATTGCTTACCTCCCACTGAATAACTAATTCAGTTGAAGAGGAAAAAGCAGAAAACAATAACACTGTCCAAAAAAAGGACTGAAAAATACTTCTTTTCCTTTCAGCTGTTCCCTTCAGGGGTCACCAGAGCAAATCACCTGTCTCCATCTCACCCTATCCTCTGCATCTTCTTGTAGCCTCATAAGTGACCATCTCTATAGTCTTAATAATATTGTCTGTAAATTACACTTACACACACACACACACACACCAGTTAATCGGTGAACTGCCCACTGCAACTCACCACACACACACACACACACACACACACACACACACACACACACACACGCACACACACGCTGCACACACACACACACACACACACACACACACACACACACACACACGCACACACTGCATTAACTCTATTTAACCATAATTAAGAGCTCCACGCACTACTGACCAGAGCTCTCAACAAAATATTATGTGGAAATTCATGGACGCTTTGAACTTTAGACTGAATCTTCACAACACTTTTTCTAAACTTAATTGCTCATGGTAAGCTTCAAATGATATTTAATGCTCCAAATTGTAGCACCAGATTTACTGATTCAAACATAACTGATGAAGGTTCAGCACAAATTAACAAAGGCTGATAATATGAATGATAACTATCATAATTTTAGTTCATTTCATCCAAATTAATAAGCGCTCATATGCTAGCAATCTTTTTTAGTTTGTTTGTTTGTTTTGGTTGTTCTCATTAGTTGTCGCCACAGTGGATCATTCTTCTCCATCTCACTTTGTCTTCTTTCACTTTGTAGTGATTGGAAGTGCTATTCTTTTAACTCGATTCTTTGGGTTCGTTCTACAGTCATGACACAATTCATATTGATTCGTTTGATTCCCCAACAAACAAAAACAAGAACAAAACAAAACAGAAAAGCACAGCTATTTATTCTGGCTAATGAAGCGTTATTATACTGAAGTCATACATTCACTTTTTCTTTTCTATTTTTAATATTTATGAATGATCCTGTTTGAAAATTAAAAAAATTTAATAAAGATTTTCCAGAAGTATATGAACATTTGCTGAGTGATTTAGCAAGTTAAGGATTCAGAAGGTTAGCAGTTTACGAAAGACTCAGCAAGTTAGTGGTTCGTGAACGACTCAGCGAGTTAGCGACTTGGTTGCTCAATGATTCAACGGTTCACTATGTGATATGACCAGAGGTCTTGCCTGCTGCACAGTGCGTCACATATCTCTTCTGCTTCCAATATTTGAGACTTAGTGTCTGATTCCAACTATGTGTCATAGACAGTTATATTAGCAAGACGCTGGTGAATTGATTCAGTTGCATTTGCAAATTGATTCAACATGTTCACTTAAATATATTCTTTCGTTCCTACGATTTGTTTGTGAATCACACATTTGACATCCCTTTCCATCACATAAATTATCAGAATATGTTCCCTCACCACATCCATAAACCTCATTGGCCTTTCACTTCTCCCCGAGTTTTACCCACACTCTACTCATATACCCTTCACTCCATTTCTACACCTGCCTATCTCGATCTGTCATCTCTCATTTTATCTTCAAACACTCGTACCTGTGCTTACCTCTAACATAGTTTCTAATTCTGTTCTTTTTTGTCAATCCCAGGGAAAATTGCAGCATCTCTGCCACTTCAGGCATTGCCTCCTGTCTTTTAGTGAGGCTGTCATTTATAAACCATGCAAAATAGCTGGCCTCACTTCTGTCTAATTCAGTTGGCTCTCAGACGAGCTGCTGTGGCCTTGATGGTGTTACGCCACTGCTTGCATTGCTGTGCATGCTGAGATGCCTGATGTAGAGTGCATCCTGTTCACTCATCTGTGTGTGCCAGACTCGCCTTGGTCTCCCCAAACTCTTCTTCCTTCTACTTCACCTTGGATGATGAGCTTCTCCAAACCATCATGTCTAATGACATGACCAAAGTAGCACATA
This sequence comes from Plotosus lineatus, assembly GCA_024760905.1. Taxonomy (NCBI): domain Eukaryota; kingdom Metazoa; phylum Chordata; class Actinopteri; order Siluriformes; family Plotosidae; genus Plotosus; species Plotosus lineatus. The sequence goes on from CM045733.1 coordinate 47,990,498, forward strand.
AAATAATTTTTGTTCTTCGGTTTTGTAGTACCCATTCATTTCTTCTTCTGTTGCTCCATGACAATCATAGTCAGCGATTCTGCAGTAAGTCTACATCTTAAAGGCTTTCACGTTCTTTCTGACTTTCTTGGAAAAGGTTCAACTCTCACAGCTTCTCTCTATGATGGGGTGAAGAATGCTGTGGACCTGGCCAGCTATAGTTTGGGTTTGTAATTGATTGTGTTCCTTTTCCAGATCTTATCCATTTATTGCACTGATGTTCTTGTGATATTGATTCTTTGGCTAACTTCTTGCATAATGTGGGATTCGGTGTTGATTTTTGATCCAGAATAAATTATTATTTTTTTCACTTCTTCCAATTGTCCAATTAGTATTAAAGCATTTTTTTCTGTTTCTTCCTTTGTGAATGACCATAGTTATTGTTTTCTTTGCATTGAGTTATAGACATTTCTAGTCACTGATATTCACTGAGCTCTTCAATTTCGGTAAATGGGAGCACAAGTTCTTCTTTACTGGTGTACAGTAGCATGTCATCCACATATCTCGGGTTGTTTATTTTCCCTTCTCCAAGTTTGACTCCGACTTCAATGTTCTCTGTGATTTCTCTAATAATGTCCTTTGTATAGATGTTGAATAATGTTGGTAATAAGATTTATCCTTCTCTAACACCATGTCCATTGGTAAAGAGTTTGGATGATCCCAATGATGTTGTGACCATAGTCATTTGATGTTGATATAGTTATGCTTGAAGTTAAATGATGTGTTGAGGGAAGCCCATTTCTCCATGTTTTAAATAGAACATCATATTTCACATAGTCAAATACTTTACCATAATCGATGAAGCACAGAAAAAGTTTGTGATCTGTTTCCATGTGCCCCGTTTCTTCACAAACCCTGCTTGTTCATGGCCAATGTTTGCTTGATATTTAGAGTAGAGCCTTAAAACAATGATCTTGAGAAGAACTTTGTATGTATGATGAAGTTGATGGTTTCAGTGGTTTAAATACTCTTTGAGGTTTCCTTTCATTGGAAGTGAGATGAACGCTCCTTGGCACCAGCCCTTGGGTCAGTCCCTTGTCTTTCAGATCTTCACACACAGCTTAGACATTACTGTCATTCCTTTCTCACCAGTTGCTTTCCATATCTTCATTGGATGGCCATTTATTCCAGATTGCTTGTTTTTGCTGATTTGTTTAGGTGCCATCTCCACTTCATGCCTTTTTGTTTCTGGCTCTGTATTCAGTTCTTCATGTGGTTCCCATGATTGGCCTTGGGTCTTATGTTCTTTAATTCTATCACTTCATTTTCAGTCACTATTGTTCATGACCTCTATCTCTAAATTCCACTTCTTTATTTCTTTTATGATCTTTCTGACTTCCCTTCAGTTGTGACTACATCTTTCTAACTTCTCACATTGTTTGTTCAAGTAAATGCACTGATCTATAGCTGGTTTAGTGAAATCTTTGTTCAGTTGTAACCATCGACTATGATCTTCTGATGAAGCTTTTCCTTGTTTGAGTTTTTTTAGCTAGGAGTAAGGCCTCATCACTCAAGCAGGGTTGCTTTACTTTGGGACACGTTTCTCTGCAGCTTGTTTTGCATTGGCATTAATTTGTAGGCCAACAAAGTGTAGGCATGCAGCACTCCCAGCAGTCTCTTCGTAGAAAAGACTGATTCACAAGACGTGTCACAATTTAATGTGTTTTGCTTTATTAAAAGGGGTAGATTGCAAAAAAATCAGCACTGCTCAAAAACAATTTGAGCTGCTTGAAATTTGCACCAAATTTTGAGCAGGACAAAAACATTTTATAAGACTGCGAATATGGACCATTTATCTCAAATTCGTCCAACTACCTTGAAAATATACAGATGCTCCCCGACTTACGTTTATTCGTTTTATGTTTTTTCGATTTTACGTTTTTTTGTTTTGTTTTTTTTTTTTTCAAAAAAAAAGTCAAATTTTGAGTTCAGACGTACCTACGTAGTACGTTGATGTAATGACGCTGCATTCAATGTTTACAAACTACAGACTGAGTGTATATACATATACATACATACATATATATATATATATATATATATATATATATATATATATATATATATATATATATATATATATCTCAGTTATATAGTGTGTAACCCTTGTGTTAAGACATCATCTCTGTGATCTTTGTGTTTACACTGTTTTGCGGACTTTTGTAACCCTAAGCAAATATGGTTGGTCAGAAGTGTAATCCTACTGTCATGGGTGCAAGTCTCATACACAGAGATGAATTAACTATCTGCTCAGATCGGCACAATCTTTATATTTATTATCTTTTAGCAGAATCCTAAAAGTGTATACTTATTTTTATGTTAATATTCATTAGGATTTGTACTTGTTTTTTGTATGCATCTCTTGAATAAAGTTTACTTACTACTTACACAAAAGAAAGAACTCTCCACTTTGCTGGGAGACTGCATCAGTACAGGCTGTGTTCTAAATGAGTTCAACGGCACCTTTGTGCACTTGAAAGACCGGAAGTATACTACTTTTGATATTGAGCGCTTTACATGTTGTAAGCGTTGATTGACTGTTTTAAGCTTCATGTCAAGTAACTCTGTATAAATAAGTGACTTATTTTGAAATTAATGTTGATATTATTTGATATATTTGATATTATTTTAGAATGTTATGTTTACAATAATTGATTTAGGGGTGTTTTATGAGACACAGTAATGGTATTTATGGATGTATAGTACAGTATGAGCGTCATACATCACACGTCATATGTCACTGTAACAACTTACGTTCACTTTCAACTTATGTTCGGCCGTCCAGAACCAATTAAAAATGTAAGTCGGGGAGTGTCTGTATTCAATTTCCCTTGAACTAAAATTCGGGCATGACTGCTTACATGTGAGCTAGGCCTTTGTGTTCTTATTTACCAATTTTGCATTAAAGTCGTCCATTATCAGAAGCATGTCCCTGAGTGGAATGCTGTTGAATATTTCCTGAAGTCACTCATAGAATGTCTGATTCCTTGTCTGGGCAGCCAAATGTAGGGGTGTACACTTGAATGATCAAAACATGGAATGAATGTGCTTTGAATTGGATGGTGATGATTCTAAGGAAAATGGGATTGTGCCCCATGAGAGACTTTGCTGCAGTTTTGTTCAAGATGAAGTCCACTCCTTGCCCTTTACTTTCTTTATCCTTTCCAGAAAAATCCATTGTGTGGCCACTTTCAGTGATGAATGTCCGTTGCCTGTCCAATGTTCTGCAATTGCAAGAGCCATAATGTTATTTATATAACATATAATTATATAATTTTCTTTTATATTTGCTTTTTCTGGAAAGGAAAAAGAAAGTGGAGGGCAAGGAGTGGGCTTCATGTTGAACAAACTGCAGCAAGGTCTCACATGGGGTAACTTTTTCCTGCTCATGACCTTCCAGTACAATGTTTCCCTGACTGGGGTCCTTCATCTTTGGTATGTACTCGAGGAGTCTGTTACCTTTCCTCAAGTAGCATTTGACCATCAAGGAATCCTTTGAGGTACACTTTTTCTTCTTTTCCTTTCGGCTGTTCCCTTTATGGGTCACCACAATGAATAATCTGCCTCCATCTCACTCTATCCTCTGCATCTTCTACTCTTACTGCAACTACCTTCATGTCCTCCTTCACCACATCCATAAATCTTCTCTTTATTCTTCCTCTAGGCCTTCTGCTTGGTATTGCTTGACAATCCATTTTTGGCAAATGATAATGTGGAGGGTGGTCAGGTATTTCCACATATACTTGTGATGTTAGGGTATCTGTGAGTGATCTTCTTTCTGGTTCTGCTATTGGGCTCTCGATGAGTGATTCTCATCAGGCTGACATTGGGGTGTGTGAGGGACCTTCATCTGCCTGTTGGATGCAATTTAACATCATACTCAGGACGAGGATACCAATGCAGCCATGAGGCGTGGGGGGGGGGCACTAACCAGTGTCTCTCCCCCTTATGCTGGTCCCAAGCCCAGAGAAATGCAGAGGGTTGTGACAGGAAGTGCATCCAGCGTAAAACCTTTGCCAAACTACAAAATGCAAACCGTAAACACAAATCTCATACTGGATCGGTCAAGGCCCGGGTTAACAACAACCGCCATCAGTGCTGTTAGCCAACAGGGTGCTGGTGGAAATTGGACTACTGTTGGTCGAAGATGTCGAAGAATGAGAGGCTGTAGGCGTGTCCGTAGGCAGAGAGAGAAGAGGAAAGGCATGAGTCTAGGACTGAGAGTAGGGACTTTGAATGTTGGAACTATGCAAGGAAAAGATAGGGAGCTGGCTGGCATGATGCAGAGGAGGAAGGTGGACATACTGTGTGTTCAGAAGACCAGGTGGAAAGGGAGCAAAGCTAAAAGCTTAGGAGCAGGGTTTAAGCTGTTTTATCATGGTGTGGATGGGAAGAGAAATGGAGTAGGAGTCATCTTGAAGGAGGAGTTTGGCAGGAATGTTCCAGAAGTGAAAAGAGTGTCAGACAGAGTGATGAGTCTCAAGTTAGAAATTGAAGTTTTGATGTTCAATGTTATCAGTGCTTATGCCCCACAGACAGGATGTGAGCTAAAAGAGAAGGAGAGATTCTGGAGTGACTTAGATGAAGTGATGCAGAATACCCCCAGAGGTGAAAGAGTGGTCATTGGTACAGACTTCAATGGACATGTTGGTGCAGGCAACAGAGGAGACGGGGAAGTGATGGGCAGGTTTGGTATCCAGGACAGGAACACAGAAGGACAGATGTTGATTGATTTTGCAAAAAGGATGGAAATGGCTGTGGTAAATACTTTCTTCAAGAAGAAAGAGGAGCATAGGGTGACTTATAGAAGCGGAGGCAGGAACACACAGGTAAACTATATCTTGTGTAGGCGATGTAATATGAAGGAAGTCAGTGACTGCAAAGTAGTAGTGGGCGAGAGTGTGGCCAAACAGCATAGGATGGTGGCATGCAGGATGACACTGATGGTGAGGAAGGTGAAGAAGGAAAAGGCAGAGCAGAAGACAAAGTGGTGGAAGATGAAAAAGGAAGAGTGTCGTGTTGTCTTCAAGGAGGAGTTGAAACAGGCTTTGGGTGGTAGGGAAGTGCTTGCAGATGACTGGACAACCACAGCAAATGTGATCAGGGACACAAGTAGGAGAGTACTTGGTGTGTCCTCTGCAAGGAAAGTAGATAAGGAGACTTGGTGGTGGAATGAGGAAGTGCAGGAGTGTGTACAAAGGAAGAGGTTAGCTAAGAAGAAGTGGGACATTGAGAGGACCGAAGAGAGTAAACAGGAGTACAGGGAGGCACAGCATAAGGCGAAAGTAGCAGTGGCTAAGGCCAAACAGAGGGCATATGATGACTTATATGATAGGTTGGACAGTAAAGAGGGAGAAAATGATCTATACAGGTTGGCACAGCAGAGATATAGAGATGGGAAGGACATGCAGCAGGTTAGATTGATAAAGGACGGAGAGGGAAATGCATTGAAGTGTGCTGGGAAGTTGGAAAGAGTACTATGAAGAGCTGATGAATGAGGAAAATGAGAGAGAAAAAAAGACTAGAAGAGGTGACCATTGAGGAGCAGGAAGTAGCAAAGATTAGTAAGGGTGAGGTGAGGAGGGCACTGAAGAGGATGAAGAATGGAAAGGCAGTTGGTCCTGATGATGTACCTGTGGAGGTATGGAAGTGTCTAGGAGAGGTAGCAGTAGATTTTCTGACAAGAACATTCAACAAGGTCCTAGAGAGTGAGCAGATGCCAAAGGAATGGAGAAGTGTGCTGGTGCCCATTTTTAAGAACAAGGGAGACATGCATAGTTGCGGCAACTACAGAGGGATAAAGTTGATGAGCCATACGATGAAGTTATGGGAAAGAATAGTGGAAGCTAGACTAAGGGCAGAGGTCAGCATTTGTGAGCAACAGTTTGGTTTCATGCCTAAAAAGGGCACCACAGATGCATTGTTTGCCTTGAGGACGTTAATAGAGAAGTACAGTGAAGGTCAGAGGGAGCTGCATTGTGCCTTTGTGGATCTGGAGAAATCATATGACAGGGTGCCAAGAGAGGAACTGTAGAATTGCATGAGGTAGTCTGGAGTGGCAGAGAAGTATGTTGAGTGGTGCAGGACATGTGTAAGAGATGTATGACAGTGGTGAGGTATATTGTTGGTATGACAGAAGAGTTCAAGGTGGAGGTAGGACTGCATCAAGGGTCAGTTCTGAGCCCCTTCTTGTTTGCTGTGGTGATGGACAGGCTTACAGACAAGGTTAGACAAGATTACCCATGGACTATGATGTTTGCAGATGACATTGTGATCTATAGTGAGAGCAGAGAACAAGTGCAGGAAAATCTAGAGAGGTGGAGGTATACCCTGGAAAGGAGAGGAATGAAGGTTAGCCTCAGAATTCATGTGTGTGAACGACAAGGACCCAAGAGGAATGGTGAGGTTACAGGGAGCGGAGATAAGGAAGGTGGAGGATTTTAAGTACTTAGGCTCAACAGTCCAGAGCAATGGAGAGTTTGGAAAAGAGTTGAAGAAGCGTGTGCAGGCAGGCTGGAATGGTTGGAGAAAAGTGTCTGGTGTGATGTGCAATAGGAGAGTGGCAGCAAGAATGAAAGGAAAAGTGTACAAGACGGTGGTGAGGCCAGCGATGTTGTATGGCTTAGAAACAGTGGTGCTGAGGAAAAGACAGTAGGCAGAACTGGAGGTAGCAGAGATGAAAATGTTGAGGTTCTCTTTGGGAGTAACGAGGATGGATAGGATTAGAAATGAGTACATCAGAGGGACAGTAAGATGTTTTGGAGACAAAGTCAGAGAGGCTAGATTGAGATGGTTTGGACATGTACCGAGGAGGGATAGTGAGTATATTGGCAGTAGGATGCTGAGGTTTGAACTACCAGGCAGAAGGCCGAGAGGAAGACCAAAAAAGAGATTTATGGATGTGGTGAATGAGGACATGAAGGTCATTGGAGTAAGAGAAGAAGATGCAGAGGACAGGGTGAGATGGAGGCGGATGGTTTGCTGTGGCGACCCCTGAAGGGAACAGCCGAAAGGAAAAGAAGAAGAAGAAGACGACTCAGGACGAGGATACCCTGACCTCACCAATGTCTTAAAAACCATTCCCTTCACTCTTGCAGATATCCTTCTATCAAAAATCACTCTGGCCACTTTTCTCTACCCATGTTTGCCTGCCAGCCTTCTCGCTTTTCTTCACTTCTCTACCACACTCTAATTTACCTTGTAGAATTGTCCTAAAATATTTAAACTCATCTAACTTCATAAACTGTACCTCTTGTAGCTACACTATTCCACCTCTCCAGGCTCATCCCTACCTGTTCCCTGATCTCACTACATATCTGTAGTGGTCTTCTGTGGCATAAAACACTGGAATCACACAGGTCACCACATCGCCTATCAGCATGGATTCTTCTCAGACATGATAATACCCTTGAATCGTGAATATCCATGAATGACATGACCCTTAAATCACCGCTTTTTCCAACTCTTTAGTCTAACTCCCTCCAGAAGTCATTATTTTCCTTTCTTTCGCACCCTACTTGTAAAGACATTTGACATCAAGCCTTCAATTAATAACTTGACACTCATCACCCTGTCAGACTTTGTCTTCACTTCCAGCACCTTCCCAATGAGCTCTTTCTTCATGGCTACTCCTACATCATTTCTCTTCCAGTTCACACCATGGCAGAACAGCTTGATCCACCTCCAGTATTCCTGGCTTTACACCCCTTCAATATCACCCATACTTTTCACATTGTGTCCTTACTCTGACCTGAAAATGCGTAACCTTTCATGTTTTTTTTTTCTTGTTTCATCTGCATGCGTCTTCCTCCTCTGTTCCTTGGCTTGAAAATTGGAAATCTCCAATTTCCACTAATACTTTGCTGGCCAACAGTGGTGGTGTTTATTAACTCAGGCATTGACCTATCTGGTATGAGCGTTATAATTTAAGTCCACATATTAGATTTGGAACATCTTTTATGCCATATGTCCTTCCTGATGCAACCCTCCCCATTTCCCCAGGCTGCACTAAGAGCACACTGGCTTATGTGATCCCAATGGTTTACTCAGATGTTAGCAATACATTTGCAATATCTTCTAGCCTTTTCAGAATGCTAGTAACAATTAACAAATGTTATAAAAAACTAGTAACTTTTTTATAAACACTACCGACTGAACCATAATACAATACATACTTAACCATTATTATTTAGGGCATTTTTACTGTACAAAATTGCTTACCTACTTACTTGTACTAACTTATATAAAAGGAAACAAACACTTCTAGCAAACTGGTAAAGACTCATCCACAAATACGAGTAATTAAGCTAAATGCAAACCATTACAAACACAAGCTAGGAATGTTTACTGGCTATTACCGATAGCAACATATTTACAAAGTTTACTATGCAATTACAATTACTAAACAAATGACTAAAGAATAATAATTACAAATAATTACTCCAGATGCTACCTAATTCACAAGCACTATTAACTGAAATACAGTGGTAGCTCACGTTACGAAAGTCTCAACAAACGAAAAATTAGGTTACAAAACGCATTTTCCTAAAATTTTTCTCTCTGGATACAAAACAAGTTCACATTACGAAAGTGCCATCTTAAAAATTCAAACGCGCCATTGAAATATTAAAACGTGCCATTCAAACATTCAAACGCACCATTCAACATTCAAACAAAGCACGAGCTCCTCTCCCATCAATGACATTCAAACATTCTGCCCCGCTGGCCTCCCATTGGCAAGGAAGGATGACGTAGCTACCTCGCATTGCCTATCTCCCAACATTCCGCACCGCTGACCTCCCATTGGCTAGGAGGGATGACACAGCTCCTTCCCAGCTACCATAATGCTTTGCGTGTAAAGGACAGAGTTATTGTTGTTTCATGTTTTATTTCTTGACTCAGGCTTTTAACCGAGTGATATCGCAAAGGAACGATATTGAAGCAGAAGGAAGTCTTAAAAGGTATGCTTTTATAATTTTTAAAGGGTTTAGGGGTCGTATTGGGGGCCTTGGAACGAATCACACATTTTACATGTAAAATGCAATTCAATTATGAAAAATCCAGGTTAAGAAAAAGGATCTGGAACGGATTCATTTCATAAGGCATGGTACCACTGTACTAGCAAAACAAATTACCAAAACAAGTGATGTCCCGAATATAGCAATTTTGCAATAAAATTTAAAAAATCATGAACACAAATCCAAATACTAGCAGCAAGTTCAGAAACTGTGCTAAATCAAAGGCTAGCAAAACAAACTCACAAATCTTATTACAGACGCTCCCCAACTTACGTTTTTGTTTGGTTCCAGACGGCCGAACGTAAGTTGAAAAAAACGTAAGTTGTTACTGTATGTTCCATGTATGATGTTCATACTGTACTATACATTCATAAATACCATTACCGTATCTCATAAAACACCCCTAAATCAATTATTATAAACATAACATTGTAAAATACTATCAAATAATATCAACATTAATTTCAAATAAATTAAATTCAAGCAAAATACTTTGAAATAGATAAATTTTAATCAAATTCACTCAACAAATATCAAATACAGCATCAAATATAACCTTTAACATTCCCTATGATGTGATCTTTCAGCTTCTAAATGGTTTCGATGGTCGACGGATGGTCACTTTACATGAAGCTGAGCCGAGTCATTTTACATGAAGCTTAATACAGCCAACCAACGCTTACAATATATGAGGCGCTCCACCAAAGGTAGTTCACTTACTTGTGGTTGAGACAAACAAACACATTAAACAAATAACAACCAAATAGAATTCCATGAATAAAACCATTTCCTGTTTATAGAAATCTCAGAAAAAGAGGATGAGACTCCACTGGGGTGCCTGAATTGAACCAAAAGTTGTTTTTGTTCGTTTTATGCCTGTCATCGGGTTCTGATTATCCTGTGACAAGTGACAGTCAATATCCTCAGCTGTCACACACTCTCACACACTCTTTCCACCTCCATCTATACACACACAAACACGCATACCCTCCAGACCCCTTCACACACATTCCAAACCCTTCATACACACCTCTGATATGTTGCTCTTAATGAGCTTTCGAGGGTAATAGGTGCTACAGACAGAAAACATCTATCGCTCTTTCTTTCACACACACACACACACACACACACACACACACACACACACACACACACACACACACACACACACACGCTACATGTGGATATTACAGTTGAATGGCACAGTTGTAGCGGTTTATCAAGTAGAAATAGTTCATCATGTGAACTCTAGTAGTAGGGATGTTTTTGGTTCATGAATTATCTTTACACACTTTATATAGTAAAGTGACATTTTATTAATTAATTTCTGGGGGAAATAAAAGTGTGCAGTGCTGAAATTAACTGTTTGAATTTTATGCGCTACATTGAAGGATGTCTTATATGAGAAAACTGACATGAAAATGGACATGCAAAGAATATACTAATATACAGCAAGTTAACCCTTATCACATTAGGACACTGATTAGTCTGTAGAACATATAAACCAGGACGGCAGTCTCAACTGCATAGGTGGCTCAGCCTGGCCTTTGAAGTCCTTATGAACCTTCACATCACCTTTATGTCAGGTTGGATATTGAGGCAAGGGCTGAATGAAGGCTGGCGGGGGTTTTGGCTTCCCCACTGCTGGGTGAACATACCGAGGCTCACGGTCACAACAACACACTCTGGAGGAGAGCTCCAGGTTCAGACGAGCCACAGTGTGTTAAGTTTTGATGGGATTCTGCTGGGAGTATGTTGGACAACAGAGAGGCTTTCATGCTGTGCCATGCCATTTTCCTGCAGGCTGCTGCTCCTCTTGTCTCCAAACACTGCAAAGGTGTGTGTGTGTGTGTGTGTGTGTGTGTGTGTGTGTGTGTGTGTGTGTGTGTGTGTGTGTGTGCACTGAATTCTCTGTTATATGCATTCATTAATTCATTTATCAAAGCACTTAATCAAAAAAGGGTAAAGTGCTGGCTGAATTCTGATGGTGAGGTATAGCCTGAACAGCTTCGAAATCCATCACAGGGCCATCAGACACACACCTACACCCATCCTCACACAACTAATCACTCACACTCACAACTAGGGCTAATTTAATTAAAACTGGGGTACCTGAGGGAGCCCATGCAAGCACATAGAGATCAATCTCCACATAGAAAGACATTCGTTCAGCCTAGGACTCAAATTCAGGACCTTCTGCTAAGAGGATGATGTACTAACCATTATGCAACCATACTGCCATGTATCATCAGGGGGCAGTGGTGGTCTAGTGGTATAGGGCGCTGGATCACTGATCCAAAGGTTGGGGGTTCAAGTCCCACTCTCCACAAGGTTGTCACTGCCCCCCACCCCCCCCACCCCCCCAGTGCAGGTTATCAAAGGTGGTCCATGTCTCTCACTGTCTATGGTGAGAGGCATGTAAAAGAACCATTGCTGACTTTCGTAAAGAGTAGCTGCAAAAGTCGTTAGCGTGTTTCTGTCCCTTGCTAAAAAGGGTTGTGACAGGAAGGGCATCCGACGTAAAAACCTCTGCCAAATCAAACGTGCAAATCAGATGATTCGCTGTGGCGACTCCCAAGTAAAAGGAAAAAAGCCGAAAGGACGACAGACAGACTGCCATGTATCATCATCATCTTCCTCTGCTTAATTCCGGGTTGGCTGCAGCGATCCAACCGTCGATCTCCTGCTTCATGCTTCTCTCACCCATGAACAAGACACCGAGATACTTGAACTCTTCCACTAATAGCAGGACCTCATCAGACCTCATTCCAGAGCCAAAGGGTGCATTCCACCCTTTTCTGGCTGAGAACCATGGCCTCGGACTTGGACATGCTGATTCACATCCCGGTCGCTTCGCACTCAGCTGCGAATCACTCCAATGAGAGCTGGAGGTCCTGGATTCATAAAGCCAAAAGAACAACATCATCCACAAAAACAGAGAGGAGATCTTATGGCCACCAAACTAGGACCCCTCAACACTGTTGAGAAATTCTGTTCATAAAAATTATGAACAGAATTGGTGACAGGACAGCCTTGGCAAACTCCAACCCTCACCAGAAACAAATTCAACCTGTTGTTGTCAATGTTGACCAAGCTCTGGGTCCAGTGATACAGAGACCAAATGGCGGAGATTTGGGTGAGATTGAGCCTGGGTCTTCATTCTCCCAGCTGGTGCACGATCACCTGTGTATTTTTTTTTGTTGTTTTTTGTTTTTTATTAGAAAAGTTCAAGTTCTACTTCCCAACCAACTTTATTTCAGCTGTTAAAAAATAACATTCATTGAGTGATTATTATTATTATTATTATTATTATTATTATTATTATTATTATTATTAATAATAATAATAATAATAATAATAATAATAATAATAATAAAAATAATAATAATTTATATAACTAAATTATATTTACATTAAAGTGTTTAGTGTTTAATTTACATTAAATTATATTTACAATATAAACAATCTATGACACCCCCAACCCCAGTTCGCTGTAAAATTGTCAAGCGTTGACCGGTCCGCAGTGATAAAAAGGTTGTGGACCCCTGCTGTAGAGTGTATAGAGTTGGTTGAGACTGCCGCAGCCAGCATGAAAACCATGTTGAACCTCATTTTTAAAAAGGTGGACTACCACCTCAGTTTTCCAATCCTGAGGTACAGTCCCTGATGACCACATGATGTTGCAGAGTGTCAACCAAGAGAGTCCTACAACATCCAGAGCCCTGAGATATTCAAGCTAAATCTCATCCAAACCCAGAGGCCAACCACCTAGGAGCTTTTTGACTACCTCAGAGGCCTCAGCCCCAGTGATGGGTGGACTGCCACCCAAACCCCCAGCGTCTTGGGTGTGTGAGGCGTGTTGGTGGAATTGAGGAGGTCCTTGAAGTACTTATTCCTTCCACATCCTTCCCCCAGGACAATAAGACCAGATAGACCTCCTTTGTTACCTGGACGGCCCCCTTCAAAACAGATGTCCACCATCAGGTTTGGGGGTTATCACCACGACAGGCACCGATGACCTTCTGGCCACAGCTATAGACCAATAATGGCACAAAACATTTCCCCCCTGGAGACAGGCCTGTGGGAGGGGCTTGAAGGCAATAACCTAGTGGGCGCGGTTTCACCCATGGAGTCCGGCCGGGACCAGCCCGAAAGGAGACATGGGTCCTCTTTCACGGGGACCCACCACCACTACAGGAGTCAGGTGCATTGTGAGTTGGGTGGCAGTCGAAGGTATGGGTTCTGTTGGACCAATCCTTGGCTGCTGACTCTGACCCTTGGAGACATGGAATGTCATCTCTCTGGCTAGGAAGGAGCCTGAGCTGGTGCATGAAGTTGAGCGATACCTACTAGATATACCATATTTTTTTAACCATAAGGTGCACTTAAAATCTTTTACCCTTTTAAAAAATCGACAATGACCCAAGAAGACTTTTTCCGGAAGACTTTTTGCACCTAACCTCTGTCTATATCTTGATCTGCAACTCCAGGAGCGTGAGGGAATAATAGATATTAAAATATTATAATCTTATAAAATAATAAAAATAACCGCGGGATACGGGCTTTATATCCAACTTGCACAACTGTTAAACTCAGACACTGAAGATAAGGAATTTGATAGATTTGTGGAAGAGGAATGAACTGAAAAAGTTCATCAGTTAATTTTCTGTAACAGCTTAATCCTAATTAGGGCTGCGGAGAGTCTAGCATCCATCCCAGTCGACTCCGGGAAAGGGCAGAGTACACCCTGGATAGCTCACCAGGCCATCACAGGGTGGAAACATGCTGATGGCTTGAATCAAGTTTGAATGAGTTGAATCAAGTTTGACTTATCTGACTTTTGTTTCCCTCAATGGACCTTATAATCCAGTGCGCTTTATGTATGAAAATGGACCATTCAGTCATCGCTCGTTGCTGTTGCGTCTTATAGTCAGGTGCGCCCTTTGGCCCCGAAAATACGATAATCAGACTCACCTCAATGCATCGCTTGGGCTCTGGAACCACCCATCTTGATAGAGGCTGGAATGTATTCCATTCTGGAGTTGCTCATGGTAAGGCTGCAAGCCATTGTGGTCATTCTTATCGCCCCCTGTTTCGGAGCCTACAAGTTGGGGTTCTCCTTGGTTGACGAAAGGGTAGCTTTGCTAGGCCGTCGGGTGGGCTGGGGATGGCTCCTGACTGTTGTTTGTGCTTATGCACCCTGGGAACTCTCTCGTCTTGGCTTCTCTTGTCTTCAACGCTTCCAGGTGTGATCGGACATCAAACATAAGGATGTCCATGAGTGCACTTGACACCAGGACACCCAAGGCCACAGTTCGATAATCAACTTTCTTGTTGTGTCACCAGACTTGCGGCCGCATGTTCTGGGCACACGGGTGATGAGAGGCGCTAAGCTGTCAACCGATCACCACCTGGTGAAGAGCTGGTTCTGATGGCTGGGGAGGCCACTCTCTAGACCTGGCTGGCCCAAGGGCTTAGTTAGGGTCTCCTGGGAACATTTGGCAGAGTCTCTTGTCAGAGGGGCATTTAATTGCCACCTCTGGCAGAGCTACAACTACATCCTGAAGGAGGCGGGGGACATGGAATCTGAATGGGCCATGTTTCGTACCTCCATTATTTAGGCTGTTGTGGTGCAATGTGCATAATCCAAATTAAGGTTTGACTGGTATGATGAATTGATATTCCATGAACAGCACCGAGATGTTTATCAGCCAAGTATGACAAGAGTGGAATAACTACTTTAATACATTTAGTCAAGTGTGAGAAATACAGCAATTAAATTTAAAATTATACAAGATGAGTTCTGCTTTGCAGGCTACGTTCCCTTGGTGTCTAAATAAATCAAAACAAAACAAAAACTGACCATTTCTTTGATGGAAAAGTCAATATTAATTCTTGAAAATGTAAAAATTGCTCATGACATGAAATACTTTCATTTCAAATGTGACTGTTTTTTTTTTGTTTGTTTTGTTTTGTTTGTTTGTTTTGGGTGGGTTCAAATTGAATAGGTTTAGCAGCATGTTCCATTTTATTTTTCTATACACAACACATGAGGTGATATCCTATCAGGAGAGACAATCAGATCTCATGACCAGTGAATGTGGGTATGTAAATGCTTTACTCTTTTCTTTTCTTTTCAGTTTATCACTTTCCCTCACTGAAAATGAAAAAATTATTCATTTGAAAGTGTTTACACTGTTGACACCTTCCATGACTGTTAATTAAACTTCTCCTCAATAAACCTATAAGCAGACTTTTTCTTTTTTGAGAAGAGAACTTTTTTTATTGCATTTATGTCTGGAGAGACATTTACAAGAATTACAAAAACAAGATTCCCTAGTTTATGATGGTTTATGCTTAAAATACTTCTTGTTAATTAAAAATACTTGTAAGGATTAATTACTAGTGTAATACTATCAGACTGGCTAAGAAATCCATCTGAGACTAATCAATTTCCCAAAATCCTTCATAGAACACAAGCATGGCCATCTACCTATTCATTCAAGTTCAGTGGACATTTAAACAGGCATCAGTCACCTTCCCAGAGGGTATTTAAAAATCATGTATCTATGTACACACACACACACACACACACACACACACACACACACACACACACACACACACACATTTATATTGAGTTCTTGTTCAGCGTTTTATTTGTGCTTCAGTGCATTCCTCGTTCCCTAATATCGCCAGTTCCGTGTTAGTGAGTGTTAGGATTATGCATTTCAGTGATGTTTGCAAATCACATGACTTTACGCTGTATTCTGATCCAGAATATGTTTATCATCTTGAAGCTGTTTGCAATTTATCTGCTTCAGTGAAAAGTCAGAATTTCACTTGCATCCACTTGTAGCCTTCTGTCACAGACAGAAATTTTGAGGTCCTGGTTTTCCTCATATTAATATGTGATTAATATTAGACACATGATGCTGCCACTGAACTTAAACCTGTCAGTTGTTTACAGTTCTATCTCTGTGCTGTGACTCGTGCTCGGAGAGTTCACAGGCCATGGGGGGGGGGGGTTCCCTCTGTGATTGAGCTGTAGAAAAGATGGTAAAGTCTCTCTGACCCCCTGCCTGCTCACTTCTACACTATCATTAAACCCCCATGATGCTTTGTGACTGCTCTGACACAGTGAACAAGGAATGTAATACACTCTCAGAAAAATCTTGGTGCTAATGTGGTACACAGGTAAATGAAATATGATAGGAGTTGCAGGGATCAGGAACTTCCTCTTTTTTATTTAAATGCTGTCTAAAAATGTAGACGAACTGTAAACTTGTCGATCCAGAAAGCAACAGTCCAAAGAGACATGGTTCATCCACAAAGTTCTGTATGCTATTCTGCTGGATATATTACTTTTGATTCTTAGTGGTCTGCACGTCCACCTCACAGCAAGAAGGTCCTTGTTTCAGATCCTGTGGTTGAGCATTTCTGTGTAGATGCATGTTCTCCTTGTGCTTGCATGGGATTCCTCTGGATACTCCGTTTTTCTTCCACAATCCAAAGACATGCACATTAGGCTAATTGGCTGTTTCAAGTTTCCCCAAGGTGTAAATGTAAGTGTAAATGGCTTGCAATGTACTGACAAGCTCTTCAGGGTGCACACCACTTTCTCCCACTACAAACTGAGCCTGCGGACCTAATCGGATTAAGTGAATTAACAATGAGTGAGAAATCCCATAATTATCTTTATTATTGAAGTTTACATTACCCATAATTTTAATGCTAAAAAACTGCTCTGTGAACTGTACGGGGCTATCAAACTACAGAACACATCTGGATGCTGGGCTGTTTATTGTTGCTGGAGATTTCAACCATTTATAAATTTCCAATCTGTGCTTTCTAAATTCCATGAGCATTTGGACCTTACACCAGTAAGGGAGAATGACCTGGATCTTTTTCATACAAACATTCCCAGCACGCACCAGGTCAGGCCCCGTCTCCAAAGCAGCTACTCTGACCACACATCTGTTATGATAATTCCAGCATACAGACCACTCATGACATACTCACTGGTTCTAACACAGATTTAAAACCTGGATAGAAGGAGCCGCCTCTGCAGGATTGCTTGAGTGTGCTGTCTAGGACAGGTTTAGGTTTAGGCTGACCTATGCTGACTGCTCCAATTTAAAGAACTACATGACAGCAGTGATGTGTGACAGTTAAGTATGCAAACACCTAAGAGAATCCAGAGACACTTTCAACATAGCCATAACATAATCTGCCTGTGATGCTGTCCCCCTCCCAGATGCACAATCGTAGAAGCAGGATTGTATTGTAAAAGGAGATCCATCCCTCTTTCAAACAGTGCAATGGGGTGCTGCGTCTGTCCACAGTGGGGAACACTGTGCTCAGACTCAACCCACCGAAGGCTGCTAAACCGGACAATAGCCCCGGCAGAGTTTTGAGAAGACGTGTTGATAAGTTAGCAGATGTTCTGACAGACACCTTCAACATCTCAATGAGCAATGGCATAATTTCAAGGTGTTTTAAGATGACCACCCTTGTCCCTGTGTCAAAGATGTCATTAGCATCCTGCATCAACTACTGCCATCTTTTTGCACTCACACTCATCATTATGAAGTGCTTTGGATTTTTATCATAAGGCATATTAAGACCTTGCTCTCTGTCCCACTGGACTGCTTACAGTTACAGAACAACCATTCAAAGAAGCTGCCATCTGGTCCTTAGCCACCTGAACAAAAATACACCTGTATTAGAATGTGGTTCATAGATTTCAGTCTAGCATTCAATATCATCATTTCTCAACAATGAATTGGAAAGGTGAGCCAACTGGACCTGAACCGATGCTCTGTAACTAGATCCTGTTGATCTTGACTGATTTCCAGCACCATCACACTGTACACTGGTGCCACCCCCACCTCAGGGCTATGTATTCAGTCCTCTGCTGTTCACTCTGCTGACTCACAACTGTGCAAAAATGCATAGTTTGAATCACAACATGAAGTGCTGCTGATGACACAGTCGTGGTGGAACGGATTAGTAGGAATCATGAGTCAGTATACAAAGAGGTGCAAAGTCTACCGGACTGGTGCAAAGGCAACAATCTCTCAGAATGTTGGCAAAATAAGAGTTCTTCTCAGAAAGTAAAGTGAGGAAATCCTGCTTACCATCCTCACAACCTTCCACAGGAGGGCTATTGTAAGCATCCTGAGCCGCTGCCTCAGAGACTGATTTGGGAATTGTATGTATTCATATGAAGGGGTAAGAGTTTCCCTCTGAGTGTGTTAGGCCGCCTCCAAATTTCTATGGGCAGCAGTTCATAAAGACATCTGGCTAATATCGGATGTGAATGAGGGGCATGCACATGCTTACACCCATTCATGGTTGGTGGTGGTCGTGTGATAGGGCTGAACTCACATACATACACACAAACATATCATTTCTTAATATTACAGTTGTTTTGTAAAGTTGCACTGATACTCTAACTATTACAATAATGCATGAAAACAGAATTTTGCATATGAAAGAGGATTATTCATTGGTCATGGCATATAAAAATCCCTTGGCCTAATCATTTTCATACTTTAGCTCATTCAATAATTTCATATTATTCACATCACAAACTCAGAATAATGCTTCATTCAAACATAAATGTAAAAATAAACCATAAAAAGTCTAATTTTAGTTTTTTATATTCTTAAGTAATATTTTTGGTTTTACAAAAACATATTTATTTTTCACTACACAAATTCATGCGACTTTGACAAATAGAATAGTTACATATTTTTTCTTTCCTCAAAAATGAAATATCTGTTACTTGTTCTAACAGCTTGTGATACTGAGCTGGCCAACTTGGATCAACAATAAGCTCAGGTGACTCTTAAAGAGAGACACACACACACACACACACACACACAGACACACTCAGTTCCATCCTCACCCCCGCCAGGAGGCTCTTCCTCACCCTGTGCTGAGAGGGCGTGAAGTGAGCAGTGACCTCAGCTTCTCGGCTCAGACAGAGCAGGAGCTTGACTGCGTCTGGCCTTATTTGCTTCTCACCTCCAAATTAAAGCCTGAGCACAGCAGATTCTCCCTGCTCGCCCGGTGTTAGCTTTCTCTAACATTAGGCTCACCCTGTCGTTTTCATCTGGCCTGATGAGTGCTATGGGGTGAATATTTGTTCTGCTCACTGTTTCTGTCAACAACTGCGGCTTCACACACCAGGTTGTACAGTGCAAGGTTTAGCTGGTGGGAAATGTA
Source organism: Plotosus lineatus (assembly GCA_024760905.1). Lineage (NCBI taxonomy): Eukaryota > Metazoa > Chordata > Actinopteri > Siluriformes > Plotosidae > Plotosus > Plotosus lineatus. Next base: position 48,009,787 of record CM045733.1, read on the forward strand.
CTTTAGAAGTTTAATATCATACTTCACACATATTGCTTAAAATAAATTATGCAATTATTAACAATTGACAGAGGTGTGACACACACACACACACACACACACACACACACACACACACACACACACACACACACACACACACACATACACACACAACTATTCACAATCATATTTACGCTTAAGGGAATTAGAGTCATGTGCATGTCTTTGGAGT
>CM045733.1:48015000-48042500 GCA_024760905.1 Plotosus lineatus
TGTACCTCTTCCGTCTGAAAATTAGTCCTGTCTATAAAAGGTCAAATTTAAATCTAATTCGAAACATTGATTGACTGCCCAACAATTTTGCTTATGTCTAAAAATGTGGATTATTTATTCATTACTGATTACATGGAAAGTGTGTCAAATGTAGCAGGTATGATGTCATTTCATATGCATTGCACTACTGAATCTAAAAGCAGACATGAATGGTTCACACTGACTCTACTGTAGTACAGTATCAGAGGCTCACTGTGTAAATATATTTGATCTGATGCTGAACCCCGCTGCCATTTTAGCAGTTTGGATGAATGACAGATGAAGCTGCATTGTTATATGGAAGCTGCTCTTCATTCCTAAGAGGGCTTTAAGCCCCTGGGAACCGGGTTAGTGTTCCCCTCAAGGAAAGCGAGCAGAGAGTGGGGCGTCTTTGGCCCACAACCGCAGGTCATACTGTTCAGTGGTGCAGAAATGATAAGCGTATGTCCTCCAGGAGTGTGTGTGTGTGTGTGTGTGTGTGTGTGTGTGTGTGTGTGTGTGTGTGTGTGTGTGCGTGAGCTTGTCCCTCAGTATTGGTCGACACTCACGGCGATTAGCTGTTTCTGACTCGACATCTTTGTTTGAACATGACAGGAACGTTTAAATAATCCTGATTTCTCACATCAGTATTTATTGTCACACAATCCATGGAACATTAATTTATATTAAATATGCAGTATTTATATTGTACGTGTATTTATATCATTCATTTATATTGCATATATTTATATTTCACACATTTATGTGTGTGTGATATACAGGTCCTTCTGAAAAAATGTGTGTATTGTCATAAAGTTCATTATTTTCTGTAATGTACTGATAAACATTAAACTTTCATATATTTTACATTCATTACACACAACTGAAGTAGTTCAAGCCTTTTATTGTTTTAATATTGATAATTTTGATAAAATTCCTATCTTAAAAAATTAGCATATTTCATCCGACCAATAATAAAAAAAAAAAGTGTTTTTAATACAAAAAAAGTCAACCTTCAAATAATTATGTTCAGTTATGCACTCAATACTTGCTCGGGAATCCTTTTGCAGAAATGACTGCTTCAATGCGGCGTGGCATGGAGGCAATCAGCCTGTGGCACTGCTGAGGTGTTATGGAGGCCCAGGATGCTTCGATAGCGGCCTTAAGCTCATCCACAGTGTTGGGTCTGGTGTCTCTCAACTTTCTCTTCACAATATCCCACAGATTCTCTATGGGGTTCAGGTCAGGAGAGTTGGCAGGCCAATTGAGCACAGTAATACCATGGTCAGTAAACCATTTAGCAGTGGTTTTGGCACTGTGAGCAGGTGCCAGGTCGTGCTGAAAAATTAAATCTTCATCTCCATAAAGCTTTTCAGCAGATGGAAGCATGAAGTGCTCCAAAATCTCCTGATAGCTATCTGCATTGACCCTGCCCTTGATAAAACACAGTGGACCAACACCAGCAGCTGACATGGCAGTCCAGACCATTACTGACTGTGGGTACTTGACACTGGACTTCAGGCATTTTGGCATTTCCTTCTCCCCAGTCTTCCTCCAGACTCTGCCGCCTTGATTTCCGAATGACATGCAAAATTTGCTTTCATCCGAAAAAGTACTTTGGACCACTGAGCAACAGTCCAGTGCTGCTTCTCTGTAGCCCAGGTCAGGCGCTTCTGCCGCTGTTTCTGGTTCAAAAGTGGCTTGACCTGGGGAATGTGGCACATGTAGCCCATTTCCTGCACACGCCTGTGTACGGTGGCTCTGGATGGTCACCCCAAGGTCTGGAATCAGCCCTTCTCCACAATCTTCCTCAGGGTCCGGTCACCTCTTCTGGTTGTGCAGCGTTTTCTGCCACACTTTTTCCTTCCCACAGACGTCCCACTGAGGTGGCTTGATACAGCACTCTGGGAACAGCCTATTCGCTCAGAGATTTCTTTCTGTGTCTTACCCTCTTGCTTGAGGGTGTCAATGATGGCCTTCTGGACAGCAGTCAGGTCGGCAGTCTTACCCATGATTGTGGTTTTGAGTAATGAACCAGGCTGGGAGTTTTTAAAAGCCTCAGGAATCTTTTGCAGGTGTTTAGAGTTAATTGGTTGATTCAGATGATTAGGTTAATAGCTCGTTTAGACTACCTGAACATGATATGCTAATTTTTTGAGATAGGAATTTTGGGTTTTCATGAGCTGTATGCCAAAATCATCAGTATTAAAACAATAAAAGACCTGAAATATTTCAGTTGGTGTGCAATGAATCTAAAATATATGAAAGTTTAATTTTTATCAGTACATTACAGAAAATAATGAACTTTATCACAATATGCTAATTTTTTGAGAAGGACCTGTATATGTGTATATATATATACATATATATATATATATATATATATATATATATATATATATATATATATATTCCTAAGATCTATTTAGCTATATATTTAAGTTTATATACAGCCATACAAAGTGCTTTTTCTTCCAAAAAAAATTCAACTGTCTTGTTTACATTGTAGATGGTGATGCAAGTCATACCTTTGAACAACATTCATATTCCCCCTGACTCCCAGCATTAGCATCATTAAAGAGGACATCAGTCTCACTGATTTAACATCAAACCAGGGTCAGCTCTCTTTAGGACCTGCTCTCATATATGGCATTGACATTTACATTTTTTAAAGAACACTCAGCACACCCACCACTTGACCTCTGAACTTCTTCAAATAATTGAAGTGATTTTTATTGATCAGTGATTCATGTACAAACATAATACAAAAATAAACATAGCAATGAGTGAGGACTATTCAAACATCAGATTTACATATCTATGAACTACTCGGACAGTGACATCAGAAGAATGACTAGTAACACTTCATGCCCCTCATTCCTTGTCATTCTGATATCACTGCCAAGTACTTCATAGGTATATAAATCCTTGGAATTATGCTGGACATGGAAATATATACAGAGTTTTAGAGTCACTAGTCCACCTAGCATGACACTGTGAGCTCAGAGGAAACTGGAGAACCTGAAGAACTAAGGAAGGAACTGTGTCTGTGGAGCTATGAGGCAGCAATGCTGATCTTAAATTAACTTCATTTTCTGTTTTTTTTTAATTTAGCCTTTACTCTTCTCACAGGAAGACTACAACCCATGCCAGTCGACACAGGGCGAAGCAGCGTACACCCTGAGTAACTCACCAGCCCATTACAGGGTCAACACATGCACAACCATTCACGGTCACATCCATGCCTAGGGGTAACTGAGAATTTTCAATTTCACCAGTAGGTTTTCTTTAGACTGTGTTAGGAACCAGAGTATGTGGAGTAAACACAAACAAGGATTTTATCATTTTAAATATGAAGTTTAAAAATGTAAAAAAAAAAAAAAAAAAAAAAGCAACAAAATTTAAAATTTTTATTAATAGCACTTTTAATCTTGTTTGAGCCATAATAATCTGAAATGGATGGGCAGCATGCTAGCAGGGGGGTTAGCATTCCCACCTTACAGCACAAACGTCCTGCGTCAAGTCCTGGGCTTGGTGAGGACGTTTATGAGTGGAGTTTGTATGTTCAGCTTGTGCATGCAGGAGTGTCCTCTGCGGACAGTACTCCGGTTTCCTCCCACAGTCCAAAGACGTGTGTATTACTCTAACTGGCTGAGAATAAAAAAAACTACCTCTAGATATGAGTGTGTGAGTGTGTGTGTGTGTGTGTGTGTGTGTGTGTGTGTGATAACCTGGAGAGCTGTTACCAGTGTTGGCTTAGATAGCCTCCCTATGTCCCGAGAAGGATCAAATGAGTGTGTGATTAATTGAGTGAAATTTTCTTTAAAGGAGATAAATTCTCATACAGATGAGATATTTATCTTGAAAATGTAGCCGCTTTTTTTCTTGTACAGACATACCCTGTGCACAAGTTTACATAAAATATTTCTGATTAATTATCAAATTCATATATTATATACTGTATTTTAATGAAAAATAAAATTAATAATAGCACTGAAGTGCATGCTAATAACCTATAGGCTGTTCCCCCCAACTGAGGAAGCTTTTTATATAAAGACCTTGATGAAGTTGGCTCACAGACCGTGAGTCAGGGTCTCAGTGGGAGTGTATAAAGGATGATCAGCTCTGAAGGTGTCTTAGTGAATTGCTGAAAATTTCGAGCATGACTGAGTTGAAATCAAAGCTAATTTAGGACAGAGGTTCGGTGTCCTTTCAAGCAGCTAATTAATATGATATATTCTTTGAGCGGAGAAATGTTATATTTAATTAAATTAAGTTATTATCCAAAAATGTGAATGTCTCCGCTAGCTAATCAGTTTAATTTTACTTTGAGTTGGCTAACTTAATTAAATATCTTTTTTATTAAAGGACTAATTTGTATGCAAAGATGACAGTTATAGGAAAACATTAAATTAAGGGAAAATTTGTATGTGCAATTGAAAAGTCAGTTTTGGTCTTGGGGACAGTTTCAGTCGTGAGTTTTACATGCATCTCTCAAATGTTTATAAGATAATTAATTAGTGTTATGTAACTGAAATGAGTGCATAGTAGTTCAGCCCAAACAAACACAAGCTGAACTGGGGTTGAGTACATCAGACTTTACACTGGTGTATCTGCACATGGCTGATCTGGTCACGCGACTGCAGAAGACACAACCTAGGAATCTGGAGTAATAGTACCAGTTATGTGCCAAAGGTGACGGTAGGTGTCGATAAGTTCAAATTCACATGTGTGTTTTGTGGCCTAAATGACCTTTGTGGCCTAAATGAAACATCCAGAGTGCTCTATATCACACATCCGTGACATATGCTTCAGCTCCTGGCTTCTCCGCATGGTCCTGAATTAACACTCTCTCTAATAAAGTAACTCTGTGCCGTGTGTCTGTCATGTTCAGTTGGGATTTCAAATCTGCTGCCAATCTCCGATATTCCACAGGGTTTCTGGAGAAGTGACTGCAGTGCAGGAGAGATTAATCATGGCTGGAGAAAATGAGAAAGGGATTATCAACTGTTCTGCACAACTCCAATGGAGAAGGATAAAGTAACGTAACAGCGGGATTCAAAAACTACACAAAACCACCTCCATCTTTCCCTTATAACTCTGTCTTTTTATATACATATAGCTCTATATATGTGAGCATCTCTCTCTCTCTCTCTCTCTCTCTCTCTCTCTCTCTCTCTCTCTCTCTCTCTCTCTCCCTCTCTCATTTCTTTAGCTGTGCACTATGGGAAAGGTGGTTAATACAGGATTAGGCCATCCTCAAGGGATAACACACTCCCTATGTTCACTAACAGAGGTTAACAAAGACTCTCTGCTTCCCGCTGCAGTGATCATCAAGTTCACAGTAACAGCATCAGTGTTAATTTAACACCTACAGTGTCTACCATCCTAACACTGAGGGCTTTCTGAGGGATTTTCGTCTAACATCTGGCAACAATCACAGCCTGAGTGACAAAATCCCAGGCTCTGCAACATGAGACTCAACAAGGGCAGAGCCCAAGTTAAATCCAATCAACTCGGTGCAAATCTGAGCATATTGCAACATTGTTCGTATTTTTGTGCTTGCACATTTACATTTTTTTTGAAGGAGTCTCCAGTGTCAGGGCTTTGTAGCAGAAGCTCCTTGGACAAATAAATTATTTGCACCCTCCAATGAAGACACGTTCTTGCAAACTCTTAACAGGTTTCAAACGAAGCAATGCTGGTAAGGTTCTGAAGTAGGGTTGGTGAGTTATATAGGGCACCCACCCAGCCCTCACCTCAGGCATTGTTATGATGCCTTAAGCATTACTAGACGCTACAAAGGATGAATAGCAATACTGATCAGAGTCGATAAGCCTTAATTTAAACTAAAATAACCACATGATATCTTCACATTTCACTGTGTTGTACTTATAAGGTGGAGAACAATGTTGATTTGATCTATATCATGCTAAATAGCAGAATCAGTTGACATTTATGTAACCGCTTAATCCTAATTAGGGTCGTGGGGAGGCTGGTGCCCATCCCAGCCGACTCCGGGCGAAGGAAGAGTACACCCTGGACAGCTTGCCAGTCCATTGCGGGGCAGAAACACGCTAGGCTTTGCAGCTACTCTTGTCGAAAATCAGCAATGGTTCTTTTACACCTCACACCATAGGCCAGGGGTCACCAATTGTTTTGAAACTGAGAGCTACTTCTTGGGTACTAATTAATGCGAAGGGATACCAGGTAGATACACACCTCTGAAATTACAAATTTGCTCAATTTACCTTTAATTATATGTTATTATTAATAAATAATAATGAAAATAATAATTATATTCATCTATGTGAAGATATTGATTTGATTTAAAAAGCTCAATGGAGAGTGGCGCTATGGAGCTGTGGGCCTGTCCTAAGAATAGCAGTGAACAGGTCCATGGGCAACTTATATTGTCCTTGCGGGCTACCTGGTGCCCTTGGGCACCATGTTGGTGATTCTTACCATAGACAGTGAGAAACATGGCCGACCTTTGATACCCCAGTTAGCTTCACTTGGGGGGGGGCTGTTGAGAGTGGGGCTTGAACCCTTGACCTTAGGATCAGTGCTCCAGCACCTATACCACTAGGCCACCACTGCCCTTGGGTCAGTTGACATGAAAAAAGAATTGCGATGAGATCCTTTCCCATCTCTGAGGTGTGGCTAGAAGACATGACAAAAGTATTGTTATTGCATAGCAACGACACTCGTTAAACTTCAAAACAAATACCAAATTTGTGCAATTTTTTCAGCGGGAAAGCATGTCGTTTTTACTAAAACAACTTTAAATATGAAGATGTCCTCTGATTTCCATAGTCTTTTGGAAAAGTAGAGACGAATCCTACTACTGTGTTTCTTTTCTAGGGCGTACAGTACTCTCAAGCGATCAACCTTTTGAACGATTGGCTCAGTAATTAAAAAATAAATTCTGAGGCATGTCTAAGGGTCCCGATGCTCACTCATTCATTTGCCTTGCAAAATCTTTTACATACTGAATGTACAGCAGTTTCCTCCAATTGTCTGCACTCATATCAACCTAACAAAGCAGGCAAAGCGTTACCGAGTCTTCTGCACACGATAATAATAAATACATGTAAAGCGCTCAGATAATAATTACAGCTTGCTGGAGTGAAACTTGGCGCTGGTCATGTTTCTTTTGATGATATGTCTTTGCACACGTTATGCATTTAATAGATGCGTCTCAGGATGAGGCCTGACACAATCATAAGCAGGCACGTCCCCATGTTAAGTCGACACCAGGGCGCCGTTTAAATGTAGCGTCTTTATAACATGTAATTAGATATGTCTCATCACAAGATGAAGCCACGTCACATATTAGTGGGTTATTATACACCTTTTACTTTCATACAGCTCCTGTGATATTCTTTTACTGCAGATTTTCATAAAAGTAACTTGATATCAAGTTGTTTAATACAAGTCTATACATATACAAGTTTAAAATTGTGAAATCTGTAAAAAAAAAATAAATAAATAAAACATTTTTGATTGTACCTTTTTAAAATATGTATAAATTTCAAGTGGAATCTGGCAAGCATTTTTCAGTTGGAAAAAAAAAAATCATGTATCCCTTAGCATAACTGCTCGAACAAGTATTGAGTTTATTTTCATCTATGAACAATATACAACCAGTTCTTATTAAATAATGTATGATTCATAATTATTTGCCAAAGGCAAGCTCAATGTCGCTGAAGAAAGTGACACCAAAATTATAAAACATTTAACACTAAAACTACACATTTAGTGAAACTAAATTCAGTTTACTGCTATGGACTGGTGAGCTGTTCAGGGTGTACTCTGCTTTCGCCCAGAGTTGGCTGAGATGGGCACCAGCCTCCCCATCAATCTAATTATTATTAAGCAGTTCAGAAAAATCAATGAATGGTTGAATAAATTCAGTATAGACTACACAGAAAAATAATAAAAGAAAGCTAGTTATTTTTACCCCTCAGCCATACTTGGCAGAAGGGGTATTACCATTACCTTCAGCATCTGACTATCCGTCTGTCTGGTCATCTGTGCATCCATCATGAGAGCACTACAGCCTCTTATAATTGACCAATGGTTCTGAAATTAGGTTACCAGATTAATATTTTGCAGCCTCCTGAAACCTATATAAAATGTGCTATACGTACAGGTCCTTCTCAAAAAAATAGCATATTGTGATAAAGTTCATTATTTTCTGTAATGTACTGATAAAAATTATACTTTCATATATTTTAGACTCATTGCACACCAACTGAAATGTTTCAGGTCTTTTATTGTTTTAATACTGATGATTTTAGCATACAGCTCATGAAAACCCAAAATTCCTATCTCAAAAAATTAGCATCTCATGTTCAGGTAGTCTAAACGAGCTATTAACCTAATCATCTGAATCAACCAATTAACTCTAAACACCTGCAAAAGATTCCTGAGGCTTTTAAAAACTCCCAGCCTGGTTCATTACTCAAAACCGCAATCATGGGTAAGACTGCCGACCTGACTGCTGTCCAGAAGGCCATCATTGACACCATCAAGCAAGAGGGTAAGATACAGAAAGAAATCTCTGAGCGAATAGGCTGTTCCCAGAGTGCTGTATCAAGCCACCTCAGTGGGACGTCTGTGGGAAGGAAAAAGTGAAAGAAGTGCCGATTCCAGACCTTGGGGGACCTGTGGAAGCAGTGGACTGAGTCTGGAGTAGAAACATCCAGATCCACCGTGCACAGGTGTGTGCAGGAAATGGGCTACAGGTGCCGCATTCCCCAGGTCAAGCCACTTTTGAACCAGAAACGCCTGACCTGGGCTACAGAGAAGCAGCATTGGACTGTTGCTCAGTGGTCCAAAGTACTTTTTTTTTCGGATGAAAGCAAATTTTGCATGTCATTCGGAAATCAAGGTGCCAGAGTCTGGAGGAAGACTGGGGAGAAGGAAATGCCAAAATGCCTGAAGTCCAGTGTCAAGTACCCACAGTCAGTGATGGTCTGGGGTGCCATGTCAGCTGCTGGTGTTGGTCCACTGTGTTTTATCAAGGACAGGGTCAATGCAGATAGCTATCAGGAGATTGTGGAGCACTTATTTATTTATTTATTTTATTTAAGGGACAATGTACAGGAACATTAAGCTCATAGAGACAGAGATGTACTGTACCAGATTATAGCTTAATAGCTAGTTTCCATCTGTAGTCCCTAATTTAGAACAGCCAATTAACCTACAGTGCATGTCTTTGGATTGTGGGAGGAAACCAGAGCACCCGGAGGAAACCCACACAAGCGCGGGGAGAACATGCAAACTCCACACAGAAACGCCCAGGCCGGGAATCGAACCCGGGCCTTCTTGCTGTGAGGCGGACGTGTTAACCACTACGCCACCGTGCCGTCACTTCAGGATTCCAGCTGCTGAAAAGCTTTATGGAGATGAAGAGTTCATTTTTCAGCACGACCTGGCACCTGCTCACAGTGCCAAAACCACTGCTAAATGGTTTACTGATCATGGTATTACGGTGCTCAATTGGCCTGCCAACTCTCCTGACCTGAAGCCCATAGAGAATCTGTGGGATATTGTGAAGAGAAAGTTGAGAGACACCAGACCCAACACTGTGGATGAGCTTAAGGCCGCTATCAAAGCGAAGTATCCTGGGCCTCCATAACACCTCAGCAGTGCCACAGGCTGATTGGCTCCATGCCACGCCGCATTGAAGCAGTCATTTCTGCAAAAGGATTCCCGACCAAGTATTGAGTGCATAACTGAACATAATTATTTGAAGGTTAACTTTTTTTGTATTAAAAACACTTTTTTTTATTGGTTGGATGTAATATGCCTATTTTTTGAGATAGGAATTTTTTCTTTACTTTTTTTGCCAGAATAATCAATATTAAAACAATAAAAGGCTTGAACTACTTCACTTGTGTGTAATGAATCTAAAATATATGAACGTCTAATGTTTATCAGTATATTACAGAAAATAATGAACTTTATCACAATATGCTAATTTTTTTGTGAAGGACTAGTATATGTTAATTATTCTATCTATGTAGTGTCTGAGTCATAGGATGACCATTGGTGACCCACCATGAAGGATAACACCCTGGTTATCATCTTCATGGAGGTTTTCTTGGCAGGATTAGTGCAGTGGTTTGCTATTGCCAAACAGCCAATTAACCTACTGTGCATGTCTTTGGATTGTGGGAGGAAACCGGAGCACCCAGAGGAAACCCACGCAAGCACAGAGAGAACATGCAAACTCCACACAGAAACACCCAGGCCGGGAATCGAACCCAGGCCTTCTTGCTGTGAGGCAGACGTGCTAACCACTATGCCACCGTGCCGCCACGTGTTAATTATTACATTAATTATAAGACTTTAATTAATTTCTCTCCTTATTTACATTTGCATTGTGTGTTTTCAATAACAAGATTGTGTACAGCATTTGCAGTGTGCACTCACGTTCTGCTCCTGTCACGTTTGCACTGAGTTTCATCTGGATGTGCTCCTTTAAGACTGTGCACTCATTATGTGCACCTGTTGTATGTGAGGCACTGAGATCAAAAACCCCGTATGTCACATTTCATGAAAGTTTTTAATCTCAGTGCCTCATATGTATTTGTATTACTTTCACTAACAAGATTAAGATACACTATCAGTCGAGCACTTGGTCACACTGATATTTCTATGGTATATTTTTACATATTTTAATAATAACAGTTCCAGGTGAGATCTGCATGCTCAGTGAGATTTAGAACCCTAATGAAATTTTGTTAACAATCTTGATTTTTTTTTTTTTTTTTTTTTCTGATTGACCATTGACCTGTGTAACAACTACTTTATTTAACCCTTTACCTGAATTATTAGTCTACGCCTGTGTTTGACTTTGTTTATGTATTAATTTTGGATTGGGGCTTGCATTTGTTATTAAACCTCCTATACATTTAACATTCTACATCTGGAACATTACAATATACTTGAAGAATAATAGAACTTTTTCACCTAAGGCTATGTATTTTCCACAGAAATTGATGAAGCCACAAAATGACTGGAACTCCAGATACTACTGGAATATTTATCTGAGAAAATCAGGATTATTCAGCAAAAATGATGTGTAGATAAATATCAGGAAGTAAATTGCATATGATTACAATGCATGAAAAATTCGAACAATAAAAAGTCGGTGCAATAAAAATTAGCAAGCAGGTGTTGTTGACTGTTGTATCTCATTGCCACTTATGCTACGATTGTCACATTGCAAGACCACTTGGAAAGTGCACATTTCTAAAAAGAAAGGAAAAAAAGAAAATGTACAGCACCCCCATTGGGTCTGTTGTTAGACTTCACTTCCAAAAAATTGTCCCATTCTACAATGTTAAAGATTTCATTCATTCATTTTCTGAACTGCTTAATCTTATTTAGGGTCATGGGGAGGCTGGCGCCTATCTCAGCCGACGCTAAGCTTACTCTTGACGAAAGTCAGCAATGGCTCTTTTACATACACTATAGACAGTGAGAGACATGGATAACCCAGTTAGCTGCACTGGGGGGTCCAAAGCAGTGACAACCCCTTGATAGTGAAGCTTGAACCCCTGATCTTGGGATTAGCACCCTATCATCAGGCCATCACTGGCCCATGTTAAAAATTAAAAAAAAAAAAAAAATGACTTCATACAGAATCTGATCTGAATTATCTCCCAAATCTAATGGAGGCTCCACTGTCAAAAGCTCTGCCTCTGAATGAAATTTCATGAAAATATGCACAGAACTTGTTGTGTAATCCTGTTAGTAAACACCTAAAAACAAACAGATAAATGCGCAATCAAGAGGTGACAAAGGCAAAAAAAAAAAAAAAAAATGCCAGCTCAAGCACATCATCGTTGCAAAGTCTATATATAAGCCAGTATATTTTTGTGTAAATTCCCAACTTTGTATTTAGTAATGACCATTGATTACCCTAAACCATAAAAAAACAACTGGCCATTGTCATGCACTTTAACAACAACCCATGGTCTATGTCTTTGAAATTCTTTCCTCCAGTAGGATGTCAGGAAGCACATCTGTATTTTGGGGACAGATAACACTGATATTGTCACTGTTGTTGGGTTTCAGGTGAATTCCAGTTCAGTTGGCTTGTCAGGACTCAGTGTGGGTGCTTGCTGAACCAGTCAGGGACCCATGCATGACATGACACTGTCCGCCCTCATCGGAATTTTCACACTTTTCTGCCCAATATTGCATATCGCATGGATTATCTTAACTCTAACATCCCACACATGTTGAGTTCAATTTGCATTAAATTGTACTTACATCATGGATTGTTGGATTGACAGGGGTTTGCAACATTCTTTGAAGCATATCAGTCAGGACTTATCAGGAATTTCCAACAGCTTGACACCATGAAATAAAACAATGTACAGTATGTTTATGTTAGACTCCGACTCTGAGATATAACGTATCTCAGGTCACTGATTAACTCCACTTTCTGCTCTCCCATATCTCACTGAACAATCTTCCTCTTCGCTGAAGCTTCTCTAGGGCTGGAGTAGTCCTCTTCCTCATCATCATCACCCTCTCAACGCTAATCACATCTCTTCCACTGAATTCTAAGCTGTCGGAGGCAACTTGCTTCAAGATCCTGTTGTTATATTGCTTTAATGAGTAAAATAAGTGGAGTCTAAGTACAATCGAGTGAAGATGCTGAATTGTGGCTCATGGAGCAAGAAGCTGACTGCATTAGCTTTGAGTGCGGCAACTTCAGACAATGCTTACTGTCAGTTCGAAGGTGTTAAGCAGCAGATATTTGCAAATGCTGTCACATTGTTGGAATGGATATGTACATAAAGATGCTTTTTAATTCTTTAAAAAAAAAAAAAAATTAATATTCTAAAAATTTTAACTGGGTGGCATAGTGGTTAGAACATCTGCCTCCCAGCAAGAAGGCCCGGGTTCAATTCACAGCCTGTGTGTTTTTGTATACAGTTTACGTATTCTCCCTGTGCTTGTGTGGAACAACCCCCCGGGTACTCCAGTTTCTTCCCACAGTCTAAAAGCATGCACAGTGGGCTAATTGGCACCTGAAAAGCTGTCCATGATGTACCCCAGAGTTGGCTGAGTTAAGCGCCAGCTTCCCAGTGACATTAATTAGGAATAAGCGGCTGAGAAGATGAATGCATGAATGAATGAAAATGTTAACTGCTCACTGGATGTCTTTATTTCTTTCTTGATTTGCTGTTTGTGGTTTAAAGTGAAAATATCTCAGACATTCATTCAGTCATTTTCCGAACTGCTTAATCGTAATTAGAGTCGCAGGGATGCTCCCATCTCAGCTGACTCTGGATGAGGGCAGAGTACATCCTGGACAGCTTGCGAGGCCATTGCAGACTGCTAATATCTATTGTATAAAAAGTATCATAGGAAGTGAAAGTATTATGAGGTAAGGAAAAATTATGGCACATTTAACAGATATGTGCCAAAGACGAGGTGGACTTCGTTGATATCTATTGAGCCTGAGACAAACATTGTTTTAATATATACTAGACAGGAACATAACAAGCAAACTAAATCAAGATTTTTAGTATTTTTTTTGACACATTTTAACCATAATAGAGGCAGGTGAGCTCTGCATATGCCAAGATCAAAGCATACACACTCCATAATAGAAGCTAGTGGAGCAATCAGATTTATTGTTTCTATGCAGTATATACTAATTTTGATAATATGAAAAACAATTAGTATGTCAGGCTTTTTTGGTTAGTTGGGATATATCCCCTGTGGGTCAAGGAATTCCTTTCACTATTTATCACATCACTGGGACAGCAAAGAAAATAATAAACAGAAGTCATATAAAAATAAATTTAATGTTCTGTTTTGTTTGCTTGCTTTTTTGTAAGAACATTATTATTTACATTAATAAAGTGGGAAGTGATTCATTCTACCTTTTTTATTCCTTCGGCAGATTTTTTGTAGAAATGAAATGGGTGCACTACACTTACAAGACCATTTATCCATTCTGCCTGGATTCATAACAGGTGTATTATATATATTGTGTACACAACCTTTTCTGTATTGGAGTCAATTTTTTTTATATATTTATAAGTTAGACTTACTGTACTATACTGTATCTTACAGCAGATATTATAAACAATTGTTCACTCAACAGACTCATTTTCTTTCCTTCTTCTGAAGTTATGCCGCAATCCACTGTACCAAAAACATTCAGATGAAAACTTTCTGCACCCACAGTTCTGATGGAAGTGCGATAGATGGTCATTCAACTCAAAATTTGAGAAACCAGGAACTTGGGCAATATCGAATAAAAAATGTGAGATATACACACATATAAATGTATAAATAATAATTTTTAATTATACTGTATGCATTCACTGCAGCCGTGAGGGGGGGGCACAGGTCAGTGTTCTTTCTCATGCCCGTCCCAAGCCCAGATAAATGCAGAGGGTTGCGTCAGGAAGGGCATCTGACGTAAAACCTGTGCCAAGTCTACTATGCGGATCATCAATGTGACTTCCAAACAGGATCGGTCGAGGCCCAGGTTAACAACGACCGCGATCAGTGCTGTTAACCAACAAGGTGCTGGTGGAAACTGGACTACTGGCGGTCGAAGAAGGAGAGACGGGAGGTGTGTCCATAGGCAGAGAGAGAATAGGAAAGGCATGAGTCTAGGACTGAGAGTAGGGACTTTGAATGTTGGTACTATGACAGGAAAAGCTAAAGAAAAGCTAAAGGAATAGCTAAAAAGCTAGAGAGGTGGCTTACATGATGCCGAGAAGGCCACTTTCACTTTTCCACACATACTGTGTGTTCAGGAGACCAGGTGGAAAGATGTCAAGGCAAGAAGCTTAGGAGCAGGGTTTAAGTTGTTTTTTCATGGTGTGGATGGGAAGAGAAATTGAGCAGGGGTCATCTTGAAGGCTTGGTCAGGATTGTTCTAGAAGTGAAAAGAGTTTCAGACAGACTGATAAGTCTCAAGTTAGAAATTGAAGGCGTGATGTACAATGATGTTAGTGCTTATGCCCCACAGGCAGGATGTGAGCTAAAAGAGAAGGAGAGATTCTGGAGTGAGTTAGATGAAGTGATACAGAGTACCCCCAGAGGTGAAAGAGTGGTCATTGGTGCAGGCAACAGAGGGGACGAGGAAGTGATGGGTAGGTTTGGTATCCAGGACAGGAACACAGAAGGACAGATGTTGATAGATTTTGTAAAAAGGATGGACATAGCTGTAGTGAATACTTTCTTCCAGAACAGACAGGAGCATAGTGTGACTTGTAAAAGTGGAGGTATGAGCACACAGACACGTAGACTATATCTTGTGTTAGACGATGTAATTTAAAGGAAGTCAGTAACTGCAAAGTAGTAGTGGGTGAGAGTGTTGCCAAACAGCATAGGATGGTGGTGTGCAGGATGACGCTGATGATGAGGAAGGTGAAGAAGGCAAAGACAGAACAGAAGACAAAGTGGTGGAAGATGAAAAAGGAAGAGCACCATGTTGTCTTCAAGGAGGAGTTCAAACAGGCTTTGGGTGGTCAGGAAGTGCTTCCAGGTGACTGGACAACTACAGGTAATATGATCAGAGAGACAGGTAGGAGAGTACTTGGTGTGTCCTCTGGAAGGAAAATAGATAACGAGACTTGGTGGTGGAATGAGGAAGTGCAGGAGTGCGTACAAAGGAAGAGGTTAGCTAAGAAGAAGTGGGACATTGAGAGGACTGAAGAGAGTAAACAGGAGTGCATGGAGACGAAGGCAAAGGTAGCGATCTCAAAGGCCAAACAGAGAGCCTATGATGACTTGTATGATAGGTTGGACAGTAAGGAGGGAGAAAATTATTTATACAGGTTGGTACAGCAGAGTAATTAAGATGGGAAGGACGTGTAGAAAGTTAGAGTGATTAAGGACAGAGAGGGAAATGTATTGACTGAGGACAGAAGTGTGCTAGGAAGATGGAAAGAGTCCTTTGAAGAGCTGATGAATGAGGAAAATGAGGGAGAAAAAAGAGTAGAAAAGGTAATCGTTGAGGACAAGGAAGTAGCAAAGATTAGTAAGGGTGAAGTGAGGAGGGCATTGAAGAGGATGAAGAATGGAAAGGCAGTTCGTCCTGATGGCATACCTGTGGAGGTATGCAAGTGTCCAGGAGAAGTAGTTTCATTTGTGAACAACAGTTTGGTTTCACGCCAAGAAAGCACCACAGATGCAGTGTTTGCCTTGAGGATGTTAATAGAGAAGTACAGAGAAGGTCAGAGGGAGCTGCATTGTGCCTTTGTGGATCTGGAGAAAGCATATGACAGGGTGCCGAGAGAGGAACTGTGGTATTGTATGAGGAAGTCTGGAGTGGCAGAGAAGTATGTTAGAGTGGTAAGTGGTCACATGTATGAGAGATGTAAGACAGTGGTGAGGTGTGCTGTCGGTGTGACAGAAGAATTCAAGGTGGAGGTGGGACTGCATCAAGGGTCAGGTCTCAGCCCCTTCTTGTTTGCTATGGTGATGGACAGGCTGACAGACGAGGTTAGGCATGAATCTCTATGGTCTATGATGTTTGCAGATGACATTTTGATCTGTAGTGAGAGCAGAAAACAGTGGCGGAAAATCTAGAGAGGTGGAGGTGTGTCCTGGAAAGGAGAGGAATGAAGGTTAGCCTCAGTAAGACAGAATACATGTGTGTGAACAAGAAGGACCCCAGAGGAATGGTGATGTTACAGGGAGCAAAGATAAAGAAGGTGGAGGATTTTAACTACTTAGGCTCAACAGTCCAGAGCAATGGAGAGTGTGGAAAAGAGGTGAAGAAGAGTGTGCAGGCAGGTTGGAATGGTTGGAGAAAAGTGTGAAAAACCACTTATGGTTGTGACCTTGCCCAGGGGTCTTAGCACAGTGAGGGTCATGGTGGGATTTGAACTCACAACCTCCCGATCATGAGCGTGCCACTCTAACCACTATGCCACCGGCCCCCCAAGAGCTGGAGGTAGCAGAGATGAAAATGTTGACATTCTCTTTTGGGAGTAACGAGGATGGATAGGATCAGGAATGAGTACATCACATGGACAGCACATGTAAGAGGTTTTGGAGACAAAGTCAGAGAGGCTAGATTGAGATGATTTGGACATGTACAGAGGAGGGATAGTGAGTATATTGGTAGTAGGATGCTGAGGTTGGAACTACCAGGCAGAAGGCCTAGAGGAAGACAAAAGAGAAGATTTATGGATGTGGTGAAGGAGGACATAAAGGTAGTTGGTGTAAGAGAAGAAGATGCAAAGAATAGGGTGAGATGGAGGCAGATGATTCGCTGTGGCGAACCCTGAAGGGAACAGCCGAAAGGAAAAGAAGAAGGAGAAGAAGATTGTATTCATAAAATGAGAAATACTTACAATAATATGGAATTTTTGGTGCTCAATCATTTTAGTATGCGACCTGTGGCACAGTGAATAAACTTGCTCCTATAAATGTACACAAAAATTGTACATGTAATTACTAATGTAATTAATTAACCGTTCCAATAATAGTATATAAGCCAGGTTTCTTATTTTTTAAAAATCTTGATTAGTTTTTTCAGCCTGGGAAATGAATGAAAATAAAATAGCTGACATGATCCCAAGTGCCACAGGTATCCTAAGCAAGAGGGACTTGCACTGACAAACAACAGAAAGACTAAGTGATTTTGAGAGATTCTGAGGCATTTCGTATCACTGAATCCAATCCATTCTAAAGTAGATATGCAGCAATAATTCCATATCCACCAATTAGGGCAGGTGCAAGTGTGTTATGTGCACATTTTCAACCCATTGTTTTTTCATGGTGATCAAATGTCAAATGTGTGCATGCTCGAGGGAGCACACACACTTTTAGCACCATGTTTTCCTCTGAATTCCACCATTTTAATGCAATTTAACAATGTCAGATTTCATGATTCATTACAGGGCCATTCTACATGTACAGATAGACTACGATACCACTACAGAACAGTCCCAGATGCTCAGCATGTTTCCGCTGTGTTCATTGGCTGTGTGCATTAATGTTAAGTTACTTCCATTGCTGGATGCACTAATTGGAGCTACATTAGGTGAGCAGAGTCGCGTCTGCATTTTGCTCTACTGGCACTGTATTGGATTTGATCGCCTTATTTGGGTTTTTTGCTCCACTTGGCATTGTTGACTGTACATAATGTGCTTATTGTAAATGAATTTTACACAACCTGACTGCCTAACGAGTATTTAGACTTTCAGTACGTTCATGGTTCTGTGAAGTAGTTGTAGAAGCTTTGTCATCATTTTATCATAAATATTATAGTCTTTAAACAATTGTTGTTTAAGTTGTTATGTACATGTGCATGGTGTAATAAAAACTCTGGACTGTGCTCTTCCAGGTAAATAAATCTATCTTAAACAAAACTTCAGATCCTGTTGACCATTTTTCATTCATTCATTTTACAAACCGCTTAATCCTAATTACGGTCACGGGAGGCTGGCTCACATCTTAGCTGACTCTGGGCGAGGGCATCCTGGACAGCTAGCCAGGCCACTGCAGGGCCAACACTCACACGATAACCCTCAGTGGCACAAAATGTGTTAAATAACATCATGTTGCACCTTGTATTCATTTGTTCCTCAGTAAGAGGAGTTATGATCTGTAGTCCTATTATCACTTAGTGGATGTTGCTGAACTGTCAGTAGTTCATCTCAGGAACTATTCAGCAACGTCCATGGAGCCTGAGAAAAATAACCGTTAATTATGGTTGACTTGAAAATTCGCCAGCTTTATCTTTTCTTCTTTTTCCTAAAGTTAAAGGCAAACATATTTTATTATTATTATTAACACAATTTGTGCAGGTATTGTTTTGAGGATGAATAATTTACATATATATTTACGCTTTTGGAATTTTTATTTCTATAATCATGTTGTTGTAATTGTAACTGTTTTAACAGTTTTACAAACATGTACCTTTTTCATTTTAAATAGATTCAAATTTAAAATAAAGCACACGTATATACCATTAGACATACAGTGTTGAGTTTCTAGTCGCATTATTGAATGGCGTATTTGTATTCTGAAAACCAGATACATAGCATCTCCATTAGAAAGCTGCGTGTGTGTGTGTGTGTGTGTGTGTGTGTGTGTGTGTGTGTGTGTGTGTGTGTGTGTGTGTGTGTGTGTGAAAGGTCACATCTTTATGACGCTCAAGAAGGTAGCACTTGGTTTGATAAGTCTCAGACCCAGCAGAGAGAGATTAGCATCATAGCTACAAGCTAATCACATGAAGTAGGTGATACCTTTAACGTGTGTGTGTGTGTGTGTGTGTGTGTGTGTGTGTGTGTGTGTGTATGCGCGCATGTGTGTGTGTGTGTGTGCGCGTGTGTGTGTGTGTGTGCGTGTGTGTGTGTGCGCGTGTGTGTGTGTGTGTGCGTGTGTGTGTGTGTGTGTGTGTGTGTGTGTGTGGACACCTTAACACCCACTGACCTGTGCAGGGCCCGTAATGAGCAGCGAGGGGTAGTGAGCGTTAGTGTTTTTGACAGGGCCGAGTGGGACACAGCTGTGCTCTCTCTCTCTTTCTCTCTCCCTTTCTCACTCTCCCACACACTCAAACACAGTGCTCTTTCATACATACATCAATCTTTAGAGAAACACAGAAGGGTGTCTGCCTCTCTTCTATATATCCCCCTCTTTCTCACTCATTCTGTCTTTCCATTTTCTTTTCTCTCTCTCTCTAACTCTCTCTCTCGCTCTCTCTCGCTCTCACTCAATTCCTTGATTATTTTTATGTGCTCATTTTGGTCCATCTCTTATTTACCTTTTTGTTCATTGCCTGTTTTTCTGTATCTATCACCTCCCTCCATTGCTTCAGTTAAACGTCTTTACATTCTCTCTTACATGCAAGCTAGCAATTTGGATTTGGGATTTTTGTTCATTTTTAATATATATATATATATATATATATATATATATATATATATATATATATATATATATATATATATATATATATATATATATATATTAAAATGTGTGTGTGTGGGTGTGTGTCGGTATGTACATAGTAGGGCCGGTGGGCTCTGTGTAGTGGTTAGGGTGCTGTGCCCATGATCGGGAGGTTGTGTGTTCAAATCCTAGTTAGACCCTCACTGAGCTGAGACCCCTGAGCAAGGTCTTAACCACAAGTGTGCCTCTGTTCACCCAGCAGTATAAATAGGTACCAGTAAAAAATACTGGGAAGGTAACCTGTGATGGATTCGTGTCCCAGTCAGGAGGAAGTTGATATATATTTTTTGATTATAGTTTATATTTGGATGAACATCAGTTTTATCAGAACTTCTACCAGTAAAGCCCGGTGAAAGTTATGTAATGCTCAGAGTTACTAGTGGAAATGTGCAAAATGCCACACTTTAATATATTGTGTATTTGTGAATTATTGATGGTATGTATAAGCAACATGATAGTGATGGTATTAAGAGGTGGATTAAGTCTCACTGAAGGCCCAGGTTCCACATGCACGGCCCGCCACCGCGTGAACCCTCGACCTTTTGATCCCTAAGTTGTGAAGCAAGCTTTTAAGTGCATTTTATTTAGTTTAATGAACGACAAAATAAACTACAGTACTCATTTCTATGAAAATTATGCCAGCTGGTTCTGAAAAATCATGTCTGGACCTTTCCACATTTGTATTTTATCATCACTTTGAAGCATCAGAGCAAACTGAGGATTACATGTGATTTATAGATCAGCAGGAAAAAATGAGACTACAAAGGAACAATGTTTATACATCCAATTAAAGCTCATAGCATTTTAAAGGAATTGTTGCCTTTGTGCTGCAAAAAGAAGTGGACAAACTTGTACTGGACAAATTATGTGAGATCTGCTGACCTATAGTATTCATTCGCTTTCATTCATTTTCTGTAACCACTTAATCCTAATTGGGGTCGTGGGGAGGCTGACGCCCAGCCCAGCCGACTCCGAGCGAGAGCTGAATACGCCCTGGACAGCTCGCCAGGCCATCGCAGGGCAGAAACACGCTAATGGCTATGCAGCTACTCTTGTGAAAAGTCAACGATGCTTCTTTAACATGCCTCACACCATAGACGGTGAGAGACGTGGCCGTCCTTTGATAACCCAGTTAGCTGCACTGGGGGACAGTGACAACCCACTGAGAGTGGGGCTTGAACCCCCAACCTTAAGATCAGCGATCCAGCACCTCTACCACCAGGCCACCACTGCACTCCTTTAGTATGGTCCAAAAACATTGCTTATGCAGTATAACTGGTAACAATATAACTTGTTTGCAACAATCCAATCGTGTGCATTCAAGAAAGCAGCTACGGAAAAAGCTGAAAAAGCTGAAAAGGCTGAAAAATTAATTAAATACGACTGAACGGCCTAAAGTACATACTGTGTGCACAACAGTAGATTGTTGCTGGTCAGCTGTGAACAAGGTATTCATATGCATGCAGGTGTTGATACATGGATTCTGTTGAAATAGAATAATGGTTTATTTATTTACTAATACGTGCGGATCAAATTAACTAGTTCCTTTACAGAACTGTAAACATTGTTCAAATTTTTAAAAACGTTAGAGATGAACCTGTATTAATTCATTCTGAGGTGTATGAAGTGAACTATGAAATGGATCGTTTTAACTGTGAACTTTCACAACACTGCCTGAATCACAGCGGTGACCACTGACATCACCAATCGTTTATATTCTTCACATCCAACACTGTTTCCAGGCGAGTTCTACAGCTTCTTTCAGTTTTTGTTTGATTTGTGAGGTTTCCTCCTTCCGCCATTTCAGTGCGTGTTCAGTGGCCTGCTGACTGACTTAGCCCATCTAGGCCAAAAAGAAACATGTTTGAGAGAAAAGTGTGTGTGTGTGTGTGTGTGTGAAGGAAACACCTCTAGTATGGTACTGAGGGCCGTGCCCTCTGCTCTGTGTCTCATGGTATGGTGAGTGTCAGGACACTGCACAAAGCTAGTTTAGACTTCACCCTGTCAATAACCCTGCACCTCACCACCACACATAGGCACTACACACACACACACACACACACACACACACACACACACACACACACACACACACACACACACACACACAGATCAATGAAGGGCAGGGCAACCAATGTGGGGTAATTTCTGTTTGAGCAATTGACTTACTGAAGCACACATCAATGCTACAAGACTTTGTTTTCCATTCGCCTCCTGATCTCAATGTCGATATGATACAGTTTGTGTGTGTGTGGGGGGGGGGGTCATTCCCCCAAGCAGTCCCTAATTCTGTGTGTATGGATGTGTGTGTGTGTGTGTGTGTGTGTGTGTGTGTGTGTGTGTGTATGTGTGTCTCCGCAACTGCGCCTAGTCAAGCAAGCGGCCCATGCTCACTGGCATTTCCCAAATGCCCCAGCTGGAAGACTGAATGACACACACTTGTAGTGAGCCAAAGAGAGAGACAGGACGTGTGTGTTCTCGTGTATGTGTATGTGTGTGTGTGTGTGTGTGTGTGTGTGTGTGTGTGTGTGTGTAGGGGGGGGGGGGGGTGTCCAGTCAGGGGGTTCTCATGCTCTCAGGTTGGGCGCTGTTGATGCCTCGCACACGACTGACGCCGCCACTGATGCACCCGTTCCCTGTCACAGCAGTCGAACGCCATTAAAGATGCGCAGGGCTTCATTTCCATCAGCCAACAGCGTGACGCCTTTTATTTTAAGCAATGTTAGCATCTCAGTGCCATGATATTTCTGTCATGCTCTTCCCTCAGAGGTAATGGATGAAGCATCCAAGATTGGGAGGTGGAGATAATTGACTTTCTAGAAAGCTTCTGAAAATTACATCCAGGTTTCAGGAGTGGCTCAGGCCGTGGTGATATGGAAATATATGGATTTGGAAGGAAGTAAAACTTAAATGTTAGCAAATTTAAACAAAAATGAATCCAAAAGTAAGAAATAGTTTAAAATCTAATTACAAGAAAACTGAAAGTAGTTTTTAAATAATACATTTGTAGGGAAGATAGCAGGAATAAAATATTGTGTTTATGACAGAAGAAACATCTAAACCTGGATTTACACTGGGTTTTTAAGTAACTCTAAATATTAAGGCAGCCACGGCGTTCACTTTTTAAGTGAAAACAACTAAAGATCTTTACACTGAAGTAGCATTTATATGCTTTCAGTGAGTGAAAAAACATGATTATGGACATTTATTAGTAAACAAATTGCTGTAGTTTAATTGATAGCGTTTAATTGGCAGTGTTGGCTCCCAAGGGGAGCATCGACAAGCTGCGTGACTATTAACCCTGAGATCGCAAGTCCAAATCCCATTTCATGCCACAGCCATTTCAGGACCTGAAGTTCAAGGAAACTAACTGGCTGAGTTTCACAAGAGGGAGGGATGGCTTACGCTCACTTCTCTGTCACAATCACAATGATCGCCAGCCAATCATGGGCATCTGTGAGCTCACGGTTAGATATCGCTTTCCTTCCAATTGTCTTATATTGTTGCCAAATGTGCATTCACCGCAGTTCAAAAAGATGCGGGTGGCTAGCTAGCATTGCATGTCATGGAGGGGACGTGTGCATGCTTTTGCCCCTACTTGGTTGATGGTGGTCATGTGATAGGGAAGACAGTACTTAATGGGTGGGAACTGGATATGAATAAATTAGGTCAGGGAAATCCGATTATCCCCCAGTGCAGCTAACTGGGTTATCAAAGGCCGGCCATGTCTCTCACTGTCTATGGTGTGAGGCATGTAAAAGAACCATTGCTGACTTTCGACAATATTAGGCTGCAAAGCCGTCGGTGTGTTTCCGCCCCGCGATGGCCTGGCGAGCTGTCCAGCGTGTACTCTGCCCTCGCCCTGAGTTGGCTGGGATGGGCACCAGCTTCCCCGTGACCCTAATTAGGATGAAGCGGTTACAGAAAATGAATGAACTGAAATCCGATTATAAGGAATTAACGACTAAATGAGGGAAACCCCCCCAAAAATAATTGTCAATGTTTTGCATTAATTTTCATATGTAATCTAACTGATGATGCAAACAAGTTCTTATTAATAAAATCAGATTTTTGTATCCTTTTTGTGCGCCTGTATGACTGAGAGAAGCCTGATTTTATCCATTCAGATGATTTAACAATTGTCACAAAGTCCCTTAATTAATATCGAAGAACACAACTGTGTCCATGTCTCCATATTGTCAACGGGGTGTTCCTGTACACACCCTTACACAACCATTGCATTCTACTTTGAGTTAAAGTAGACGAAAACCCAAACATTTCATTAGAGCATTCGTCAATTGATCAGCCACAACGTCAAACAGCGAACGCTTATTATTTTTCAAAGACTCTGCCTATCCAGGCAGAAACGACCATGGCAACGAATCCTCATTTAAACACAATATTCATAAAGGTTATTAAATATAATGGAGCTGTCTAGTTAATGATTAGTGCTCATTAAACTGTCCTTCATAAGATTTATCTCGGCTCATATTAGCTCATGATGGAATGAGCACGGCTCAGAGAACAGATGCGAGTTGTTTAATTATTTTCTGTAGTTTGCAGAGAGCTCTGATGAGCACATCGTTCGAAGCGAAACTCAACCTGAAGTTCAGAAATGACAGCTGAAAGGAGTATGATGAGATATATTGACTGAAAAAAAAACAGAAAGCTCTGGTCTAGTCCAGGGCTTGAGCGACTCTTCTGTATTTAAAGATATTCTATGAGATGTAATCCAGGAGTGCTTCGTAAAGTGCAAACACTGGATATATACAACACAGACTTACACAACTATAAACACTCACTTTTACACCTATGGACCATTTAGATTTGAAACATGACATGATCCATATATCATTGGACTGTTGAATAAAACTGGAGTTCCCAGAGGAAACCCATACAAGGTACAGTACAAGGAGAACATACAAACTCCAGAAAAGCCGTGATCAACTCAAAAGCTTCTTGATGTTCAGCGACAGTGCTGAACACTGCACCAATGTGCATACACATATTTTTCAAGAGAAAAGACAAATCATTTCTGCAATTGAGTGGAAAATTGAAATCATTCTATATATACTTATTTATGTTTTGGAAGGCCAATAATTCTGCCGACTCCTTAAAGCCTAAAACGATTAAAAAAAAAAAAAAATTAAAAAATGGTTTGTGAATTTCTGACAGTTGTACCTTAATGATAAATATGCCTAGTTAGCAATTCCCCTCAGGTTCCTCTTTGTTTGAGCATTATGCTAAGTGCTAATGCATGTTAATGTGTTTTTCATTAGCCGGGCTCCTGAAGCCCTGGCCTGCCAGTGGGCGTGATGTAGCCCATCTCCGAGTCGAGTAAAGGAGGATGGAAAAAGTTTCCGGTGCCATTTTGTTTGGCACAGCTCTGTAATTAAGCTGCCAACAGCGGTACATTAACGCTGCATTAGGCAGTGCAGGGCCGAGTCGAGGATGGTAGAGAAAGCAACAAGGGACTACACTGGCCATCATGTCTGCAACACACTGACCTTCATTACACACACACACACACACACACACACACACACACACACACACACACACACACACACACACACACACACACACACACACATATTATGACACATTAGTGTTTCCACCAAACCTGGTAGAGTCCATAACTAATAAACGCAGTCTTTTGCTCACTTTTGCCAAATTAAACTTTTTTCCTTTAGCTTTCCATATTTACAAACCAAGCTTTCCCAGATATGTCTGCCAACTAAATTTGGTGAACATCGTATGCTATTACAACATTATCTTAAATGTAATTGATTATCTACACAAGTCATGTTTGGTGTCTGAAGATTTGCTTCTTTAGTTTTGCACTAAGGCAACAAAATTTGTTGCACTACAAAAAAACCTCTAAATATCTAAATCAAGTCTCATCCACTTTTTTAGTAAGGTTAGTAGCATATTTTGTAAGCATAGTTGTATACAGAGCTTTGAAATATATTGACCCAGAAAAGCTGGTGGCTCTGAAACTCAAAAGTTAATGAAATAAGGTGCTTGTGTAATGCTATGAAACTTCATGCACCTGAGATCAGACATTTACATACAATTACCATGGACATCAATGTCAGAACAATATTGAACTTTCAATGATTTCTTCATTGACTTGTTCATTTTACAGACCAGAATACAGTAAAACCTCGGCTGACGAACGCTTAAGCTCACGAACTTTTCGCCTCAAGAACATTAAATTTGCGAGCATATAGTCTCTGCTGACGAACTAGTTTTCGGCGGACGAATCAAACCACGCGGTCGAACAGCGCCACGGTGGCGGCCACGAGAAGCTGACGCACGCTCACGGCGTCACAGTTCGTCACCCCCTTTCTTTGAGTGCGGAAGTGGTTTGTGTTTGATAGACATTTTGGACCATATTGAGTGTACTTTTGCTATTATGGGACCGAAAAAGACCCCACCACAGGCGGAGATCATTGAAAAACACGAACGAGGTGTGCGTTTGTGTGACTTAGCGTCCCAGTACCAATACACTAAGTCTACCATTGCTACCATCCTTAAGAACAAGGAAGCTATTAAGGGTGCGTGTGTGGCTAAGGGCGTTTCCAAACAGTAGGCGTTTCCAAACACTCCTTCCAAACAGTAAGTCCCTCCCTCTCTCCTCCTCCCACTCCATTCCATCAAGCCATCAACTACCATCACAAAGGTAAATAAAACGACTTTATTGTACAGTACAGTTTATTTCTTTAATTACAATACAATAGCACATTTATTATACATAAAATAAGGTATATTTTTGTGTAGTTTTAAGGCTTATTTAGTAGAAAATTATGTTTTATGGGGACCTGGGAACGGATTATTCTCATTTTAATGGTTTCTTATGGGAAATAAATGTTCGGAAGACGAACTTTTCGCCTCACACACACTTTCTGGGAACCAATTATGTTCGTGAGCTGAGGTATCACTGTAATTGTATACAGTAACATACATTCTATGGAAGAAATTAATTGGGTGTGCAAGTTGTAAGTTTTAGAGCGGAATGGTAACATGGTGGTGAGTATGTCCACCTCATAATAAAAAGGTCCTGGGTCTGAGTCTCCATCTCTTGGTTGTTTCTGTCTGGCGTTTGCATGTCCTACCCATGGGTTACTTCGGGTACTCCAGTTTCCCTCTACAGTCTACATTCTATATTTCTTATTTTATGAGTAAATTACTTTTTTTGAGTTGCAAAGTACAATTTATCATGCTGTATGATTTAATTTTTAAGGATACATAGCTAAATTGCACCCTACAAAGTGCTAAAAAAAAAAAGCAAAGCATTAAAAGAAAAGTAAAGTCATGAGGTATTACTGCTCCGGTGCAACTGTGGTTTGTATAGAGTGATCCCTCGCTATTTTGCGCTTCCGTTCCTGCGGCTTCAGTGCATCGCGGGTTTTTCCAAAAACATTCATTGAAAAATAAAAAATACGAAAATTAAGGAAAAATAGAGAAAAAGTTAAGGAAAATGCCGCAGAACAAGCCCATTATGCAAAAAAAAAAAA
>CM045733.1:48050000-48072500 GCA_024760905.1 Plotosus lineatus
CACACACACACACACACACACACACACACACACACACACACACACACACACACAAACACATTAGATCAACAATGTCACTATAGGATGTTTGATTGACAGCTAAGCTCCCGCTGTTTAGAAGAGTGTTGGCGTAAATGACCTTTCCCCTCTCACTTCTCTTCGTTGTCATTTCAGCTCCATTTTGCCTGCTGTTTGCTGAATTATTTAGCAGCTATTCAATAACATGCTAATATTTTTCCTCATAAAGTGTCTTCTTTCTCTTTTATATTAGTTTTTTTCTCCTTCAGTTTTCCTAAACACACACACACACACACACACACACACACACACACACACACACACACACACACACACACACAGTACAAGATTTCTACATGAAAAGAGCTCCAGTGCTTCAGAGCACATTTCTGTGAAAGCACCCATATGCTAATATATAACACAGTTACAGAATATGTTTATTTGGTAAGCTTGTAAGTAAACAAGTATATTTTATTGATAGAACACACTTAACTAAAGTGATTTAGATCAAAAAGAGAAAGAAAAGTAAGTCCGTGGTAATTTCGGTGATCAGGCCAAAGACTCACATTGACAAGAGCAAGTATTGTGGAATTGAAAAAGTTGTAAATTTTAGCTGTAGGTTTGTATGAAAAAGCTATTAAAGCTATGAAAAAAACTCCAGAAACACAACAAGGGGAAGAGGGATAGATTCCACAGCAATAATAATAATAATAATAATAATAATAATAATAATAATAATAATAATAATTATAATAACAATAACAATAATAATAATAATAATAATAATAACAATAACAATAACAATAACAACAACAACAACAATAATAATAATAATAATAATAATAATAATAATAATAATAATAATAATAATAATGTTCAAATGATCCACTCACTCATTTTCTGAAACACTTAATCCTAATTAGGGTCATGGGGAGGCTGGCATTCATCTCAGCGAATTTTGGGTAAGTGCAAAGTACACCCTGGACAGCTCACCAGGCCATCGCAGGGCAGAAGCACACTGATGGCAATGCAGCTATTCTTGATGAAAGTCAGTAATGGTTCTTTTACATGCCTCTCACCATATGCCGTGAGAGACATGGCTGGCCTTTGATAACCCAGTTGGCTGCACTGGGGGTCAGCAGTAGCAACCCGTTGATAGTGGGACTTGAACCCTTGACCATGGGATCAGTAATCCAGCACACTAAAGCCATTTAAGTACAAGGTGATGAGTACAAGAAAGAAAGAGAGCATTGACTGGACATTACAAATGATAGAGCACTGTCTCTCTCTAGTGGCGAGCGGGTAGTGTTGGCACCTGCCTGTTTGTGTTTTGCATGTTCTCCACCTTTCTATCCGGGTTTCTGTTAACTTCAGACTCTGATTTTGTGATATGGACCCTAGGGTATCAACCTTATAACAAAGCATTTGGAAAGTTTTCTTAAGATCTCAATGTACAGTAAATGCAAGTTAGAATCAACAGGAACTGCATCAAGACCTGTGTGTGTATCGTAGCATGATTAGTATCAAGACTGAGATTCACTTCAACTCAGATGTGCTGCATATCCTTTGTTTTGCTCGGTGAATGGTTACCAATCCAGTTCCTGAAGATTTTTCTCCCTAAAGACTTTTTGTCTGACTCTAGTCATATCCACCTAATTATCTGATGATTGACTTGAGAATTTCTTGATCAGCTAAAAGAGATTTGTACGATTTATGTTTGAGATAAAATCCACAGGACAGTTGATCTCCAAGTACAGGGTTGGTTACCACCAGTGTAGTCTCATGTGGTGTTTACACACAACCTGATGTGAGGAGCCTAAAATTCTAATCTTGGATTATATCACCTGAATTGATACTCATATTACAGTGACATGAAATCTTCCATATAGTGGAACTCTGGATAAGATGTCACCAATTCTGTACCTGGAGATCTGCTTTCCCAGAAGTTTTATCTCCAGCCAAAATGTACAACACCACATATAACTATCAAGAACTTCAGTGATTAGAACATCAAGTGGGGATTATTGAGGATGAAACCAAAGTCTTCCGGGAGGTACATCATCAATAACAGGGTTGGTAACCACTGCTCCAAAAGGTCTTTATATAGCTCTACACCCAGCATGGTATACTACAGCATGGCATACTACAGTGCATACACATCTCGTAGAATCTCTCAACATTAATTCAATAATTCTAGAGTTAAATGAAATGCACACTGTTTATTTTTATTTTTATTTTTTGGTTTTCAGATTAAACTTTTTATGTGTGTGATTATTTATCAACAGTGCCTTTCTGGCACTTGAAATTTAGGCAATGTCTGCAAGAGAAGAAAAAAAACGCCAGGCAGCAATCACATCAGCTCTGAAACGTGAGTTGCATCTCGGTGACGATGAAGCCAAACCCAGTGTAAAATTTGGGTTCTAAAGGATCTTAAAATGACTTTTAAAACCCTGAAGTGGAAATGTGTGTATTGAACTGACTCAGCTTTCTTACAGCGTCTACTTGGGCTTGAAGAAGAAATTGCAAGACATCCAGCAAAAGCAAAGTTGACTTTGTGTGCAGTTGTCAATCGTACTACAAAGTTTTCAATTGCTTCACAGATGACAGCAGTTTGTTGACTTCTACATCAGTAAAGAAAGACAGACATTCTGTTCTTGCTCTGCCACTGAAAACAGCTCCTACAAGAAACCAAAGTAGTAATGGTGTACTGTAACAAAAAAGAGTTCCCACAGATAAAATGAATTCACCAGTTTCCATTAAAGCCAGTAGTAGTATTTCTGTATAAGGCTCCACTCCGTAAACTTCTGTTCTTTTGTGTTCATCACAATAAAACAAGGCATAGTGTCAGTGGAGCCTTTACAAAGACTTTAGATGCAGATCCAATGACGTTTCTCCAGGACAAAGCAACATAATTAGTGTTATTGCATTACGAAACTAAATAAATATTTATAAGCATTCTTTAGCTAATGATAGCTGAGATATGTGACTTCTTCACTTATCCCTTAACATCCGGGGATGTCGTTGGGGCGCCTTCATGGCGAAACTTGGGCTGATTTGGCCTGGTGGCGCCCATCCCTCTCCAGGTCGTAGAAACACGCTGACGGCTTTGCAGCCTACTCTTTACGAAAGTCAGCAATGGTTCTTTTACATGAACCTCTCACCATAGACAGTGAGAGACATGGCCTGCCTTTGATAACCCAGTTAGCTGCACTGGGGGGACAGTGACAACCTTGTGGGGACTCGAACCCCCAACCTTAGGATCGGCGATCCTGCACCTTAACCACTAGACCACCACCGCCCAAGATATGTGACTGAGAGCCTCTTTTCTCCATGTCACCACCATTCTCTGCATCACCATTGCATTCCCTCGCTATCCTTGTAGAATCCTATTAGTTGCTTAAGGATTTCCTAACAGCAATCAGTGAGCATAAAATACACTCCTGTGCATTTATTTTACTCCCACATAGCTCCAGTGTTTTACTTCGAAAGGCTTCAGTACAGCAGAACATCGCTCATCGCTGATTAGTCCAAATGCTCTTTACAGATGCCTCAGTGTGATTACATACATCAAATCCCTCACTTCTATCCTGTCCAATTTCTTCAGCACATTTAACAAACTCCTGCTCAAGCTGAACACCTCAGAGTCTTTATTCTCTGCACAGAGTCGGCGGTTTCCTCACACTAATTTACTGCCTGACCCCCGAGCTCACTAAACCACTTTCAGGGAGAGTCAAGCCTGAAATTGGAAATTCTTGATCCAAGAATATAATTCCTAGCTGATAATTACATTACTTTTGGAAATTTTCTTTTATTTATTTATATTTATACACTTTTTTAATCAGAATGTTTTCCATTTATGGTTTTACTTTGAGAGAGAGCGAGAGAGAGAGAGGGAGATTTACAGAGAAGAAATTGCACCTAAAATAAATGTGACATCAATATAAAATCAAGCCGGGTGACACAGTTGTTAGCATGTCCTGCTTCACAGCAATAAGATCCTAAGTTCAGGTTAATGCAGTGCTTCTCAAATAGTGGGGGGGTATGATGCCAGGGGGCGCGCGGTGTGATGCCGGGGGGGGGTGGGGTGGGGTGGGGGGTGGGGGTATGAGCCTGGGGACCATATTTTTCAGGAATTGTGTACGAGAATTAAGTGTAATTGCACCTCCACTCCACTAGTTGGCAGTGGCGCTGTCATTGTCACAGTGCAGTAAACAACATGGAAAAATTTCTGACAGGAATGTAGAGAAAGGTGGAGAGAGACAGAGATATTAAAGGGGAAATGAAACGCCGACTAAATAAGTAGGCGGTAGCTTAAGAATAGTTTATTGAAGCGATTGCGGCTTAAATTTTATATCATAAATAAACCATTGCACACACAACGGTTTTGTTTTATGTGCTTGTCGTATAAGTTATCGACCCGAAAGCCGCCATTGCTAAGTGCCCGTCGACACAAAGTTACCGTGACGTCACTGGGTTGGTACAAAGTACCACATGAAATATAGTGCATGCATGTCACAGCGTATTATATGATATAAACAACATGGAATCTCACGCCAACAACATGCACAGTTTTTCAGCAGAAGACGACTATTTTTTGGAAGATGAAGGTGATATGGGGGTCAAGGAAATGCCTGCTAATCCACAGGCATATGTGACGCACTCCACCAAATGTAGTGTCCCAACTGACAGTGGAGCTTTTGAGACAAATCGTGGCTTATCTGGACTTCCGATCTGTCAAGTAAGTGCGTGCACTTTGAATACTTGTTTAGAACTCAACATTTACCTTCTTGCTTGAAAGATCGGAAGTCCGGATAAGCCGCGTTTTGTCTCAAAAGCTCCAGTGTAGCGCGTTACATATGCTTTCAAGCCTGTCCGACGGAATATTGCCAACGTTAGTCCAAGAACTCCGGCTGAATCTGACGCCGAGAGCGATAATAGGGATATTGACAGTGATCACGATATTGACAGTGATCACGGACATGCCGGTGAACATAACCAGATCGGCAATTTTATGTGCACTTGTGACAAGTGTACACCGTTACTACAAATGTCTCGCTGCCAGGATGCCGCGCTTGACCATCTCTTGCGAGCGAAGGGGGACCTGACATGCAGAACAAACCACAGACTGTTTCCTATGCAGTGCCTTGAAAGGGATATTTTAGAGGTGGCCATGGTCTCCATGAGAGATGTCCGTGCTGAAACCCCATAAATAGTCGGTAGGTTTACAGATCAAGTCAGAATTGTCATGTTATTATCTATGGTTGTCATGTTGTTGTCTATGGTTGTCTAATATTCAATACCTCTGTGTATTCAGTCTGGAGAGCTTGTTTTTCCGCCCTTCCCTTACGTACCAATACTGTATTACTTTGCAGTGTGCTTGGTCTGACTGTGCTTGTAATATTGTATGCAGAAAAGTCAAATACAGTTGGACCTGATCCTGGTTTCAATGATGCGGTTTTGGACCACACCATGGGACCAGTTTCGTCGGATTTGCATGTGTGTACATAATCTTCTGTTCTGAAATGGGCAATGCCAATGCGTGCGCTTTCATTCACTGGTGGGTCGGCACGTTAATGCACTGAGCCAGGCTTTCAGCAGCTTACTGTTGCTTAAAGGCAGCCGGTGACAGTGCACGCCTTTACGTTTATAATAGGTGTTTGTACAGCCCGGTGCAATACAATGATGACCGGTACACAAGGGCTTTTTATTATTATTATGCATTGATGCGTTGCTAGCCATTGTGATATTTACACAAGTTCACGACCACCAACCCAGTGACGTCACAGGAAACGGCCGGGGACCAATGACGGCTTACATGGTCTCACACCGCAAATTTGAAATTGGATTTACATTATTATCAGGGCGATTTTCAACTGATCAGCTGCAAAAATGTGACATTGAGGACCAGATGAAGCGAGACAATGTTACATTGCGATGTGCTTCATTTCCCCTTTAAGACATAAGTATGTTGAATGAGTTTAAATAAGGATGTATTTTTTTATTGTTTTTTTTTTTTTTTTTTTATCTCAGGCACATTGGTGCACTTTAAATCTTTTCCATTACAGATTAAAAACAATGTTAATGAAATTTTTCTTTATTGTAAATTGAACCATATTTATTTCTTTTTTTGTTTATAATACTATTTATAGTCTCTCGCCAGGGGGGCTAAAATATTTTTTTCTTCCTAGGGGGGACGCCACAGAAAATAATTGAAAAGCACTGGGTTAAGGTCAAATTTCTTAAGTTAAAATTAAACTTTGTACTACAGTCCAGCTGTAGTTTTACATGTCCTTGTTTTGAAATATGCAATTGTTAAAAGAAGATAGTATGGTGGTGTAGTGTAGATTGAGATGGTTTGGACATGTACAGAGGAGGGATAGTGAGTATATTGGTAGTAGGATGCTGAGGTTGGAACCACCAGGCAGAAGGCTTAGAGGAAGACCAAAGAGACGATTCATAGATGTGGTGAAGGAGGACATGAAGGTAGTTGGTGTAAGAGAAGAAGATGCAAAGGATAGGGTGAGATGGAGGCAGATGATTCGCTGTGGCGACCCCTGAAGGGAAAAGCCGAAAGGAAAAGAAGAAGAGGAGTATGGTGGTGTAGTGGTTAGCACATCTGCCTCTCAGAAGAAAGTTCCTGGGTTCGAGCATCATGCTTGGTGAGGGTGTTTCTGTGTGAAGTTTGTATGTTTTCCCTGTACTTGTGTAGGTTTCCTTCATGTACTCCAGTTTCCTCCCACATTTCAAAGATATACACATCAGGCTAACACAATGTCAATATTTACCCCAAGGTGTGTGTGTGTGTGTGATGGACGTACAGATTGTTTAATGTTTAGCACGCCTTCACCCAGAGTTGGCTAAGATGAGCAACAACCTTCCCGCAAACCTAATTAGGATTAAGCGGTTCAGAAAACTAAATAAATAAAATTAAGGTAATTAATATAAGAATTATAAAAACACTCTGTGATCTTTTTGAAATACATTTAAAATAAAGATAAAAAATAAATAAATACAGTGATACCTCAGCTAACGAATTTAATCCGTTCCGAGGGCAAGCTCATAAGCCAAAAAGTTTGTTAGATGAAACAATTATTCCCATAAAATAATAACAGAAAACCAATTAATCCATTCCAACCCCTCCCAAACTCATATCTTCATTTCACTTATCTCTTAACATCCGGGGATGTCATTGGGGCACCTTCATGGCGAGACTTGGGCTGATTTGGCCTGGCGGAGCCCATCACTCTCCAGGTCGTTAACCACCTACGGGCAATTTAGACCAGCCAATTAACCTACTGTGCATGTCTTTGGATTGTGGGAGGAAACCCACGCAAGCACGGAGAAAATATGCAAACTCCACACAGAAACACCCAGGACGGGAATCGAACCCAGGCCTTCTTGCTGTGAGGCGGACGTGCTAACCACTACAACACCGTGCCACCCAAACTCATATAACCTTCCACAAACATGTATATTTGACCTAATATATTAAAGATAAACATGTAAAAACAATATGTATTTCATAATAATAATTCATGTACATTAGTATTAATAATAATAAAACATGAATAAACAATAATTCAACTCACCCTTTCAATCATCTACTGCAGTGAAGATGTGACATGTGCAGGCAGGAGGTGGTGCTTAACGGAGGAGGAGGAGGAGGAGAATTTTGTGCTTGTGCACGCTACGAATGCCAGCGAGGAAAGACTAATGGTGAGCTCCCACAAGGTGCTTCTCAAATAGTGGGGCGATGTTTACACATATGACCCTGGGGAATGTGCTTTTTTGCTGTACTGTACTAGAATTAAGTGTAATTGCACATCCACTACAATAGTTGGCAGTGGCGCCGT
Source organism: Plotosus lineatus (assembly GCA_024760905.1). NCBI lineage: Eukaryota > Metazoa > Chordata > Actinopteri > Siluriformes > Plotosidae > Plotosus > Plotosus lineatus. The sequence continues at coordinate 48,057,872 of CM045733.1, forward strand.
CATTGTTGCACTGTAGTGTAGGGGAAAAGCACAGAGCAAACAATATGCAGTGCAGTAAACACTAGTTATAGTCACGCGCAGGAGCTCGTAAAGTGAATTTTTGCTCATTGGATGGATCAGATTTTTGGTGGGTTAGAAGCTTGTGTCGTGGAAATATCATTAATATCATAAGAAACACTCGTTAGACAAGATACCATTGTACATAGAATGAAATAAGTAAAATATAACTATGTAATGATGAAAAAGTTAAAAGATTAGTAAAAATAAAACGCATACTGTATAATGAATTAGAATATATCAAGTGGGTATTTATTATTATTATTATTATTATTATTATTATTATTATTAATGAAATAAACTATACATCAAATTTATAAAAGTGTGAGATAATACATTAAATCCAAATTTTGAAATCTCTCCTTTTATCTTTTTAAAATAATATTTCCTTTTATATTACACAGTAGGTACGCTTGTTTTATATACACAGTTGTGTTCAAAATAATAGTAGTGTGTTTCAAAACAGTGAATAAAGATCAAAATCCATCCGTATACAGTAATAGCTTTTTTTTCCATACAGATATTGCATTGGGAACGCAACACATTCTATTCTAAATCAAAACATGAAGAAAAAATATATCAAATGGGTATTATTCCTTTAAATAAATTGAAGAAAAGTGAATATTAGACTGTTAGAAATATCAATGTCTGCATTTCTTCTTTACAAACTCAAACGTTCACTGTATAAACTATAAAACATTAAGATTTTGCTTTCCTTTCAATCATTTCATCATTTTCTGTAATCGCTTAATCCTACTTAGGGTCACGGGGAGGCTGCCACCCAACCCAGCCGACTACGGGTGAGGGCAGAGTTCACCCTAGACAGCTGGCCATCGTAGGGCGGAAACACTTTGACGGCTTTGCAGCTACTCTTGTTGAAAGTCAGCAATGGTTCTTTGACATGAACCTCACACAATAGACAGTGAGAGACATGGCCGGCCTTTGATAACCCAGTTAGCTGCACTGCGGGGACAGCGACAACTTTGTGGAGAGTGGGACTCGAACCCCCAACCTTGGGATCAGCGATCCAGCACCTTTACCACTAGACCACCACTGCCCTCCTTTCAGTCACTGAAGTAATATTTAGTTGTATAAACACTGTTTCTGAGAACTGCTACACATCTGTGTTTCATGGAGTCGACCAACTTCAGGTTTTCCAGCCCAGGGTAACTGGACTACATTCCACAGTTCTTCTGTATTTCTTCGTTTTCCCTCAGAAACTGCATTTTTGATGTCACCTGACAAGTTTTCTATCGGATTAAGGTCAGGGATTGGGCCGGCCACTCCATGCTTGTGCCAGCAAGCTTCACTGACTTCACAGTATACTTATTCTTGAATTAAGTGTTTGGGGTTGTCCTGCAAAGCCACTAGACCCAAAAAGAACAATCTTATTTTCATTAGTCCACAAAATGTTGCACCGTTTCTCATTCGGCCAGTCAATGTGCGCTTTAGCAAATTGTAACCTCTTCAGCATGTCTTTTTTCAGCAGAGGAACTTTGCGGGGCATCTGACTGATAGCTTTGCTTCACCCAGGCGTCTTCTAATTGTATCAGTACTTTCCGGTCACTTTAGACTTTCTTTGATCTTTCTGGAGCTGATTGTTGGTTGTGTCCTTGTCATTTTGGCTTTTGTTCGATCCATTTGAATGAAAGTTTTTTCACTTTCTTCCACGTTTTTCAAGTTTTTGTTGTCATTTTAAAACATTTGTGATCATTTTAGCTGAGCAGCGCATCATTTTTTGCACACCTTTATATGTTACTCCTCTCCAATCAACTAAACAAGTACGCTCTTCCCATGAACAATGTCTGGAATGACTCATTTTCCTCAGAATTTCAGAGAGAAGTTCAATATAACCAGCATGTACAACATATACTGCCTTCCTTACGTAAATAAGGACAATTGTCTCCTGTTTTTCAAAGAATGAATGACCTCACTAATTGAACTCCACACTGCTGTTATTTTTGAATGCGCCCCTTTCAATTAGTGATTCATTTACACAGAACCTGCAGCATGCATGTCATGACTGATTGATCAGGATAGTCATTATGCCTGCTATTATCTTGAACACAACTGTTCAGTTCATTTTCTGTAACCGCTTCATCCGAATTAGGGTCGCAGGGAGGCTGGTGCCCATCCCAGCCAACTCCGGGCGAAGGCAGAGTACACCTGGACATCTCGCCAGACCATCACAGGGCAGAAACACGCCGACCTCTTTGCAGCCTACTCTTGTCGAAAGTCAGCAATGGTTCTTTTACATGCCTCACACCACAGACAGTGCGAGACATGGCCGGCCTTATACCACTAGACCACCACTGCCCCCTGAACACAACTGTATATTAAAAAAATGTTGTAGAATAAAGAATCAGTTGACTTACTGTCATTCTGAGATATGATATAATTCACCCATCCATTTCCTTGTAGGAAATACCTTTTTTTACTCAGTGATTTAATTTTTTTGATTTTTGAGGGTTTTTTTTTTTTTTATGGGAAGTGGTGGCCTGGTGGTATGGTGCTGGATTACTGATCACAAGCTTGGAGATTCAAGCCCCACTGTCAATGGCTGTCACTCCTGTCTCCCCCAGTGCAGCGAACTGGGTTATCATAGGCCGGCCATGTCTCTCACTGTCTATGATGGGAGGAATATAAAAAAAAACATTGCTGACATTCATCAAGAGTGGCTGCATAGCCGTCATAGTGTTTCTGCCCTGTGATTGCCTGGTGAGCTGTCTCGGGTGTACTCTTCCATTGCGCAGAGTCAGCTGAAGATGGTTATGTGACCCTAATTAGAATTAAGCATTTCAGAAAACTAATAAATGAATGATTTTTTATTGAGAGTAAACATGTCTTCATTCCACAAAAAATCTCTTTTTCACCACAAGGGGGAACTGGACACTCATTATTCTCTTCTCACTTGCAGCATCAGGAGACTTGATGCAGAGCTTATCATGGTAATAGCAGTTGTGAAGTAAAAGTACACCTACCATGAATGGGGCGCCAGTTTATTACAGGTCACTGTGCTTTTATTCGAACTATCTACTTAACAGTGTGTTTTTGGAGAATGGGGGGAAATGGAAAAACCTGGAGTTAAATATAAAGATGTAAAACATAAATTATGACGTATTAAAGATCCTGTCAATATGCAAATCACACACATGCTCAGCATTTTCTCCTGGAAAACTGACAAAATCACAGGCCCTGTGTTTGCATATTGGATCCTGAATGGTTGCTATGATTTATGATGTAACAGCATTTCTCTAATTTTATTCATCCATTCATTTTTTTTAACCGTTTAATCCTCATTTGGGAGAGGCTTGCGCCCATTTCAGCCGATTCTGGGTGAGGGTGAGGTAAACACCGGAAAGCTGGCCAGGCCATAGCAGATTTCTGTATTTTGTGCTAGCTCAGATTTCCCATTGGTCTTCAGCACCTAAAATTAAAAATAAATAAAAAATTCATAAATAAAGAAAAAAATAAGATTTTTAAAGGTTTATAACGTGACTAAAATTATTTTTTATTTTGGAACATATATTCATGGGATTTACTAAATATGCAATACTGAACCTGCTTACTGTATATGTATTATTAAAAAGCTGCAGCATTAACTGAGGAACATGAAAATGTAAGGAGGAAACTCCAAGTTCAGTAGAGTACAAAAGATCGGACCATGTTTTATCATCTTCAAAATGTTTCAGAGCAGTAAACGTATTCAACATAACGACAAAAAGAAGCAGTCTCTGTCTTAATCTCGCTGTCTCTGTGTGTGTGTGTGTCTCTCTCTCTCTCTCTCTCTCACGCACACGCACACACACACACACACACACACACACACACACACACACACACACACACACATATGCACAGATGCACACTTACATACTGTACTCACTCAAAAAATGAGAGTAAGTGCTTGTATGGCAAAGTGCCACAATGACAAATCAAAACCAGACAACTGACATTTCATCTGAATGTCACTGAACAAAGCCTGGTGCCTTAATTGCCCTCACAAATGCCTCAAAAAAAAAAAAAAAAAAAAAAAAAACTAATGGATCACCGGTAACTTTTCAATATCTGATCTCACGGTGCTCAGTATTATGTCACCAAGTACTTAAAATCCATAACACAGAATCCCTCCGTCAGCTTGATAACTTGAGCCAAGACTAGATTTGATTTACAAGCCAGAAAGATATGAGCAAGACTCAGGAATGTTTGCTACTTCACATTTAGCTTGGATTAGACTTTTATCTTGTCCAGCACTAGAGACTTAGTTCATTTAAATGACATGCCATTTCAAACTTGGAAGAAATATGCCTTAAAAATAATTTTTCATTCTCATTTGAGAATGTGAATGATTGTGTGTGTATTGTCCATGTGGTGAACTGGTGAGCTGTTCAGGGGGTACCCTGCCTTTGCCCAATGTCAGTTGAGGGTTCCAGGCTCCCTGTGAGCCTAGTAGCATTAAGTAGTTCAGCAAATGAGTGACTGAGTAATCTAGGAACCACAACTGTAAATCTGTACAACACCTGGAACACATTTCATAACAGTGTCAACTGTGCACAGAATACTGGTTTGTGCAATTCCGAGGTGCTTGGACTACTTAGGTGTTACCATAGTGGTATGTAAAAAGTGTAGTGAATTCTGAAGCATGTGGAATACTCAAGTGTGTTGAATACTGAAAATTGTGTAATATTCAGAATGTAGAATACTAAAGAGTACTGAATACTGATGTGTGAGGAAGACTGGAGGTTGTGCTATACTGGCATGTATGACAAACTGAAGTATGTGGCATACTGAAGCATACACACATGTATTGCTGTAATATAGAGTACAGTCCTGTATACCAAAAGCTAAGGCACACGGACATGTCCAGAATATGAGCATGGACAGAATACTGAAGTGTGTGGAAGACCGAAATACATTACAGTCACTATCCGAGTCACGACATACGCGAATTACGACCACCTGTACTTACGACCACGTCTAGCAGATGCCTATTATGAGGTTACTGTATGTATATGATATGTCCGGCAGCGCAACGCATAAGAGAGTTGTGGCAGCACAGCATCCCAGCATCTCACACTCACAGCATTCTACCACTACACTCAGTGACTAGATACCATCGCTGTAACATCTATTGTACAGTACAATTTTACATTCATTTACTGTACACCATTTACCGTGGCCCCCAAGAGGAAGTCCTTCATCGGATGGCAATTCTACCAAGAAAGCAAGAAAGGCACTGTCGTTGGAGACGAAGATGAAAGTGATAAAGCAGTATTAAGGAGGAAAAAAGGAAATTCCATCACTTAAGATCTCCATCGCTCCCACCTCACAGTGTCTACAATTTTGAAGGACAAAGACCGCATGAAGGAAGCAGTGATAGCAGCATCCCCAATTAAGTCAACTATCATCACAAAACAGTGTGAAGGACCCATTGCAGAGATGGAAAAGTTTCCATACATGTGGTTGGAAGATAATAGGCAAAGAAATGTGAAAGTGATGTTACAAGCATTGCAACGTAAGGCTACAAGCTTATTTCGCATGTTGAAAGAACGTGCACTTGAAGAATACACTTCACACATGAATTCATATCGAGTGCTGGGTGGTTTCGGTTTCATTGATTTAAATATCCGACTTACGACCAATCTGACTTACAACCTTGATTGGTTCCGACCAACCAATCTTAATTCGAATAGTGACTTGTATTTGGAATACTCATGTGTACAGGATAAAGACATTTTTGGACTACTGTAGGATGCATAACAAGATTATTTAAAGTTCAGTTCATTTTCTGTAACCACTTAATCCTAATTAGGGTTTCGGGGAGGCTGGCGCCCATCCCAGCCAACTCTGGGCAAGGGCAGAGTACACCTTGGACAGCTCACCAGGCCATTGCAGGGTGGAAACATGCTAACGGCTTTGCAGCTACTCTTGTCGAAAGTCAGCAATGGTTCTTTTACATTAACTTCACACCATAGACAGTGAGAGACATGGCCGGCCTTTGATAACCCAGTTAGCTGCACTGGGGGGGGTGGGGGGGGGGCAGTGACAACCTTGTGGAGGGTGGGACTCGAACCCCTAACCTTTGGATCAGCGATTTAGTGCCCTATACCACTAGACACCATGGCCCATGATTATTTATAGAATAATTTGTGGAATACTAAAGTGGTTTTATTCAAACATTCAGTTCATGTTAACAGGAAAAAACACGAATTTTTCAGTCATTTTATTCAGAGGAATTTCAGTTTCGCATTCAAACTCTTCCATTGAGTTGCATGGTGGCATAGAGATTAGCACATCAGCCTCACAGCAAGACGGTCCTTTATTCGTCTTGGCCTTGGGCATGACTGGGCGGAGTTGCATGTTTTCCCTGTGCTTGCATGGGTTTACTCCGGGTACAGTCCAAAGACATGCAGATTAGACTAATTGGCTGTCTCAAATTGCCTTTAGGTGTGAGTATGGAGTGAATAGTTGTGTGTGTCTGACCTGCAATGGTCTGAGGAGTTGTTCAGGTAGTGCTCCGCCTTTGCCCACCATAGCCTCAGAAAATTGCCAACCTCCTCACGACCCTAGTAGGATAAACGGTTTGGAAAAAGAGTGAGGGAGAGTGAGTAGTCTTCCAGTAAGAATGTTAGACTGTGACAGGCATGAGAACTTGAACCAAACTGAGACCATGTAGTAAAAAACAGTTCCCAAAGGGTTTGAGGTATCCATTTTCCATTGGTCAGAAACTGGAACGTTTCTGTTTTCTGCTCTGCTAACACATAACACACAGCCACAACAGAAAACACATGGGCTGGAGCAAATGTATTTCTCTAAAAACTCTAGTTACAACCTCACAAATGAAAGAAGACAGAGTAATGTAGGTAACAACAAAGGCACACAGATCATCAATTATCTTAAAAGGTAGCGGAATTATGCATCTTGATAGACATAAATCAGAGACAGTGCACTGGCTGTGCATTGACGTTCAAGAACATCTGGAGGAACACCACGGAAAATCCTACTTTGTAAATTAAATCCAGGTGAACCAAGTTGTGTGTTATGCTGAGATATTTGTGGAAGCTCTTACTCATACAGTCAAAGAACCTTAAAACAGCATCCTATAATTGTTCTGGACCAATTGAAATATTAATTAAGGGCTGTGTTGCATTGTTATTCATAGGCTTCTCGTATTTCTATTATTATTTTTTTCATTATTCATTCATTCTCTAAGCTGCTTAACCCTAATTTGGGTTGCATGAAAATGTCGACAGAGATGAAAATGTTGAGGTTCTCTTTGGGAGTAACGAGGATGGATAGGATCAGGAATGAGTACATCAGAGGGACAGTACATGTAAGAGGTTTTGGAGACAAGGTCAGAGAGGCTAGATTGAGATGCTTTGGACATGTACAGAGGAGGGCTAGTGAGTATATTGGTAGTAGGATGCTGAGGTTGGAACCATCAGACAGAGGGCCTAGAGGAAGACCAATGAGATTTATGGATGTGGTGAAGGAGGACATGAAGGTAGTTGGTGTAAGAGAAGAAGATGCCGAGGATAGAATGAGATTGAGGCAGATGATTTGGTGGAACAGCCAAAAGGAAGAGAAGAAGAAGACAGGGTCACAGGGAGACTGGCACCCATTTCAGTTGACTCTCGGTGATTATGGATTACACCCTAGACAGCTCGCCAGGCCATTGCAGTGCCAACACTCACACAACACCTAGGGATGATTTGAAACAGTCAATTAGCCTACTGTGTATGTTTATGGACTGTGGGAGGAAGCCAGGGTGTGTTGCTATCCATCTATATATTTTAAATGCTGTCTTTTCATAATCTGGATAACGTATAAAATGCATTTCTTTGTGTTCAGGCTGCAGATTAATCATAAAACCTGGTTAAAAATAAATAAATAAATAAATAAAGTTCCTCGGTGAGGCGAGCAGTTCCCCTGACTCATGGCAGGGGGTGCCTGTGAGCCCACAGATTCTTGCACAACCTACAATTTCCTTGTTTGTTTTTATATTTTCTTTATATTCCACTGTATCAAAATGGAAAATTACATTTCCAAGCTGAGAAAATTCACAAATCCAGACTTTCAATCAAACAAGGAAGACCAACACCATTTAAATAAATTTTAACCTCAAATGAAATATGCGTCACATGTATGTGTAAAGAAGGCTGATATGAGGTATAAAACAAAACACATTGTCTGAAAAGAATTTCATTTATATTAAAAGGTACTAAAGGTACTAAAATAGAAGAAAACGTGCTATGGGATTTCATTACACCACACATCAAACACCATACTGACTGGGTGGACAGTCATGTCATTGCTTCTCTCTTTGGTATTGATTTGATGTCTGTTGTCAATCAAATGATGAATAATATCCTCTTTTGAGCTCATTTGTATCTGTAAGTCTGATTCTAAAAGAGTCAATGTCTCACCAGCTGTCAACCTCACCGCACGTCACTGTGTATATGGGTCTGTGTATAATTTGCTCTCACTCATTTTTTGAACCACTTACTCCTATTTGGGTCATGGGTAGGCTGGAACCGATCTCAGCCAAGACTGGGCGAAGGTGGGTACACCCTGAACAGCTCGCCAGACCATCACAGGACCAACACGCTTGCACCTCGAGGCAATTTTTAATAGCCAGTTAGCCTAATGTGCATGCCATTGGACCATTGGAGGAAATTCACTTTGGCACTAGCACATGCATACGCCACACAAGAACACCCCAGGATGAAACTTGAATGCTGTGAGGCAGATATAAAGTCACTGTAATCCAAAAAGTGTGTTGCTGCCCATGTAAAATTGGTAAAGATTGACGGGTGGATAAGCGTGAAAACTAGTAGAAAAATATTGCACAGATGACACCAAAATAGAGCTTTTTGGTATAAATGAGAAGTATTATGTTCGCACCCCTTCGAGGATCACCATCTTGCTGCGATGAAGGGGCTTGTGTGCTTCAATCACCTTGAGAGCTATGCTGGCAGGAGCGTAAGCTCATTCGTAGGGCCACCCATGCCAGCCAGGTCGATGGATAGAAGTCAAATTAAGCGTGATCCACTGGCCCTTCAGGTTGGGGGTTGGGCACAGGGCTAACAACTCTGTCCCGGAAAAACAAGCATGTTACAGAATCAGCAACAGAGACAAGCCGAACTTCAGCAAGGGATGAGCCTTCCGAGTCTAATGTGACTCGTATGAATGCTGATGGCCAAAGCCGAAAGGACGCTAACATCAGAATGAGGGAGGATCTGAGCACCACTAAGACCAAGATCAGGCTAGGACATTGGAATGTGAGGACCATATATGAGACAGGCAAGCTGGCACAGGTAACATCAGAGATGAGAAGATTCAAACTCCATGTTCTAGGAGTAAGTGAGAGCAGATGGAACAGATCTGGGCGGATGAGAACCACCACCAGAGAAACAGTCATCTACTCCGAGAGAGACGACCAGCATCATGAAGGAGTTGTCATCATCCTCCAGAAAGATGTGGAACGATGCCTACTAGAATGGAAGTCCATTAGCAGCAGAATGATGAGTGTGAGACTGAAGGGCAGACACATCAACATCACCATCGTCCAGTGTTATGCACCAACCAATGATAGCAACAATGAGGCCAAAGATGATTTCTACAACTAACTGCAGGCAGAGATAGAGAAAGCCCCACGACACGTCATGGGTGTCAAGCTCTCCTCGTCGTCATGGGTGATCTCAATGCCAAGGTCGGAAGCAACAACGCTTCCATGGGATAGGGACCAGGAATAGTCATGGGACAGGGACCAGGAATAACAATGGAGAGAGACTTGTGGAGTTCTGTGCCATGAACAACCTGGTGATTGGAGGGACCCTCTTCACACACCGTGATATCCACAAGCTGACATGGATCTCGCCAAATGGGAGATACAGAAACCAGAGTGATAATCTGATGATCAACGGTATGTGGCGAAGATCTCGTCTGGATGTGAGAACCAAGCGTAGTGCAGACGTTGGGAGTGACCACCACGTGGCGACAGCACTCATCCAGATGAAGCTGAAAAAGACACAGCACAGGTCGGCTTTTCAGACACGATTTGACACCCAGCAGCAGAAGGACAGCAATGTTGAGGAATCTGAGCGCGAACGATCAACCTGAAGTAAAATACTATGTATCTATTACCTGCGCTAAAATATGCTTCTTAAACACATTCTATAGACAGTCTTACTCATTAACGCAATATTAATGTAGTAAAATGTAGTAATAATAAAGAAAAACTTAATTTTGTACTGTCATATTTATTGATAATAAAATAAACATTATACAGCATATATATATATATATATATATATATATATATATATATATATACACACACACACACACACACATATAAAAGAAGACATTTAAATGTAGTTTTCTTGAAACATACAGCACTATAGTTTTTAAAAATGCCCACTGGAGGGATATATTGGATTACTATTTGTGAGGTGCATTTCCGAGGCAGTGTGAGATTGCAGAGTGCATTTATTATTCAAAGAGGAAGCACTTAAGCAGCGAGCTCCAACTGAAATAAGCGTGCGGTTTGTGTTTATAGGGAGTAGATGAGAACTGCATTCAGTCCAAGCAGCTCAGCCGGAGTGGGTAGAAAACAAAGTTTTAGAGTTAGAGAGTTGGAGTACAAAAGAAGCGGTGACGTGATCTGAAGTTAATCCTCTGGCGCAGAGGTGAGCATGCTTGTGTTTATTGAGAGTAGATGAGAATAGTGAATTGAGGTGTGTGCCACCGAGCAGCTCAGCCACACTCCTCAGCCGAAGCGGAGAGAAAACAGTTAGTTAGAGGCACAGCCGCCAAAATCAAAGTCACCCCAAAACACAGACCATAACAAAAAAAAACATACTACAGCTCAGTACATAAAATCACACACACAAACATTCTAAACAATATCTTAGGTACTGTACTGGAATAATAATTTAAAAAGACTTGAATATTACAGTGTTTTACAACAGTTCAGATGATTATTCCTCTTCAGGCACTTCAGAGGAAACTGTCGTTTCTTCAGGAGAAAGTCTTATTTCTTCAGAAGAGACATTCAACGTGATTATCTTTTTCTAGCGCTTAGCCGACGTTTGAGTGGCATCATAGATTAACTGGTAATTAAAACACTAAAAAAAGGCTCATTGACAACTTGTGCATGAATGACGAAAAAGGGGCGTTACATCATCTCAACCAATCAGCAGGAAGGAGAACAGCCATTGGCGGAATTTTAATGACGTGACAGCTGCTCAGCAGTCCGTGAATATGCAAACTGTGAGTGCAAAACCGCGAATAGTCAAGGGCCTACTGTACTGAAAGACTTAACGGACCAACAAGACATAGATACCACCTGGAACCATATCACTGCAATGTACATCGAAAGCAGCAAAGAAAAACTTGGATATCGAAAGAAGAAAACCAGCAAAGACTGGATACAACAAGAAACCTTAAATGCTATAGCGGAGAGGAGGGAAATCAAGAAGAGTCCTTCAAGCAAAATCCCCATGACTGTGAGAGAGACAGGAAGAAGAATACAGGAGAGCTTACCGAAAAGTTAAGAGGCTTGCCCGCCACAACAAGAGAGAAGCCATGGACCAACTAGCAACTGAGGCAGAGGAGGCGGCAGCACAAGGAGAACAAGGGAGAGTCTTCAAGATCACCAAGCGCATATGCGGCCAATTCAAGGGAAGCTCTGGGGGACCAGTCAAGGACAAACAAGGGAAACTGCTGACAACACAGAAAGAACAAGATGACAGATGGACTGAGCACTTCAAGGAAGTCCTCAATCGACTGTCACCTGATGAGGAAACCAGCATCCCGGAAGCTGCAGAAGACCTAGACATCAACATTGACCCTCCAACCAAGGATGAGATTGGGGCTGCCATCAGGACTCTCAAGAACAGGAAGTCACCAGGCCAGGATAACCATGATGCCGGACTGTTCAAGGCAGACCCTGAACTAGCACCTAGCAACTGATATTCTACAACCATGTTTCAAAGCTGTATGGGAGGGTGAGAGGATACCTGATGACTGGACCAAAGGAGTGATTGTCAAGATCCCCAAGAAAGGAGCCTTGGATGAGTGCAACAACTGGAGGGGAATCACTCTACTGTCGGTACCTTGCAAGATACTCGCCAAGGTCATAATCAGAAGAATGCCAGATGCTGTGGATGAAACACTGAGAAAAGAACAAGCAGATTTTCGGAAACAGCAAGGATGTTTAGACCAGATATTTGCACTCAGAAACATCATGAACAACGCACAGAATGGCAACGACACCTATATGTAAACTTTGTGGACTTTGAAAAGGCATTTGACAGTATTCACAGAGATCGCCTTTGGAGCATCCTTCGACACTATGGCATTCCATCAAAGCTGGTACACTTGATCAAGAGCTTCTACAATAACTTAAGATGCTCTGTGGGCCATAGCGACACCTTCTTCGAAGTCAAGACAGGCGTCAGGCAAGGATGTGTGATGTCCCAAACTCTTTTCAATTTGGTCATTGATTAGGTGATGAAGAGGACAACAGAGGACACCTCAAGAGGGATACGCTGGAGTCTTTTCTCAACCCTAGAAGACCTTGACTTTTCAGATGACCTGGCACTGATTTCCCAAACACGCTAACACATACGGGACAAGACCAGCAGACTCCAAACCTTCGGATAGCACGTGGGGCTTCAAATCAGCATCAAGAAAACAGAAATAATGACATCGAATGTGAACACCCCACCCCCTGTAAAAGTGAGCGGAACGAATCTACGGCAGGCAGAAAAGTTTACATATTTGGGAAGCATCATCAAACCTGAGCGCGGTACAAAGGAAGACATCCACAGCAGACTGGGCAAGGCCAGGAGCATTTTCAAGGAGATGAACAACGTTTGGATATCCACACAGTACAGCTTCAACACCAAACTCGGGCTGTATCAGAGCTGCGTCATATCTGTGCTCCAGTATGGATCTGAATGGTGGAGGATGACAGAGGCAGATCTTACTAAGCTAAGATCATTCCACACCACATGCCTTCGAAAAATCCTCTGAACCTTCTGGCCTGAGAATATCTCCAATGAAGTCTGCTGAGACGATGCAAGCAAGTTCACACGAGTACCATCATCACAAGAAGAAAATGGAAATGGATTGAACATGTGCTGCAGAAAGACCAGCAGCCTATAGCAAGAATAGCATTGCACTGGACCCCAGACGGAACGAGAAAGAGACCAAGAGTAATGTGGAGGAGGACAGTGGAGAGTGAGATGGAAGCCATGAAGCATTCTTGGGGTTCTTTGAAAAGGATGGCTCAAGACAGGCATTGGTGGGGGAACTTTGTTGCTGCCCTACACACCACTGGGTGTAATGGCTAAATGATTATGATGATTATGTTTGCAAGAAGGACATCGCAGGGCAGCAGGCAAGTGCAGTGGTTAGCATACCTGCCTCTCAGCAAGTAAGCCTGGGTTTAATTCCTGGACTGGGATTTTCATTTGGAGTTTACATGTTCTCATCTCGCTTGCATGGGTTTCCTCCCCCAGTCAAAAAACATGTGCAGTAGGTTAATTGGTTGCTCCAAATAACCTTTAGGTGTGAATGGTTGATGTATTTGTGTTTTCCAGTGATGGCCTGGCAAGCTGTCCATGGTGTATCATATCCTTGTCCAGAGTTGGCTGAGTTGGGCGCCAGACTCTTCGTAATCCTAATTAGGATTAAATGTCTTAGAAAATAAATAAATGAATGAATAACACTGCATTCCATAATAAGAACCTGATCAGATCTATGAAACATGCTGATGGTAGTATCATGTTTTGGGACTGTTTTGCGGCATCTAGACAAGGACAGTTTGTCCATAAACTGGATGCCATGTGATAAAATAGCCAAATTTAATTCCTGATCTTAATAACAATGTTGTGTGAGCAGTAATGTGAATAAAGCCAACAGCATTCAAGAGTTAAAACTGTTCTATACATGAGATAAAATTCCTCCAAGTTAATCTGCAGGCCTAGATAACAGTTACCAGAACAGTTTATTTGCTGCACAAAGGGTTCTACAAGTAAAGGTTTACATAATTTTGGCCTTCACATTTCCCTCTCATTAAATAGATGACCAAGTATAATATTTTTGTCTTTTGTCTGTTTATTCATTTGTTTTTATATCTACTGTGTGAATATTTGATGCAAGCTTCAGGCACCACTGAAAATACAGTGCAACGTTTCTCAGATTTTTTCTCTCTTTCTGCCATTCTCCAATTAGAACCCACTGATTTCATGGCTTACATTTTTAAACTCGATTACAAGCACGCACACACACACACACACACACACACATTTTATATATATATATATATATATATATATATATATATATATATATATATATATATATATATATATATATATACATACATACACACTACTTATAAAATTTTCACATTTCATTGGCATTCATCCCTCCATTGTTTCAAAGCAATCCCACTGATCTTATTACTGCTTCCACAATTGTCCAGTCTATCCCTCAATTCCTGCATTCCTCCATCAGATATTTCCTTCAGTGAAAATGTGCTTATATTAACTGAGAAACT